>CM068829.1:80701342-81308842 GCA_028554795.2 Sinohyriopsis cumingii | reverse complement strand
TCTTTACAGTCATTTCTTCCATGAAAACGTGCCCGTGTTAGCAGCTGACTTATGAATTATATGTTGATATAGACCTGTATTGAAAAATGTATTTCATTCGTTCTTTCTGATGTGGAACATATAATTAAACGCAAAGATGGATACTGCAAATAGGCAGAATATCATTTCCAACAAATCCCTAAAATCACTGCAAGTGTTGTTTTCCTTTCCTAGATAATGTGTCATCTTAAGTACGTATTGTATTCATTGTTGCTTTTGGTATAACTTCCACATAATAATGGGAAACTGTTTGAAAGAGTTTTTAGGAAGAAATCTGCTATTATTTCCATCTATGTGACCGTTGTTTTTGCTATAATAGGAAAGGATTAAATCAAAATTAGAGTTATCTTCTCTCGTAGTAACTAAAAGCTAATCAGGAATAAGTCCAGGAAAAATATTATAATCTTGATGCTCATTTTGACTGCTATGCACGTTATGCAATGAAATATCTTTTTAAATCGAATGGTCATCAGTGATTTTGTCGTCAGTAAGAAAAGTACTTGAGAGTGTTCATTTAAACTATAGCAGAAAGCAAACCTTAAATATAACAGGAAGCTATTGGAAAACAACAAAACCATGTGTTCGTTTGAGGTCGAATAGAGACCGAGTTGTTGGGGCTAAGTTTCATTCTGGCTCTTTTTTCGCGGTAACAAATAACTGGTGCATGTTGCCCCACCCCACCCATCCCCCAAACACATATTACCTATCCAAAACTATCTAAGAAAAAGGGCCGAGCTGTATAATTTCTTAATCTGAATACTAGAACGTCTTAAATATTACAAAAACAAATGCAATAGATATGCTCTTAGATTCATTTTGAATTCCGCTTACTACATACTCTCGTATTCTCTACAGGACACTGGCAATTCCGTGCGATACACAAATACCCTTCTGTATACTTATTTTGATCCAAATCATCCTAACATCATCCGAGGTTATAACTGGACTATCGACCTCGTGTGTGACCTCCACAAATCCGGTTTTTTTATGACGGGAATCTCACACAATCAGCCGGGTCATCAGACACAGATCAACATTACTAACGAATACAGCATAAACATGACCTTCTTTACTGACCCGAACTTCCTGCAGGAGCTTCCCGGTAACCCTCTTCATGTGAAAGTTGGTTCAGACGTATATGTCAAAGTCTTCACCGAGACCCCGGATTGGAACATCAAAATGAGACTCCACACCTGCAACGTCCAACCCTTCAAAACCTCGTCTGAAATATTCTACCTTATAAAAAGCGGGTAACTGTTTTTTGTCATTGATCTTTTCTTTCAGATTATGATAAATTTGCATAACGTCTAATTATTGCTACATTACGTCTTATTATAGTTTGATGGAACCAGTACACCTCAAAATCTAACTCGCACAGGTCAGTTAATTCTATTAAACTGGTACTCTAATTTATACTAGTACAGATTTCAAAACGATATTCATTGTTGTTGTTGTTGTAACGTTTAACGCCATTTTCAGCACAATATATGCTATACATGGCGGCCAGTATAAATGGTGGAGGAAGAACATGGGAAAACACCGGAAAGAACCACCGGCCCACGGGAAGCTACTGGCAAGCTTTATCACATACCCATATTGGCCACACCCAAGACTCGAATCCACGCTGACAGAGGTGTGATACCAGCTATCCGTAACGGTGAGTGCTTTAAACCACTCCGCCACTCGGGGCCCCTCAAAAGATAGTCATAAGACTAAAGACTTGTTTGTACCTTTATTTTAGCTCTTGTGTGTGTGTATGTGTGTGTGTGTGATTAGAATTTTTAACGTAGCTTTAACAATTGTTCAGTCATATCGCTACGATGCCTGCAGTGTCGCAGTTTATAGTGATGTCTAGCACTGGGGCATCATGCCGAAGGCATGTAGCATGATGTCCCACCCAGTCACATTATCCCGGCCAGTCCTGACACTTACCTCTCAATGCCGAGCGCCTAGCGAGGCAGCTGTTAGTATCATTTTTGTATGTCTTTGATATGACTCGGCCGGAGTTTGAACACACAAACTCCAGCTTTAACTCTTTTGTCATCAAGTTTTATCTGGGTGATGTCATGTGGACAATGCGCGATCTAAGTGTACAAAAGTTCAGCATTTCCATTTTATTATATAATATATATGTATAAATAATTGAGACAAGAGTCATTTATTTGATGATAATCACTGTAAGTGAAAAAAATATCGAAAGATATTCATTTTTAGCATAACGAGAATGTTGTTTAAATAATTAATACAATATCTGTCAAATGTATTCACATTTCCTGGAATATAAATAAAGAACTCGATAATCACAACTTATAAAAAAAGGAAAGGACAATTTCATTGTTTCTGTTTGTCTTTGTAGAAATTCTCTGTCTCTTACGTGCGTGTGTACAGGGGTGAGGGTGAATATTATCAATCTGAATTAGTTTGCTATATCTTGTTTCTTATTTTATTTCTTTAAGCTTGATCAAGTATTTAGTTCCTGATTCTGACAGACACAAACATACGTCTGCGACAACGTGGCCTAACATGTCATTTCCTCCCTGTAATTCGAATGCAAACTCACGATATATTTAACTCAAAATAGCTATGGTTCAATTGTTATGCATATGGCTAAATATTTTCAAAGATGCCATCTACAATAGTTCCGTTACGGGTCAAGAAATACGCAAGGATTGGAAAAAACATTTTTGTCTCGACAAATAACGTTGGGTATGCTGACGGTGTTACATTTCATATACGACATTTTTATTTTCAGTTTTCATGGGTTCTTGGCCATTTTTATCAGAGGAAAGAATGTAAATCAAGATCATTATTTATGAAAAGGTTGTGCTATCGTTGTGTTATGTTGTTTATATTGTTTATCATATGCCAATTATTAAAATTAAATTTATCTTTCAATATCTTCCTTTATATAAAACTCCCCAGGACGCGTACATACAAAATAAATGGCCTACGCCAGTATTGTACATGGTAGTTTTGGAACGTCTAATTTTTGCATAGAATTCAGGTTAGAGAGATACAGATTGATTGAAAGGGATATCTTAAACATTTATGAGACAGAAAAGAAATATATTCACGACGTATTATTGCTTTTCTAAAAATCTATCAAATTCACGAATTTTGATTACAAATCATTCTTCATTAAAAATAATAAATTTTAAAATAGTAATCTCAGACTAATATAAATAATGTGCATGAGATGCAGTACCGGATTACCCATTAAGTACACTAAGCACGTGCTTAGGGCACCAGCCCAACAGGGGCACCATAAAACAATTCAAATTAATTGTTGATGATAAAATAGAATTAATTATCTATAACCATTTTGATCTGGATGTACGAGTATTTTGATTTGGAATGATGGTGACACTCGTATTTTCCCACCTTTTCAGCTTTTAATATTTTTTCTTCTAGTGTTTCACAATTTGAGGTGGGCGGTGCACCATAATATTTTCAGTGCCTAGTGTGATGGAAGGCCTTAATCCGGTACTGATGAGATGAAAGATGTATTGTGTAGATAGCAAGAAATATTTGTGTTTGCCTTCTATTTTTTCCATGATAACCTTGTAACTTTCTGATAGATGTGAGATGGACGTCAATACGCATATAATCTCCCAATCAACACACGAGACGAAATTTATGTTCAGAGACCTCGAGTTTTCCACGAACCACAATGGACTATATATGTTCTGCGAAGCCAACTTTTGTACCTCGAATGACTTCTCTCCACATTGCCAGCAAGTGTGTAGTCCAGGCCAGACAAGACGAATAAGACGTAACACACACGCTCCGGCAGCACAAGTCTTGCAAGAGATATTTTTTATACATTGAGGGGTTCCAAGCAAAAGTAAAAGGATTTTTTCTGGCGTTTATAATCAGAACTATTTTTTGCGTATTATTATGACCTTATTCAATGCCGAAAAGACATTCGAATAAATATTTAAACCGCATGTTCCCGTGACATATTCTTAAATTTGCTACTTCATCGAAAAGCCACCTGTAACTGAAGTTTTCGCATTTGCATGTGGTTTCAAAGACTCAGTTATGCATTCAAGAGAATAATTCGTTGATTATATACCGATGATTGGTCCATATATTGAAGATGTATTGTATCTATTTCCGTGACTCTAAAATTATTAGATTTAATTTTGAACGCAATCGTTAAATGTCCTATTGCGAAATTCTTTCGAGCATAAACAGTAATTTCGTATAGTTGTCCATATCATGGCATGGCTTTCCAGAGGATCCTATTTCTGGAAACGTTAAGTAATATCCAAATGACTCGACTTTGACATAGATAATTAGTATTAGAAAGTTGTGTGCATTTGAACAAGTAATCAATAAAATTATCCTAAACAATATTGAAGCCAAAGTTTCGTTTGCCCCCATTATTGCACCTAAAATGTCCCATAAGCCAAAACTCTCATCACTAATTTTAAAAACGCACGTCCTCGCAATAACGACACAAACTTCGATTAGGAAACGACACGACTCTGTATCTTTAAATATAAAAACAACTTGTAAAATTATTTAACAAACATGTACCTCAGAGTCAGGAGAAAGGTTAATCCGTTGGGCCCCCTACCCCCACCCGTCGTAGACGAGATACCACGTACATAAACTAGAACAATATCCAGTGCGTTGTGTTTCACGGGTACAACAAAATTGGCGGACAGGTCAACATGCCATATGCATCTGTATCTATCCAACCTATGATTAACTCGGATGTAGGATACAGAATGTGCAAATTACGTGCTCTTACTGTCCCAGCAACACCGTTAGATAATATATTTCCTACCCAGCTCCTGTCTTACAAGAAAATTTGTATTAAACCCAATCGAATACCATAATAGGCAATTAAGCACCATCAACGTTAACAAGGCAAAAGTGCGGCTACGTTTTCAACAAACGGCGTCGATGGGTGTAAATAAAATAATGTTGTGTTTAATCAGTAATACAAATGTTTCACAAACACAAAACAAGCTCAGCTGGGCAACCTCTGGATTCTGCTCGTAATTCATTTGTTTCAGATAGTTATTTGTCATATTTTTTCTAAATTATAGGGTATGCATCTTTAAAGATGTATTTCATCGTTACACCCATGCCAATATGCAAATATGTATTTCATCGCTACACCCATGCCAATATGCAAAGATGGTCGTGTTCTAAAAGTTTCTAACCAACAATCCAGGAAACAGAAACTCTTTTTATCCCCTTTCTTTTGGCTAATCTGCTGAAAATATTAGCTATAACCAAAAATGGAGACAATTATTATCCCCTAGCCCAAATTAACAATGCTATGAATGGAAATCGAAAGAGAGGAGAGAAATGTCATTCTGGCTTCCTTTAACGGTAGTGTCACTCTAGCAATGTAGTGTTACATTGAAAATATGTGCTAAGTAGTACTGGGATCGAACTGGTAAAAAGGAAATCAAGAACCTAAGTCTGCAGCAAAGCAATTCTTTATTAAAATTATACACTACGGTAGATATTGAAAACAAATTACACACATATAATTTATAATATCTGATGAAAATGTTATATTTAATTGGAGCTAACCAGCTTCGCAGTTCTATAACTTCTGTATTTTAGTAATAAAGCCCAAAAAATTGCTAATAGTGCAAACATACTTGAGAATACAATATTAAATCTTTATTTTAAAAACTAGAATATTATTTCTTGTAATTTCAAACGTTGTTTATTTCTAAATTATTTTGTAGCATGAAGTTGGTAGCAAACCATTTCTACAAAAACCAAACTTATTTTAAATTAACAACTTCTAAATAATTTAAACAATCCTAGACACTATTTACAAAATGAATATTGTATAATAATAATAATAATAATAATAACATGTTACAAGTTTTGTAGAGGTAGAAGAAAGACTTTTTTACATACGTTTTCTCTTAATGCATTAGACAAATAAGAAAAATCTTAAACTAAACCAATTACTTTCCTCTAAACTGGAAAAAAGGGAAGTCAATAATCTAAGTCTGCGGCACAGCAGTTCTTGAACAAGCTGTGAGAGCGGGGATATAGAGTGATCCGTATTCTTCGAGACGTTAGCTTTGCCATAATAGGGTCTAACTTTACAACACTCAGCCTCGCTTATGTATCTTTGGAACACGCACGGCCCCCGTGTTTAGCCGTATTTTCTTTCCACTGAAACTTTACCTCGTCAAGAACTGTCTACATGCGCAACTTAGATTTAAAATTGGTTTTACGCCAGTGTCTGGGAATGAGGTGTGAATCGGCCTTTACTGAAGATCCGTTTTACAACGTACAGCTGTAGTTTTACAATGAAGCTAGCGTAGAAGCCACACTATACAGTTATAGATAGCATCTATCCACTTTGTTTTAAAAGATACATCTGTATCACTGATAAACATTATTGGAGGTACCATGGTAGAATCACTTAATACACAAATTCTAACAATCATTTTCTTTATTAGAATATACCATCCATTCGTGCGTGCACGGATGTGAAAGCATGTGAATACCTACCTACGAACGTACCCACTCTTACTTACTGAAAAGCATAGTAACAATTTGATTTTTACAATGTTTAATAGGAACTCTGTTCTCTGTATGAGAAGCCCCGAGAAATTTGCACTGTTGCAGTAGATTAATCTGTATCAAGATATAAATTATGTCGAATTCTTTTAAAGGATCCGTCCCTTTCTTTACGAATAAACCTCTAAACTTAGGAATGTAATTCCTTAATAAATTATAATTTTAGTTATATTTCTCAAGCAAAAGTAAACGTACAAAAAGTACATTAAGGCATTTTTAATTTAAGAAAAGTACAAAATTATAGTCATAGATAAACATTTATGTTGAAAGCAATGAGCTGGGGCCTTTTCTTTTGTTTTCTTAACGTAGTTACTAAACTAACTTAGTTATAGGGGCCCCGAGTGGTCTAAAGCGCTCTCCGTTACGGATCACTGCCATCTCACCTCTGTCTGCATGGGTTCGAGTCCAGGATTCGGCAAATGTGGATATGTGAGAAAGCATGCCAGTAGCTTCTCGTGGGTCGGTGGTTCTTCCCGGGGTTTTCCCGGGTTCTTCCTCCACCATTAATACTGGCCGCCATGCATAGCCTATCGTGTGCTGAAAAATGGCGTTAAACCACACAACAACAACAACAACAACCTTAGTTATAAAAGAAAGAAGGTTAGTTTTATTAAACATTCTGCTTTGATTCATTTGCTACATTTTTAACAATTGTGATCAAATACAAATCTATGTATTAACTGAATTTAACCGACCGGGTCTCTTAAAAGGTATTTTAAATTTATAACTGAATGATGGAATACAATTTCAAAATGAAATATCATTCGATTGCGAATAATATACTCGAATAATGCAACATTTAAAATCCCGAAGTATTGTTCCTCATCTATATTAAGTAACAGAGGGGACCCGGCCGCTTGCATGCTGCTATTGCCAAGTGGAACTTTACATCGGGATTTCAAGTATTGCACTAGTTTCAGTTGCAAGCTCTAAAAACAATTGCTAACGTGGTGACGATTTTGAATGACATGCCCAGATCTTCATTTATAAATCTGGTTAGAAAGACCAGACACTGATCAAACTTTCATAATCAAGGTCATGATATGTTTATGTATAGTCATTATAAGCAGCTAGCAAAACCTTACATTGTTACGTGCCTATCGACTTTTCTTTTGTATGTTCTACATGTCAGATTGGTTTGTTTGTATTGATAAGAATTCTTTCTTTTTGTTTATCTTTGGAAAATGTGTCTTGTATGTGTTATCTGAAAGATATGACAAAAGTATTGCGTACTGAAGATAGTATTAAAGACCATCTTAACAATGGATATAAACAAAAATATATCAAACAACATGTCAATATCGCTCACAAACTAGTTGAAAAGGTTATTTTATCTTTTGAAGATGCAAGACTAACACAGAATGGACAAATGGATGGTTTGAAGTTTACTTAAGGACAACTTTAGAGACAACACGCACAGCAATTAAGATAATTTAATTAGATGATTATGATTAATATAGAATATAAACAAAAGCTGCAGTTAAACCGTTCTTAAGTAGTGTCTATTTTTAAAGTTCTTAAGAGAACTTTATATTCACTGGTATTAACTCACTGAAATATCTGATTATATACGCCCTCCAATGGCTTCTTCACTGCATGGGTAAGCCCTCCAATGGTTCCCTCACCGCGTAGGAACTCCTTCTTATGGTTTCTCAACTATGTCGGGTAATTCTTGTGACAGGGTCTCCCGTGTCCCGACGTTCTTATGACGTCCCTGGTTTGTACGCCCTTGTGGCAGGATTCCCTGGCTAGCAAACTCCATTCAGCTATCTCTCAAACTATTCTGACTAAACGGTTCATGTGACAGGGCTACCATGTCCCGACGTTCTGAGGACGTCCCGAGGACGTCCCGGGTTGTCCGCCCTTATGTTCGGATTCCTAGGCTAGCACAACCTTCTGTTATCAGTATAAACCTGGCCTTATCTCTCCAGGTTGGAAGCGGCTACAAAACGAAAGTCGTTTGAGTCATACTATAGGGATAATGTGTACATTATTACATCGAGTGACTTGTAACAGCAGGGAGGGCGAACATACCAAGGTTATTTCTTCATTCGAAGGCTCCTACGAAAAAATCATTTGTAAAAGCCTATATTTCCCAAATAAAAGGCTTCCTTAGGGTATTAAATTTGTATCAGCCACATATGAGACCCACACTAGGTCATGGCCCTCCCTGCTGCTGTACATGAAGAATTAATTTAAAATATTTTGTCAATACCGATTTGTAAATTTTTTATCATCATAAATTAAAATTATTAATATTATTATATTCATGGACGTCGGAGAAGCATGTACTACTAGATTAGCACAAGAGCGACTGGAAGCAATTAATAAATATATTCCAGTGAGAAAATAAGTCAAACGAAAAATACGAGCAGTTGAAGATGCGAAACAAGGTTTTACGGAGTCAACTGAGTTGTTATTTAAACCTATCACAACAACCACTGAACGAGTTCTATTAGGAGACATTGAAGATCTTGATGTGAGAAAAAAAAAGGTATCCTTCTAGTATTAAGACAAATTGCAGAACAAACTCGACCTCAACCTCAACCTGTACCTGTACCTGTACCTCAAGCTCAAGCTCAGTCTGAAGATACTTATGACAAACAATTTACTCAGTATGGTTTGTCTGTGATGTTACAGTATCTACTTAATACTCCTGAAGATTTTGAGAAATTTGGCGATTTTGCTTATACAAACTTTACAGGTAGACACAGGTATTTAAATCCTGGTGTTACTGTTGCTAGTCGTGACAAATGGGCTGATTGCTTGTATAAAGCAAGGCAGGGTATTATTCGGATAAAAGATAAGAAAAGTGGTAATTATTCTCATTTTATTAGAGGATATAATAGAGAAAGACAAGTGAGAGAAATTGCAGAAGAAATTGAGGAGAAACCTTCTCGACAACAACCTCCAGAAGAAAAACCACTATTACGATATGAAATATTTACCGACGATAGTCTTAGTAGTTTTCGTGATCGGAGTAAATTGATTGATATTGCTATACATGGTTTTGATTCTAAAGAAATGTATCTAAAACCTAAATATGTTGGTCAAATTGAAAAATGTGATTGGATTCCTGCGGTATATTTTGCCTCTAAAAGATCAAGTATTAAATTACAAGATCCAGAATATAAAACACGTATTAATGAATTAACTGAGGCGAAAAAGAAACCTCCTCGACCACAAACTCTACCATTACAAACACAACAGGAAAAACCATACCTTCAATAATGTTCAGCAAAAATGCTATCGAAATCTTTAAAGATCGTGATAAATTAATTGATATTGCTGCATTTTATTATGATCAAAAGGAAAAGTATCTAAAACCAAGATATGTTGATGAAGTAGTTCAGCTTAATTGGATCCCTACATTATATTTTGCTCACAGAAATAGTAGGATTAATTTAAACGATCCAGAAGATGCGAGGAAACAATATCCAGAAGAAGAAGAATTTCAGGATGTACCACAATCTCCAGGTGCTACCGGTAGAGGTTTCGGAAATAATTCTATTTGCCCCGATAATGTTGTCAATGATGTATCACGATTAGAGGTTCTTATTGGAGAAAAACGAGCTGGAAAAAATTCATCAGAAATAATCAACGAGGCAACTGATATCTGTCGAAGATTATTTCAAGGCGTTATCATGGATGTTAATGTTTATCGAAATCTCATTGATGAAATTATCGACGACTACATCGACTAGTTGTTGAATAAATAATTAATTAAATAAAATGATCGTGCACAAACATCATCGTAAACCTGTGCCTGTTCGAGTAGTAAACGCGCGGTTACCCATGTACAGAGTTACTTACGGAGACGGATTTGGTAATGTTGTTAAAGGTTTCATCACGAGGATAGCTCCTTAAGCCGGACCTTTCGCAAAACAAATGTCAATGAAGGCTATGGACTTTGTTCGTGATAAAGCCACCGCCGCTGTTGGTGATATTGCCAGTAAAGCGTTTAATGTCATCAAAGACAGAATATTGAATTTAATACGCAGAAAAAAACAACCTGTTGCTCCAGTCAAATTGCCAAGCACATCAGTGATGCCTAACTATGTGAATAAGGTAATAAATGATGCAGCAAATCAAAAACTATCAGAATTAATAAATCAAGGAACCGAGCAAATAATAAATACGAGTATGCTATCAGGAAGTTTTAGAAGATAACCTTTATAATAAAATGTTTGCACGAACATCCAACGAGGCCTTTGACATGGGTGAATCTATAGATAAAGATTCGTCAGTACGTGATTGTCAACATTACTCATACGACGCAGTATTGCCAAATAGTGATAGTTGAATTGAACTTCAGGTTTATGATACAACCAGATATTTTCTGCCGTGTGAGGCGTTTATCGAGGTTGTAGGTGAAATTATAAAAGTAGATAATACACCACACGGAGACAATTTCAAAGTTGGTTTTGTCAATAATGGTATTATGGCGTTATTTAAAAGCGCCATATACATGATTGATGGAAAGGAAATTGAATCTATTCACGATAATGTTAACATTGCTACGACAATTATAGGTTTAGCGAGGTATTCAGATGATTTTACTAGATCAGCTGGTCCAAGTATGATGTTTGCCAAGGATAATTCTAATCACGCTAATGATAATCCATTTATTATAGGACGACCAAACAAATTTACTGCCGCTGCTGATGACGCTGATATGGGACCAGTAGTCATGAGTGCCAATCCTAATTTTAACCTAGGATTTGCTACAAGTAAAAACATGCTAAAAGGTGCTCGTAGAAGATTTTCATGTGCAATTCCATTATCTCATATATTTGGATTTTGCAGAACTTTTAAGAAGGTAATTTTTGGAGCCAAACACACAATTGTTCTTTAAGGAAAAGGCGATAGTAAAGATGCCATCTGGAGAGATCATGACCCTGATCCTGCTCATGCTGCTGCTGATGCTGCTAATAATGGTAAGGTAGTATTATCTAAACTTACACTATGGATGCCAGCAATGACTCCATCAATTATTGAAGAACAAAAATTACTTTCCTTTATGAATCAAGGTGGTAAATCAGTAATGTCGTGGCTAGCAACAACCACTGATAGTTCCACTAGCACTATCAATGGTAATTTTACCTGGCACATGGCATCACAACAAGGTGTTTCTGCGCCACGACATATCTTAGTTGCTCTTCAAAAAGCTGGTCGGTATACTCAGGCAACTAGTCATATGATATTTGATAATTTTAACGCCAGCGAAGTATATGGACATAAGGAACCATCTGAGGAGATATAGCTAGATTTTGATAATAATTCAGTGGCGCGTAGATATCATCGTTTAATGAGTTTTCTCGGGCGAGATCAAAATATTGATACTGGCTTGCAAAATATCACTATTAGATTTTACAAATTTGTATCCGATCTATTATTTTTCACTAGAACATCTTGATTTATTAAAACAATCCGTCGTTGATATACATTTCAAAGCCAGAATAGTTAATACAGCTAGTGATAATTTTAAAGCTGTTGCCGTCATACTTAGTGATAGAACTATGATTCTCGAGGGTATTGGTGGACGAATGAGAATTATTGATGCTCCAGTGGAAAAAATGTGAGATCAATTTAAATCAATCACTTTTATTATAATGCCATACGATCATGTTAGTGTGACCCTGACTCCGGGTCAGGTGAAAAATCTCCATCAAATGCAGCAAAAATTTGTGGAGCAAAATTAACGTTAAAACACAATCAAATTGCCAGCGGTGGTCCAAATAAACTGTCGCTGACTAAAACTCAACATAAACATTTTACTAAAGCTAAATCAGCAAATATTGGGGTCCAAATTGATCTTTCCCCGAGCGCCGTCAAGGATATGATTAAAGTAGTGGTTTCTTTTCACTTCTCGCTGGTTTAATACCAGCATTAATTGCAAAAGTAGCCGCTGCTGCTCCAATGATAGGAACGGCAGCTGCGTTAGGCGCTGCTGGATACGCCGGTAGTAAAATAGCAGAAAAAATAACAGGAGGAAAATACGGTAAAAAAAGGACGCGGCCTAAGATTGCCAGGAACACCTCCACATTGGTACGGAAAAGGCCTTCGACTACCAGGAACACCTCCGTCGTGGTATCCAAAGGTCCGTTAAGTATTTTTCCGATGTCAAATTTTGATTTAACCGACGCCGCATAAAAACTAAAAATTCTTCCGAGGTGTATTTATGCGAGATCAGTTACCAAAGCAACCGAATTGCGATGAAACCGGAATTATAAATCTCGATGACAGTGTTGGTCCTGGCACACTTTGGGTTTCCTATGCGAAAAATCCACGTGAAATTATTTACTTTGACTCGTACGGGTTAGCGCCACAACGTGAATTTTTAAATTATGCAAGACAATTAAACACTCCAATTTGGTATTCGACGTTACCGACACAAACACTGATCCGCCAATATGTGGCCGTGAAGCAGTTAACGTCCTTGATGCAATATCAACATCAACTAAACCATATCATAAAGTCGTTCACGAGTACACGTCTGATAAATTAAATCAGTCGCTGATAAATAATGGTTGATATTTACGGAAGATCCCTGTCATGGCGAACATTAAAAAGACTTGACGTTGATTTATCGAAGTATGCAACAAAAGAAGACGTTAATAATCTTTTAGCAATATCAGGAATAGATCCTGACGAAGTTGTTATTTTTCAAGATCAACACGGAAAATTAAAAAAGAGTAATATCAAATTAAATGATATAATTCGACGGACCGCGTATAGCACTCACGTAAATGATTTCACGAGTCTACAAGAAACTATCAAAAAAATCGATGAAACTACTAGAAATACCGATGAAACTACTATTGCAAAAATTGATGAAATATTAGAAAAACAGATGAAAGTACTAGAAAAACCGATGAAACTACCACAAAAATCAATGAAACTATCAGAAAAATAAATGAAGTTAACAAAAAAATCGCTGATATCAATATCAGCATTGATACATTTAAGGGAACTGAGGTATTAATTCTTGGAATTATTGGAAAAACTGGATTTATTAAGATTGCAGTAGGAATAACCTCATCACAGGCTTGAACTGGAATAATATTATCCGCGGTAACAATGATGGCACTGATAGCTGTGACAATTTGTATCTCCGCGGCAACAACGGTCGCAGGTGTCCTTAATATTATCGCAAAAAAATATGTTAATGCACGAATGAGAAATTGTCCGAGTACGTAATTAAATTATACGCGGCAACGGTCGCATATTCAAAATTATCTTCGTTGTTATCGGAAAGTCTTAATGACGGAAATATATCCGATTTTGAGTTCTCGCTGAATATAAAAATTTACAATCAAGACGAAATTAAAGCTACAAATATTAATAATGTCGAAATTACTTCAACAGATGGCAACAAACACAATTCAACACAAAACCACGATGATCTCGGTAAGTTCGACTAATCCAGAATTTAGTACAAATTTTCTGATTGCAATTTCCGTTGACGAGATCGCGCTAGCACATTTACGAGTATATTACAGCTGGCCCAACATTAGATCTAAATCATTCGGTCGATTATTATCAAATAATTCATTTGTTTTTGCTAATAAAAACAAACCAGATGGCAGTCCCGATTGGACCGGTGTTGGATTACGAACAGGTAGTTATCAGATCGAAGAAATCAATGATGCGTTAACACGTGGAATAAAAAATATAACCGGAGAAGAAGAACCTGGAATAAAATATCCGCTCACGAACCAACGTTAACTTCGGTCATTGAGATAAAATCACCTTATTTTGTAGACATTTATGCGAGTTCATTCAGAACAGTTCTAGGATGGCCTGAAATTCAACCACCAGCGCCACCAGCGCCTCCAGAACCTATAAAATCCGATTATACCACAGACAGGCAATCATATCACGATATTGATCCAAGATATAAACAAAATTTAGATAGTATAAAAGATGCTACACTAGAAATTTATTCACCTCAGAGGAAAAGACAATATGGCTATGGAAATTTTAGGTAGAATATATGTTCAAACATCAGGAGGAAAAATATTAGCAAGAAAAGGAAGTACATTTATTGAAATAAATCAAATTATTGAATATTTTAAAGAAATTAATCAAGAGCATAAAATCAACTACAGCGATTACGACAGTATTTTCAGGAGTGTATTTTTAATAAATCTGCTTCATGTAGAGAGATTATCAAGCGCATAGAAATATTAAATCAGCTCACATCCGACATGGAATATATTAACCAGCGAGTAATTCAGACAATAACTGATAATAAGTCAGAAAATAAACAAAAATTTTTAACCACATACTGGTTGACCGAGCATCATTGCCAAATTATAAGTTCCCGGTTATAACGCACCCGAATTAAGAAAATCCATCAACGATGTCATTGATGAGTTATTTTCAGAAATGTTAGCCTCGTGGAGAAGATCATTATCGCCATCAGCTATACTCAGACACAATAATGATCCAGAGGTCGTGAATATAACAAACGTCGTCGCAGTTAATCTTAGCTGTGATATCGTCGAAAACAGCTTCAGCGCTGGGGCGTCAGTGTGAGATCAAGCTCGACAGGGATTTATTCTTTATTCATTTTCACCAAAAGAATAACCTGGATTTTTAATCGTACAAGAACCAATTAATCCGGTTTATGTGCGATGTCATAATAGTTTATTATCGAGAATTAATTTTTGATTAACGGATCAGTCTGATAATTTTGATAAGGTATTTGGTACTCAAAATCAAGCAAACTGTACAATTTTGTAATTCTGATAGGGTATTTGGTAGTCAAAATCAAGCAAACTGCACAATTTTACAGAATAATTTATTTTTATATAAAATTTATTTTACTGAAATATTTATTTTTTACAAAATATTTATTTTACTGAAATATTTATTTTACTAAATTTTGTTAATTTCTGATAGGGTATTTGGTACTCAAAATGATAAATTTGTTCTATTTTTAATTTCTGATAGGGTATTTGGTACTCAAAATTCTAAATTTGTTCGATTTTTAATTTCTGATAGGGTATTTGGCACTCAAAATCATAAAATTTGTAAAAATTACCTGAAATTTCAGTAAAAACAAATAATTTCAGTAAAAAAAATTAAAAAATCAAATAATTTCAGTTAAAAAACAAATAATTTTAGTAAATAACAAATAAATTTACTTCTCGTCGTTTACTAATTTTTTAGTTGCCTTACGCGAGTATTAATTATTTTTTTGCCTTATATTCTTTCGATAATTCTGATCTAATTTTCCCAATTGCCCTAGATAACGCAGCAAAATCTTTTATTTGTGCTTCATTAACGGCAGCTAGTGACTGTTACATTGCTGACTGAATTTTCTTTATAGATTTATATTCGGCTGGTAGAACATATCTACCATAATGTTTGTTTTGTGCTAATATTTCAAAGTCACCGATGATCTTTTCTATAGATAACTCGTCTGATAATTTTATTTTTTTATTTTTCAATTCTTCGATAGCGTCAATTATATTGTTGATATTTTCGTCATTCAGTATACTGAATATCATGTTTCTAAAAGAAAGAAAAATTAATTTGCAGTTTCTAAAATGATTTTAATTATCATCAAGTATCAGAGGAATAGAAGAAAATTTGATCCAGCTCCCGAGTTCATATGAAAACGATGATTTATATACCTTTTCTGCCACTTTTCGCACTGAAGCCGGGTTAATATTAAAATATCTGCCAGCAGCTGACATCGATTGAAATATCATCTCTTCACCAGTTTCAATATTTATTGATTTAACTGCCTTAGGTTCTCTACGTCCACCGGTATTTCCTGATCTACAATTTTCACTCTGTGTAACTGCCCTTAGATTACATAATTTATTATTTAGTGTGTCTCCGTCAATATGGTCAATTACAAGGCCATCTTTGATTGGTCCGTGGAAACATTCAAAAACAAAACGATGATTAAAATAATCTCTCCTTCCGGTTCTGAAATGACGATAACCAAATTTATCAACAGTACCGACTGGATTTTTCGAATTGCAACGTCTGACCGTGCCATCTCAAGATGCTTCATAGTTATCAATGATTGGATGCTTCATGAATATTGGATTCATATAGTAATTATTATTTGTCTAAATCAAAGTTTGCTTGAAAACCTAGCTAGATAATCTTCTTCACACTTGATGGCGTTGTCACTGGTAATATTTTATTTGTCATAATGTCTTTTAAGTTCTCGATAGCGTTTTCTGCCACAATTTACACACAGACGAGTTTTTCCTCGTATTCCAATGTCAGATTTTATGCATCTAGTTGGTCCTAAACCGCCCCTACGAATAGATTGTAAATGTTCTCCACGGAATTCACTTCTGCATGATTTATTGCAACAAGTCAACGAACCGATCATTAACCACTTGCATTGGTTTAGTAATTATTTAGATATTTGTCTAAAATATGACATGAATTTATTTGACCTCAATGGAGCTGAACACGATATAGCTGATGCTGATAAAGCCAAGAAAGAGTTTTACGACGACGGAGCAATTCATGTGTGGTCAACCTGGAAATCCAGCGGTATCGATAATATTATGAGCGATGAACGAGCAAAAAAAATAATCGAATATATCGGAGCTAATCATCGTGACGAGAAATTTATCTTTGGAATAAAATTTATCGCACAAATGACCGACAATGAAGTATGGATTATTCGTGATAAACGTGATCCTGTGATTGGCGGGAAAAAAACTGTTATTTTGTCCAGCAATTCCAGGCCAGGGTTGTTAACCGGCATAGATAAACCGTATTATGTTCGATCTTATCCTGTAACTGCAGTTGTTTATGGAATTTATCGGCTAAATAATAAACCAGATGTTAAAAATCTCGCTTTAATGAAATTATATTCCGGGATAAATTGTGTACCTGAACGAGTAATAGAACACCTAAAAAATTCAAAACGCGGATCTGGTTTAACCGATTTAAGGCTAGCGAAAATAACTACGTGGGCGATATCAGTCACTGCGGGCGCATCAATAAATGACGTTGCTATATTGTAGAGTAAATTAAAGTTTCCAATAACCGTAAAAACGTTATCTGGAGAAATTTTATATGAATCAGTTTATAAATCTCGAGGAGCACCAATTATTACAATTGATCATAATTCACATGCGTGGACGTCCGCGGTAACAATATGTCCACGAGATTATGTTGTTAAATTTTATTCCTCAGATATGCTTGATTTTATTTACAAAATAAGTAAATCTGATCCAGTATTAGTGTGGCTATTTAGAAGCTGCGAGTAAATAAATACGATCAATTTGTAAGACCTAGCGGTGAATTATACAGAAATAAATCATTACATGATGAAATTAAGGAACTAGCAGAAAAATATTCAATAAATTCTGAACAATTATTAATCAATTGTTTTACTGTTCCATCGGTCGCTGCTCACGCTGCTAGGGGAAAAAACTCGTGGAAATCAACACGAAGCGAGTTTCTCAAAGATGTTCAGATGAGTTGTGTTGAATACGGACACGGTGGATTATGGAACACTAAATATAATTACATGAATATGATATCCGTTGACATGTTCGCGTGTTATCATGGAAGTTTCCTAGGGTTAGGCGAGTGCACTAAATATTTTGCTCAATTTGGACATCCTAGCAACGAAATGACACGAGTATCAATTAATGGTCCGTTGCCAGATTTTCCCATAACCGGATTCGCTCATGTAGTATCATTTGAATTTGCTAAAAATCTTCATAAAATTTGTTATGTTTGGTTTGGTAAACATTTTTCAGCACGACGTTGGGTTCATACGGCGCTGTTGCGATATATGCTCGATTCAGCGATGCTAACGTCGTTGATAGTCAGTGAAGCAATTATATCGTATAAAAAACAAACTAGTGTTTGGTTGCCAATAGATCATGACGAAAAAAGAGTAAAAGATCTCGGTAGAAAAATAATCGGTAAATTTACCCTAAGGCGGGTCATATGATCATCAACGACATCATTTTAGATTAATTATGGATGATGCTGAATTAGATTTTATAATTGCTAATACCACCGAGAGAAATATATTTTGTAATCGAGAAAATATTTACCTCGCTGACGGAGTACGCAGACTAGCAAAAGAAATGAAGCAGCGAGGAGTTAATTCGTGTACTTATCACAGTTTCTTCTAATATAGCGGCGGAACATGGACTTCTTCGCGAATGGGAGAAAAATATATTAATAAAATTATTATTTGGGATGAAATTTGTACTGTTTCGTTGGAGGTGTTAAAAGCATTCTTGATTGGTTATTGTTGAAAACTACTGCCGTAATAATGTGTGGCGATCACGGCCAACCGAGTCCAATTGATGGTGAATCTCCTCATGACTGGCTGAAGAATTTTGTTATTATTACGAAGAAGTTGAATCCAATAATAGATCACTTGATGCAAAATTAAGTGAATTTAAGAAATTAATTCGATTACGACCAAATAAAATTCAGTGTGAAATTATGCGCGAAGTAATTTCAGAAACATCCATGAAGAACTTTTTTAATTTATGGAGACCAAATGATTTGATAGTTGCTAGTAGAAAAATAGTTCGTAATACGCTTCAACGAGAATTATTTCAATTACAACGTGCTCTGTTTTATTCCAGTACTCTGTCACATCTACAATTAGTTTTATGTCTCTACACTAAACGGAAGCAAACCTAACATTGTATGAATGCAAGACCATGTAAATATGAAATATTTACGTTGCAGCTGTCCTATACAAGTACAATAGCATAAAAGCTTTGTGTATTAAACGTGATATAATTGTATAGTTTAATGCGTGTTACAATCAATATATTTGAGAAACAATATTTTGTAGGTTATAAACAATCACTTATAATAATAAATACGTAAGTAGTGAAAAACAATCTATTAGAATGAGTTGTCATGAGTTAAATAGAATCATCAAAACACTACTCCTATTCTATATAAACAAAAGGAAAAGAAAAGAAAAACTTCACAATAGTATAATTCCCAGTTGCAATACTTTTCCCGGAATTATTCAAAATGTAAATTAAAAACTTCTTACCACAATCTGGCCGCTCTAGACGTCCAGGTTTTAGTTCCTGTCCATAGTAATTGTTTTACATTACATATGGTCGGATTTATACAAACCCATTACAGGTATCATGAACTTCTTGACAATGAGAACTATTACGCCACTTTCACAATCATATTACTTACATGAGTTTGTCTTCTACAGTGAACTTCAGATAATGGGTTTTAGCACAGTCGACATCAGATTATATATTTTCATCTCTTTAGCATAATCAGAATCTAAACTTTTTAATGCATAAATAAAAGAAAAGAATAGTTTTAAGTCACTTTGTGACAGTCAGTTCGTGATATTTTTGCGATAATTTTCAAAAGAATTGCAGAATGTATATATATATATATATATATATATATATATATATATATATATATATATATATATATATATATATATATATATATATATATATATATATATATATATAGATAAACACAGGTAAGAATCACGGGAAGCTACTGGCAAGATTTTTCACATACCCTCTTAGGCCTTGCCCGAGACTCGAACCCACGCGGACAGACGTGAGATGGAGGTGATTGGTAAAGGTTATATCACTCGGCCATCAGAAGCCACAGGTAATATTTAAGTAAAATTATTCCATCACTGTTTTAATTATAGTAGCGCTAATATTAAGCTTCTCTGTCTTCTAAATTATACTTTAAAATTTGTTTTGTAATGGCAATTTTAATCAGTTAAAAACAGTAAGAAAAACATAGTAATATGAATGTGAGGCTTGTTGTAAAAATGTAAATGCACTTGATTACTACCTCCGTGTCTTATTTAAATCAGGCTTGTTATTGATCCTGTCTTCCTCCACGTATTCCGTTAAAAGTATTTTCCAATGGTTAATATTATCATTCAGAGGCGATTTTTGCTTATAAATTTATATATGTCTGTGTAAAAGGAAGAGGTAAACTAAGATAAAGTTGCAATGCTTTTATGTAAATATTAATATAAACGAAATACTGCTAGATCCGACAGCAGGATGACAAGATTGTGCATTCTTGTCTCTTCTGATTGTGCAATTTATAGGACCTGGTAAGAAGCATTACAATTCTGTAGAAGGTCAATACTCTGCGTTAGAGACTTTATTCTTGATAATTATATGAAAATCGCGCTCTTTGTGTGTTTATGTTCTAAATATCTTGTTATGTATATTTAATTTAATTTAATTGTTTGTTAGTTTTAAAATCTTTTAAATATTTATTTTTATTCATTATATGTCAAAATAATGTAATTTTGTTTTCTAGGTTTTTGATATTTTCCAGAAATTAGTTTGACCTTACAGTTAATAGTAAACACCAAACTTTGTATCGTATGCTGGCCTAGTTCCCGACCTTAATTCAGAAATCACTGAGACAAGTAAACAACAGTTTATTTTTTATCTTATTCTTAGAGTAAAATAAGTGGTTTTGTCAAGGTCATACTGGGACTACCTGCATTTAGACATAAATACTTCTGGACGATTCTGGAAAGTTGACCCTCATGAATCCACATTATAATGAATTCAACTGTTTTCAGATAATAGTGCGACGAACGTCAAATGTCATCCGCCTGGATTTTACACGTAAAACATGTTAAATAAAGAACACAAGTTGCTAATAAAATTCCGCGTAGAGCGGGCATAAAACATACGTTTTACAGCCTGAATGGTCTGTGATTGGAAATATTTATACACCAATATACAAAATAAAAAGTGGAAAATATATACACCCCTCCCCGTAATACGTTTTTAAAATCGAAAAGAATAAAGCATGTTTATTAAAATTTAAATAGGCTCGTAACCATCCGACATAGATTAAATTAAGAGTAATATAAATGAATTTAGAAATTATGGCAGAAACAATTAGGATTTTACTGTGAATTTTGTTGTTTACAATGAACCACATCTAAAGTATCAAATCATTGAAACCACTTATAATTTTGAGTCTGTAAAAACTAAATCATCTGCAATAATCATACGACTTTTTATTAAACAAACCCTGTGAAAGGTCAGCAACAAATATTGCATGGGGTTGAAATGGACAATATCATTAAACACTGACATATTGCTTACCATATCTGGACAGGAAATAACATAAGTTATTATATGATCATTTTTTTCTCCATTAACTTTACGTTGTCAGAATCGTGCAATATTTTACGATATTGCACATGTTTATATTGCACCCACGTGCAGGACACGCATGTACAGTAGTGTATTAGGAACTACTGTGTAAAAAAAATCATGTACTCTCGTGTAGCAGACTCTTTACGTTTTGGTTGATTAAAGTTGTTTCTGAATGAAGTAAAACAGATGTTTCGTGGACTGTCACATACCAGCAGCTTTGACACATTCCGCGTTGACTTTTTTTAATCAATGTTTCGGATGTAAGCTAGTTATGGAAGCCAGACAGGTTCCATACAAATATTATGCAATGACAAGGCATAAACTGTCTTCCTTAGCTGGTAATAAAAATGTCAAAAATGTACTTACAGTTTTACATCCTGAATTTCCTTAAAATTTACTTGCTTAATTCTGCAAATGCGAATTGCATGAGCCATGTCATGGGTGGGTTCTCAAGCTTGATTACACGTATCGAAATTGTACTGTAATTTCATCTGTATTCCAAGTGCAATTACATCCTCCTTACTGCACTCAAAATGAAATAAACAATATATTCCATAGCGTCTTGATAATTGCTATTGAACGATTTCATATTTTCACCCACATTATGATTTTAAACATTCAATAACAGAACAGAAACACATGCAGATGTCAACATGTTGCTGAAACCGATGTACTGCATGTAGAAGTGGCACAGATAAATCCAGGCCTTATCACGAAATTTCGTAAAATCAAAAAAAAAATACAAAAATTTATGGATGGGGCCAATGATTAATCTACTGTAATAGGAACAGCAGTATCAACACATATTGTTAATATCTCATCTTATTGTATTTGTTATTGGGCCCAGTTGGAGCATTCATCTGTTATAAATCATCTAAAATATGCGCACTTTGTGTTATTGATAACCATTCATATGCTGTCCTATGCAGAGAATTTAAAACGTGTTAAAATAATATGGCACAATGAATATCAACACATAGATAAACATGTGTCATAATAAAACTGGCTTTGACTAACATACTGAACCAGATGGTATTGAGAAGAACAAAAATGAATAATGCGATGGCACCTACTATATATTTGTAGTCAACTGTTCACTGCGTGGGAGGTAGGCAATCGTTAGCAAAGTTTCCTAATTAGTAAGGCAGGTGATGAATCATCCTAAATGCTCCAGTGAGTTTCTTTCCGTCTTAACATGATGATGAAAAGTGCAAACTAGAGACAGACAGATCATTGATTATAGACGTCTGTGCCAATAAGACATGTACGTTGCGTTTATGCCCACACTGTGGGCTATGTCATTTATCGTACGGGAGGGAATTAGAGACGCACTCCTATAATGTTCCAAAACTGTATTGTGCGAAGACGATTGTATGAATTTCCGGGAAGGTATAATGTCACATCTTCTGCTTGACGTAAGTTGACTGAGAGTGCTAAACTTATTCCAAGCCTGCTAAAATAAGGAACGATACGTTTTATATTATCAATGCCTACAGCTGTATACAAAGATCACACTGCGAGCCACCAAGATCCACAGAACACTAGAATTTGAATATAATTCATAGATGGCCAAATACATACAACTCCACACTGATCTGAGAGCACAGGCGAGATCAAAGTTTGGAAAAGATTTCTTCAAGCTGATGTGCATTTCCTTGTTTCGGAAAACCACGGAAAATCTGCATAAGCTGAATTTGTGTTGATCTCGTTAGTTTCGATGACGAGAAAGACAAGCTGAGCCGAAAGATTGCTGTTCCACCGTTAACGATGCCAGCGAGTACCTGCGTGATCACCGACTATACAGCAAGAAGGCTGTAGGCAAGTTGAAGTATGAGTGCGCCGATCAGTTAATTGCCTATTTTGTTGACCTCTGACTCAATATACACAGCACTCTACACGCTTTCCATGCAGAGATTTGCAAGACTAAAAGAATTTCTCAGAAAGTAATAAGAGCAGCCCTCAAGTGCCATCTGCACCTGTAATGCCTCAAGAGAAAAAACTTGTTTCACGACATTTTGACGTCATTACGATGCATTGGACAGAAGATGAGTGTATACAGCATCAACAAAACTGGACACTAAAATCTGGATTGTCAAACACAGCATCACAATACTGATACATGTTCACTACTTTAACGAGTTCTGTGACTTAGTAATGTAATTGGCATGGGCACCAGATAGTGGTAGCTAGTTACTTTTAGCCATACTTTGTATCTCTTTACGGATAAAGCTCTTGTGTGAAGCGATACCGGCGTCTTCTATTTTCAGCGGCGGTAAAAATGGTTAAAAGACGGTTGGCTTGTAATGCCCAACCAATACACTATTTATGTACACCCTATGGTTTCCCTCCTTCCAGCTCTCCATAATAATATAAGTACTGCACCTGTATGTCTGAGTCGTGGAGTTAATATTGTGCTCTACAACCGATCAAATCAAAACGATGACATCAAGAATGGTATCAAGAGGTATCTAGCCTGCCGTTGCTGTGGCATTGAACTGGGTGTAACGGGACCTCATTGTTCATGACCACGATAACTCCAGGCAGCCTCTGAACTAATTGTTACTCGCGCCATCCTTTTCGGCTGCAAACATTATCTATATTCATTGTTGTGTTCAA
This sequence comes from Sinohyriopsis cumingii, assembly GCA_028554795.2. Classification (NCBI taxonomy): domain Eukaryota; kingdom Metazoa; phylum Mollusca; class Bivalvia; order Unionida; family Unionidae; genus Sinohyriopsis; species Sinohyriopsis cumingii. Next base: position 81,284,456 of record CM068829.1, on the reverse strand, counting down.
ACAACCACTCTGTTAGAGTACGGTTAAACCCATCGTTAGTGCTTTGCGCGCGATGAACACTGGCCTCGATCCAACTTACCTTCACATTTTGCTTGCCCAAGAACTGGAACACTGTGCCAATAAACTCACAGCCAAGATCAGCCTAATACAGATTGGAACATCTTAACGTGTCCCGCTTACAGATACGTAACAAAGCGTTGGCGTCACTGGATGCATACTTTTTCCTCCAGAGCTCAAATTCCTTATTACCACTGATGGCATAATTCTAAGTACATATTCAAACCTTTTAAATCGATAAAAACAAAACTGATCAGCTTCATGCCCGTCATTATTAGTTGAAATATCAAACTGCGGCCTGGGGTTCCCAATGTCATAGTATGAATTCGGGAAAGAGGGCACAGTTACATGCCTGCAACATCAGCAGCCAACTGCTGTTTAGAGGATGGGGGTTCATGCCAATTCTCGATGAGAAAGTTAGCTCTCTTACCAAATGACTGATAAATCAGAAATAGTCACGTTTCGTACCTTTTGCATCAACATTATTAGTGTTCTATAACTAAATTCGCTTGCACTGTGCTAGCAGAAAATGTCCTCGCAAAAATGACGTATGTCTTCATCTTCTAACTTTATAAGTACTAGTAAGGTCCATAGCCTTCGACAGCGTATCCCCCGACAAATAAATATCGTTTCATAGCTTTGAATTGAAGAAACGAGAAATTCATTTTTTCACCACCTTGAATCCCGAAACCAAAGCCAGCATCGTGGAACGTTTTCAACGCACATTGAAAGAACGCATGTGGAAATATTTTACGCATCAATACACTCTCAAGTACAATGAAGCCTTACCGCGTCTGGTCAAAGCGTACAACCAATCTTACCATCGGAGCATCGGATGTGCACCCGAACAAATAACTCCCGACAACGAACTGATCGTCATTGAGCGACTGTTTGGTACGTCCCTGGCTGCGGTTGTCCCCAGGAAAGGTGACAAGTTGAAGACGGGAGATTGGGTACACATTGGCAAAAGAAAACGCACTTTCGACAAAGGTTACTTACCTAACTAAACCACCGAATTGTTTCGTGTCACTGGATGAGTGCGTGGCCGTCATCCTCACTCTATAAATTGGAAGACATGAACGGGTAAGTGGTTAAAGGAACGTTCTACTTGCCCGAGTTGCAACGAGTGACCAAAAAAAGAAGACGAGGTGTACGACATCGAAAGCATTATCGATCGAAGATATCGGAAAGTAGGCTAATGACCTGTCAATGAAGTCAATGTGCGTTGGAAATAATATCCTTCTAGTATTGATTCTTGGATCGACGCTTCACAAGTCATCGACTATAAAAAGAACTGACCATCACACCGTTCAACACAGCCTCAGCAACAATGACCGGTCCTTCTCTGAGCTCTTCTCTGCAAGATCAACGAAAGCAACCCCTGTGGGTGTGGTGTGGAGAACGTGTACCTAAAACGCAAATCGTCTATTTCTACCAAATCTTTGTGGTATATTGCGTCATCGGCGCTGCCATTACCAATATGAGTTTGCAACAAGGTAACAAACAATTGTGGACAATTTTACTTAGCAGTTGGATCAGTGAACTTCTACCCAATCCATCCCTGAAATAATCTACTGCTAACAACGGGAGCCTTGCAACCAATACAAGTCACCTTCGCAACTGTCACCACAAGAACAATAACCTTCTTTTGGATACTGCTCTGACCTCGAGTGACCCCTCTGACAGCAGAACTCTGGAATTATTGAATAGCCAATTTTACTTAACCTTACCCAGTGATAGTTCCATGGATGTTTTTCCCCACAATATATTGTACTGTTTCAAGGCCAAATTACCTCAATCCATCCAAATGGGTCACGAAGCGCATTGAGAAATGGCTTTGTCGAAATCATTCATCACACACAAATCCTAAACCTCACCTAAAATCAAACGAAGCTTTGGGTCGAAATCCGGAATACACAAGTACAAGAAGACTTGGATGTCAACGAAACTGGCTTTTACGAATCCAAAAAGCCACCACTAATCATTTCTCCGCTGAGCATCGATGAAATAAAAATTCCGGTAGGCTGTTATTTTAACGGTCAACATCTAGTGGACACGATTGTCAATATTTTTAGCATTCAGTTTAGCAAAGCACTGGACAAAACGAAACGAAATGTTATAAAGTGGCTCATCGCCTTACGATGACATTTGTGGATGCTCAAACGTTGTCATTCACTTTGAATCCCAGTTTGTTTGACATGTTGGTTGAATCTTCAGCAATAGTCTATTTTTAAAGTTATTTCGTCACCCAGTAGAGCTGAACCAAGGATTGAATTTGATCTTTGGGTACTCCGATGTGGGGGACCCCGAGTGGCCGAGTGGTCTAAAGCGCTCTCCGTTACGGATCACTGCCATCTCACCTCTGTCTGCGTGGGTTCGAGTCTAGGATTCGGCCAATATGGGTATGTGAGAAAGCTTGCCAATAGCTTCTCGTGGGTCGGTGGTTCTTCCCGGGGTTTTCCCGGGTTCTTCCCGAGATGCATAGCCTATCGTGTGCTAAAAATGGCGTTAAACCCCACAACAACAACAACAACAACAACAACTCCGATGTGGTTGGAGTACAACGAGGTGGGACACATCGGCACCGTTACTGCGAGTCGTTCCTTTCTAACGAGGAAAGTAGAAACACCTCTTACGTTCACAACGAATTTGTACATCTGCATTATTTACCTATTAGTTAGTCGTATTACGACAGTGTCAACATTAGTATAAAAGGAGATCTGTGACAAAAAAATTCCATTCTCGAAAGGGAATGTCACGTTGAAACTCCATTACCGAAAAAGATTCTCTAACGACTTGGAAGTCATGTATCCTGTGTACCAAGGTGTCGCTCGACAACGAGGATATGGTTTTGGTGATATGCTAAAATCTAAGTCTTGAAACCGATGGTGATGCGAGGATTGCAAGATTTGAAATATTCCGATTCACGGACAGAAAAGAATATCTCCAAATAGTCATCATCGACAAACAAAACTCCACAGAAGCCTTGTTGAGAGTAGGCAAAAATGTCTTGCTTCAAGCTGGCAAAGACATTTTGGGCCGACGAGAAACTCACATGCACTGAACGCTGCCCAGTCAGACGTTCCTTTTTTCCTTTTTTCCTCAGGCCACAACAAAGACAAGGTAGAAAGTAATGACGACGAAGACACCCTTCCAAAGGACTTCACACACACATAGCCAAAAAGGCGAAGAAAAGATGAATCATCAGAGAATTAGACGTTTTCGATTATTATAAAAACAGAGAGTAGAGATGATGCACCGAGAGTCTTGCGAATGTTCCATGTCGGAACTTGATCTGTTTGCCAAGAAACCCACCTTGATGACGATGCAAGAATCCCAGTGGGTAGAATTTTACCCTGTCTACTCTTTGACGGATTTAGCTCCTATCGAATTTGAAATCAAAGCACAGTCCGAAGATTACATCGATCTGAATGGCAGTTACTTGTACCTAATAGTCAAAGTAAAAACAACTGGCCAAGATCCCGTCAACAATTTCGTGCATTCCTTATTCCTTGGATTTATATTTGAATAACACACTGGTCAGCAGCATCATGGAAACGTACCCTTACTGAGCGTACCTAGAAAATCTCTTGACGTAAGGAAAAGAAGCGAAAGAGACTCATCGAGATCCTTTTGTGGCATGGAAACCTGACTCAGCGGTCACCATCAAGTTTAACAGCACTACGATTGCTGGGAACGACCAAAATGTGGGATTTATCGACCGCCGAAAGAACGTCATGCAAGGGCGAAGTTTAGAACTGATGGATCGTGTGCATGGATTACCGCCTTAGGAAGATGACATCATTGACTTTATGACCATAAATGACAAGCTGACTCGCTTCAATAATATGAAATTACAAGGCATAGATTCCATGGTGTGTGGACAATATTGTGTGTATTTTCTTCATCAACGTAATCTTAGATATCCTTTAGAACATTTAGTGACTTATTTTGATTGCGACACTTCTAGAAATGATAATAAAGTCGAAAGATGGTTTTGTGACCATTATGGATATATCTTGTCTTTAGCTAAAAAACATAGTGTGCACCAATGGCCAAATGACCTCAATCAGTGGATGTCCAGCTTGACTTCACAACCTTTTCAACCATGTCAATACGTTATTGTTTGAGAAAAATTGTTGATATTGTGTTGATTCTTATTCATTTGTTGCATGTTTGTTGGTTTAATACAAATGTTTTATTATGGAAAAAAATAATTGGTGTTATTTTAAAAAATGAATAATGTATAAATATATATTATCTATCACTTCTCTCTATCCCTCTACATTAGATTAGCTATTGCATTCCTACCAAAAAGTCGAAGGGATGTTTTTATTGCGTCTGCGCTTGAGGAATATAAAGCTCAGCGGTCGCCAGTCTGGTCATCCATTGTTGACACGTTAACCCGTGAACATGATTTCTAAATTAGCCAGGCTGAACGATGCTAATGTGAATTTATGTCAAGCAAAACCTGATGCGAAAGCCGGAAGATACAGAAAATATCATGATGATTAAGGCAGAACAAGTCGTGATGGAAGAGGTCTTAAGAGAAACAAATCAAAGAGGAGCAAGAAGATTGGACAGAGAAATGCAGACTTCACAAGCAGCAACAGCAGCAGCAGCAACAACTACAAAACAACAGCAGGAGCCAGAAAGAGGGTTTGTCGACTGCCAAATGGACACTAAAGAGTTTTCCTTCTCCTTCTCCTTCCGCAGAATCAGGTCGTATCCCATAGGAAAACCTGTAGCGAGACTGGGACGTAATCACAGGCATTAAGAGATTGCCAAAACACCTATAAAAACAGCCCTTTTTATGGCTACCGCCAAAAATCTAGAAAAGAGATATTTCTATGTTGCCAAATTTGTGTATTTGTGTGTTGATCTGTGAGTGTATTTGTAAGTCAAGGAATAGAAGTGTGTCTATCAATACTTCGTTTTCCTAGCTTGTAGGATAGTTTGTAGAGTTGTATGTATAGATAGTGGTAGAGTGTGTTTGTGTGGAAAAGTGGAAGTGGGTGTTTCTTATAGATCGGAGTGATCCATGTTTTGGTTGTGGTGTGGGTATTGTTAGTTTTTATTTAATGAGCATTTCCTTCATGTCCGTGCTTCAAGCATATGACACAGATCATTCTTCAGTCTGGCTACCCACCACTGATCAACATCGACGAAGATGGGCAGAATCACCAGATTACTTGAACTCCAAATGCACCTGGAGTATGCCCGTCGTCTCCTAGATGAGCTGGCCATGGAGACTATTATAGAAAATGATAAGATAGAAGAGGAGGAGAAGAGAAATATAGAAAGAAGCGAAGGAAAAGATGAAAACAATTTTGTCTTACGTCATCCTGAGACAAAGTTGTGAGGCAAAGCCAGTTATGAGGACACCACCACCACCAAAACTTCAGCCACAACTGATACCAACACCACCGAGAGTTGCTGTCCCTCAGAATGAGAACTGGGAGAAAGTTGGAGAAAAAGCGACAAGAATGGGAGCCTCAGCGACCAAAGCAAGTAAGGAGACCACAGCATCCGCAGGCGGGATGTAAAGTGCTGAGGGAGAGAAACTTCACAATCCCTTAAAGTGAGAATTGGAATGATGAGGCCACCCATACCTCGTCTTCACTCCCAACAACAGCAATCAATTGAGAGAATCTGTGTGTAGTGCTCGGCCTGGGAGGTGCAGACATTGACCAGGTGCATTTGGAGTTTTTTTTTAAAAACAGCCCTTCTCAAGGCTAACAAGATTTCTAGAAAAGACTGATCAAAAATAGTAGTCATTTGTTTGTAGTGTGTGTGTTTGTGTGTAAGCATCTTTTTCCCCTTTACAAAACCCCTTGTCCTTGCACTAATGAGTCTTGTTTTGTGCGAAAGTGAAATAGTGTGACTATGAACACTGACTCACTTGACTCTGTGTGTGTGTGTGTGTGTGTGTGTGTGTGTGTGTGTGTGTGTATTTGGTAATTGTAGGTGATAATTTATGTATTTCTTATTGACAAAAACTTCCCTTCTCCATTACGTGTTGGTAGGAAATAAAGTATAGTGTGTTTTATTGGTAAAAGTGTATTGCTTTGTAAAAATATGTAACAAATTTATTTTAGGTCGGCAGTACTATCTCTATGGGTTGCTTGTTATGTAATATGTGCAGTTGGAAATGTTTTCCTTCACGTCCGTTTTTGAGGTATATAAATGTATCTTCCGTTAATCGTGTCATTAACTGCTGTACAAGGTGGCTAACAAACAGTCATTTTTAGGAAATAAGACCTAAAATTAGCTCATATAAGGTGGTCTAAATCCCAGAGACCATTAGGCCCTGCATCGCAAGGCTGCAAAAAAAATTCTTACTAAGGTTCACAAATGACCCAGATTTTATACAACATATAAGGTGGTCTAAAGTCCAGGATCATCAGGACCAACCACACAAGGTGGCAAACGTAGTCGTATAACTAAACTGTAATCTAAGGCACCCTTATCCATCCTAACCTAATGAATCTAAACAAAAACATCACATAGTTTTATTCCAAATTGTTCAAGACGACCAATTTTAGGCCATATACACTGGAGTCTATGAGCACCGACCAGTGAACCGGAATCCAATCCACCCAACCTCTCCTCCCTTGCCACGGTCGGACATCAAAACCAATTAGCGTGCAGTGCACGCCCTAAACACTACTGAACAATTCAGTCAAATTACGTCATAAATATGAGTGTGTACTGGGTCTACTACCATTCATATACACCTCACACTGCTTGGTGGATGCAGACATGAAACATGAGTGTGTGCTGCGTCTATTCCCACTCGTGACGAGCCCTCCATTCAGGTCGTCCAGGACTTTCAATTAGTCCCACTACCTGACTGCTTTGCTTAAAAAGTGCTCATTGAGCATATACACTTGGGAGAAGTGGCTCCAATTCCTTCACCTAGGAGTAATTAAACAGCCTGCTGTGCAGGCATAAAACAGTGGTATATGCACTGATGTGCGAAAACCACTATAATTCAAATTAAGTAAGTTAAGCACGCCACGCATCATTCAATAGTCAATATTGGCAACTGACAACCTAGAGAAAATGCAGAAGTTGCAAGAGGTGATAGATGACTTAGGAATAGTGGAAGAGATGCTAGTAAGGGTGGAATATGGATGTTATAACCCAAACAGAGTCAAGATTGAGATCAATAATCTTAGGAAAGCAATAGAAAGATTACGGGAAATGATGAAACAGGAAAAAGAGGAAAAGGAGGACAAGGATGAAAAGGAACAGATTAAAGCTTACAATCAGACATCAATGAAACAAGAAGAAAATGAGAAGAGGAGAAGTAGGAAGAGAAGGAGGAGGAAAAAGATGAGAAAAAGATGAAAAATGTCCTGGAGAAGATGAGGTACTGGTGGAGAAGAAAAAGGAAGGAGAGAAAGTAGAAGAAAGTTAAAAAGCCCTTTTCAGGGCCACTTATATGCCTAGAAAATATGTCTATTCTCAATTTGGCCTATTTGTGTATATGTTTGTTTTTATATATGTCTATGTCCATATCTGTCCGTGTCTCTACATTTCCCTATGTCTCTAGACTGGCCCTATACATTTCGCTTTGTCCCTCAATAGACCCAACCTATTTTCCATTTCCCTTGTCCCTAGACAGGCCAAAACTATATTCAATTTCCCTTTCCAAACTGCTCTCCACAAAGTGAAATGAAAACCTGTATCTAATCTTTTAATGCGAGACACACATTATAAAATAGAATAACTGTAATAAGCAGTCTCCTATGCATTCAAGCCAGCCAGGGTCAGGTGGCTCATTGCGTCCGTGGAAAAGACATGTGGCCACCAATGTGTTTAAGGCACCGTTAAAACCAACAATACCGACTCCAGTTTCACAGAGGGTGAAATCTTCGAGTACATATATTGAGATTTTTATGAAGACGATCTTAGATACTTTAAGAAATGGCAATCTACAAAGTCTGGAGGAAAATATGCACTCCTAAAAATGGCCTTGAGAATGGATGAGTTACTGTTACACAGTGGCGTCATTCGGGTTGGTGTCACCCAGTGCGGTAGCTCATGGTGTCACCCCCATGGTCCTCCTTCCGTAACAGACCATACAGAATCCTTAGTAATGTCATTTTGGTGTCACCCCTCTGATGGTGTCACCCGGTGCAGTCCGCACCCCCCGCATCCCCCTAGCGACGCCACTGCTGTGCCTGCTAGTCATGTATTTAACTAGATCGGTTATCCGCTTATGAAATCCGACTAGACCGAGCAGTGTGTGCTCTGTAAAATTTGCAATTTTTCATTTTGGTGTCACCCCTCTGACATGGTGTCACCCGGTGCGGTCCGCACCCCCCTAGAGACGCCACTGCTGTTACATGTTCTTTTTATCCTTCCGTTCTTGTTCTCATTATCTTCATTACTAACCTTAGTCTCTGGGAGAAGGAGATCAAACGTTAATGTACACAGGTTTCAATTATAGTGTCAGTATCACATATACATATTTTTTTATCAAAACGTTAGTGTACATGTGTGTATATATATATATATATATATATATATATATATATATATATATATATATATATATATACAGAGACTTCTTACAGGAAAAACAGCTAGTATACTGATTTTATGTTCCTATTCTTCAGTAATTATTCAAGGACTCAAGGGCAGGGAGGAGGATCGAGATGTACTAAATATAAATGTGTGGATTTGTCTGTGATGAGCCCTTAACAATGGGTCTCACTACCTAGCGAATAGAACCTGTGCGGACATGACTTGAAGTCCCAATCTTTCCCTTATTTCTGACGACCACAAGAACAGCCGTTGAATGGTTTTTAAACGTTCAAACATGATAGAAATTTCTCTCCAGTCACCTAATGGCCACACATAATGAAACTCATAATTTCAAACTTGCGTGATTTTGTTCATGTTTCACATTTGCAAGACTCATCTGGAAGCCTTATAAGCCGAATATTATTTCTTCACGACATGCACCAAAAGACACGACCCAAACACCTAACACATATTATTGTTCCTCTCTGAAATTATCAAAACACGTATACCTGAAAATATCAAGAGACAGAGAATTGTTAAGAAATTAGGTACGGTCCATTCTATGAAACTAATCCATGCCATCATAAAGTCTCGTGAAAACTGTACATTATGATATCTATTCCTAGAAAATGACTAATTACTCGGGTCGAGAAATATCTTCCTTCCACCGATGCCCCATAACCTTTAAATAATCACTAAAATCTAAGAAAGTTATAAACGGAGGTGTAAAATGCAAATAATACATATTATTGTTGTTATTATTATTATTATAATTATTAGTATTAGTATTGTTGTTGTTGTTATTGTTGTTTTGTTGTTGTTATTATTATTATTATTATTATTATTATTATTATTATTTGTATAATAATAACATTAGATATTATCCTCAGGTGATCTCAGAGCTTGTTGAGTATTGCAAATATGATGTCTCTTCTGCTTCTGCATTACATCTTGCATAAGCATTACACTGACATTAAAATCAATGCAGGTCTGCAGGATGTAATGACGTAACCTGAAACGACATTAAATATTTATGGCGGCCGCCATAATGATTTCTGCGGATGGAATGCAAGGAGTTTATATTTTGTGGGGAAAGTTTCGATAAAGCTGCAGTAATTCCATAATACAATGCTACAATTCATTACTTGTGTCATAAGTTACAAGTTACAGATTGATGTGTAGTTTACCAACAAACTCTGAAGAAGAAAGCTTTGTCTGTATGTTTGCTTCCAGTTGTAGTACAGTAAAAGTAAAGCTACAAACTTTTGAAAACGTACTTGTTTATATTCTCTGATGTTTTGTACGTGACCGAGTAGTATTCCTAGATCTACTCAGTGTGGTCGAGTAAGAATTGTGCTGATGGTCTAAAATCATACACACATACATACATACATACATACATACATACATACATACATACATTATTAGGTCTTTAAGTTTGTTCTTGCAGTCGAAATAAGTGAGTTTTTAGAGCCCTCTTGAATATGATCACTGTGTCTTTGTGTCTAAGTTCAGTGGGCAATTCATTCCACGTTGCTGGGTCCTGGTATGCAAAAGAACGTTGTCCATATGACTTTGTTTTCATAGTGGGAATAATGAGTATACGATTGTCAGAAGAGGAGCGTAAGTATCTTACTGCTGTGTACACATGGTTGAGGTCAGATAGGTATGTTGGACTAGAGTCCGACAGTGAAATGTAGCACAAAGAACAAATTTTGTGTCTGATTCTGGATCGAATGGATAGCAAGTGTAGGGTACATAGCAGCGGGGAGGTGTGCTGTGATCGTCTGACCGTGGTACTCAAAGTATGATCCGAGCCGGTGTGTTGAACTTTTTGAAGTTTCTGAAGTAGATATTGAGATGAACCAGACAGAATGGAGTTACAATAGTCCAGTCTTGAAAGTACTAATGAACACACAAGTGTTTTAGTGGCATCAACTGAAATATATTTGCGAATTGAGCTGTTGCGTCTCAGCTCAAGATATGCAGCCTTGCATGTTCATGGCATATTGGTGCAATGTGAGAGTACTGTCCAGAGTAACACCTATTGTGTGAATTTATTGTTGGCGTTGCTGATATTTATTGTTTGAGGTAAAGGATGTGAATAAGAAAGTCTTTGTGTTGTGATCAGAATGGCCTCAGTTTTATCATCATTCATCTGCAGCTTGTTACAAGTCATCCATGATTTCACATCAGAAATGCACCTCTCTACACCTTGGATGGTAGCATCAACTTCAGTTGGGTGGCTAGATTTGTATATTTGGGTGTCATCAGCGTACAATTGGTGAGACACTGGATGAGGATCTATGACATTGAGCAACTGAGTGTACAGAATGAAGAGAACAGGTCCAAGAACAGACCCTTCTGGAACACCACAACAGGTCCAAGAACAGACCCTTGTGGAACACCACAACATAGAACAACTGGGCTGGAGTGTATTCCATTTGCAGATACAATTTGTGTCATGTTAACCAAGTAGGACTTGAACCACAGTAAGGCCGTATCATGAATGCCAAATACATGCTGGAGACGGTGAAGTAATATATCATGGTATATTGTGTCGAATGCTGCAGACAAATCAAGGAGGGTGAGGACTGTAATCTTTCCGCTATCCAACGCAGAGAGAATGTCATTAACTACTTTTAGAAGAGTAGTTTCAGTACTGTGGCAAGAGCGATATGCAGATTGTACATTGCTAAAATGAATGTTTGAATTTAGATGAGAAACAAGCTGGGATAGAACAACCTTTTCTAAGATTTTTGAAATGAATGGGAGATTAGAAAATGGGCGGTAGTTCTTTAAATCGTTTTGGTCTAGTGTTGGTTTCTTCAGCAGAGGCTTTACAATGGCAGTTTTGAAAAATGATGGGAATTCCCCAGATGAGAGTGAGGTATTAATAACATCAGTTAGTGAAGGCAATACTGGATCTAAGCACTCAAACAGCAGTGATGTTGGAATTGGATCAAGTTCACGTGACTTTGGTGCACTCTTCATCACGATTGTACGAACAAAATCCATAGAGACAGGTTCAAATGCTGCAAATGGTTGCCGCTCAAATTTTGTATCCCAGCTGTATAGTGACGACGAGTCAATTGAAATTGTGGTGTCAAGCTTATCTCTAATGGTTTGTATTTTGTCATGGAAGAAATTTGCAAACATGTCCGGAAGGTCGACTGGAGAGAAGGTAGTTGGAAGTGGTGTTGATTTGTTCCTTGACATTAACTTGTTAGTAATCTCGAAGAGCTCTTTGCAGCTGGACCTTTCCATAATCTTAGTAGTGTAGTGGGCTGATTTCGCTGCCTAGACCATATCTGTGACATTCTTCTTAGCGACTTCATAGATTTGCTTATGAATAGTGATTCTGGTGCGAAGCCAGATCGTCTCAGCTTTACGGCGGTCTCTTTTAGCAGTGCGAAGCTGGTCCCAACACTGCTATACCATGGAGAACACTTTTGAATTGATACTCTGCACTTGGTAGCTGGGGCATGTTTGTCAAGTAATGAACGCAGACAGTTATCGAGTTGTTCTGCGGTAGGAGGTAAGCAAGTTGTTAGGTTAGCTTGGATGTCCTGCATTAGTTTGGTTCTATTTATCATACGGAGGTTTCTCTTAGTAGCATATAAAGGTGGAGGGTTAGGGACTGATATGTCAAGATGGCATATAATGCAGAGGTGATCTGATGCAAGGTCATGGGATATCAGGGAGGACAGTAGAATGGTATCATCAGGTCTATGAAGAATCCAGTCTAAAATGTGACCATGTTTATGAGTGGCTTGGTTGACTGACTGTTTGAGGTTGAAAACATTAATGGAATCTATGAGTTTTGATGTATTTGAGTTTCCGGGTCGGTCAAAGTGAAAGTTGAAATCTCCAAGAATAATCAGATTGCCACCTATCGAATTTCCATAGTCCAGGAGATTCGGAAACTGCTCCAAAAAGAGAGAGTCAGCCAGCTAGGAGGAGGGCGGTATAGGCAGAACAAATGGACTGACCTTTGATCCACTGTGAGTGTGGTTTGGACATACATAAATACCTACCTACCTACCTACCTACCTACCTACCTACCTACATACATACATACATACATACATACATACATACATACATACATACATAGTAGTGCACCTGTTAAAACATAACTATCCTGGTTGATGCTTATTTAAATGTTACCATTAAACATAATTTGTCAGTCACCATCTTTTTTAATCTAACCCAGGATACTATTATTAGAGGTGTGGGGTATAACAATTTTACCGATTTACAGTCCGTTTTTTTCCAGTGTTACGTGTCAAGGTACTTTTTTCTCTGTAACGATACTTCGATACTTACCATAAGTAGGGAATGTACAAAAATTCCAGATCAATAATATTAAAAATTTTACAAAAATTTGGATTATAAACAAAACTAAATGTCATTTTTACTTATTTACTAGCGTATGTAAATGTGTTATGGACGTGTATTCCTATGTATGGAGAATTATCCTTAGATTTCCAGGAGAGTAACTGTTTTCCGCCCATTGAATTCATGGTTTGATCTGTCATGTTACTTTTACGTTATTTCAATGTTCTTACGCGAGCATTTTCAAACATTATCCAGCAGTATCAAATGCCTTACTATAGTAAGAGAAGCAGCCAGGGCCGGATTATCCATAGAGCAAAGTAGGCAACGTGCCCAGGGTCCCCGAGGCTCTAAGGGCCCCGTATATTATCGTCTAATTTCACAGGCAGTGTTGTTAATAGTACTGTAACCATATATATAGACAGGGCAGGAGCGCTATGAGCCCCTATGTTGGCTGTGCCCATGGCCCCCAAAGGCCTTAATCCGACCCTGGAAGCAGGTGTTTGTCTTATGTGAGACACCGGCAATGGGTATCATAGATTGAAGAAGAATCGAAGTCTGAAGGACTTTTTCTTCTCTCCTCGTATCCAAAGTGTAATAACGTGAGCCATTACGAAACTGCCGAGTGATCTGGGAAGGCAGCTTGTCGCGCTACTGACCTTGTCCACAACAGGTCAAATTAGGATCTTTGAAATGAAAGGTCCTTCATTTAGGACATAGATAATGTCATACAGACAGATCTCCTTCCCACGGCCTTAATAATGTTATCAGTCTTGTTCTAATGCAAGGCTGGTGGAGACTGCCTTTATCTTGACTTTACGAGGCGAAATAAATAAATAAACACTCAAGGCGGAAAGTTCTAAATAAAAGACTGAGTTCCCATGAGCAGGAGCGTGTACTTGGCAATGAAACCTTCGGTGAGATATCAACTATGAGTTAACCCAAAGTTCGCAGATTAGACAGAAGAGAAGTGGAGGACTGAATGTACTATTTATTCTGAGTGAATTGGTTGATTCCTTCTGTCAGGTCATTGTGACAATCAAGGATGTTGCCGAATTTGATGTATATTTGTCGATGACAACAGCAAGAACAAATTCTAAACATAGTTCTGAGGATTTGCTTCTCTCCCCTGCCCCGCCATCGCCCCCGACCTTGGTACTTTCGATATAATTGACAACACCAGAGTTAACTGGGAGAATCAGAATGATCAATAGGCATTTGTTATGACTTTCATCATCAGGAGGTTAATCTTCTTGGACCTGCTTTTAACGGACTAAGCCATCCTCGCTTGGAAGGTGGACAAGAGACGGTAACCGCACTGGTATCTGTGTAAATTGAGATTTCAGCTGCTCTAAGCTTTGAGAGGTCCTCCCAATTTTCTGAGACGGACCATCGTGTAAATCATTTGGAAGAAGGACAAGAGATGGGAACCTCAACCAGACTCACTGGTATCAGTGCAAACTGAGATTTCATCAGCTGATGTGCTATAATCTATAAAACGTTCTTTCAATATGGTTAGATCGAGCATCGTGTAATTCAAAACTTTGATAATTTGGTCTAGCTGACAACGTTTCAGCAGCCACTGAGATAGAAGGATCATTTGCATGGGTCTCATATGCAGGCGACCAAATCCAAGATGACCTGCAGACATACTGAGCGAAGAAGGCTTTCCTGGGCTAACATTCAGCTCTCAAAGAGGATGAAAGTTACTATGAGATGATATCCAAAGAATGATCCTGAGAGAGTTAAATTTGATTTATAGAGATACTTTGAACTCCATGTTCCGATTCGTGAAAGACGAAGCAAGAGAGAAATCGGACGTTTGTGGCTCTTTGTACAAAGGCTAACTTTGTTCTTTTGTAAGATTTCGTCCAGATAATTATACGTCCGAGATATGGAGCCAGTCCTGGGGTGTGACATACATGGGTACATGGTTTGGGTACACACTAGGGTACTAAGGACGGATGCTAAAGACCTAAATTGGTACACGATGTCCATAAATTGAGCTTTATGCAAAATGTCTGGCAAGACGTTTGAATGGGAATATGAAAAGATACGTCTTGGAGGATTAAGATGACTAAGTCAACCTCAGAGTTCATATCCCGTTCTTTGGATTCTCTACGTGTTGTGAATAATATCACATAGTTGCGGTTCTTTAAATTGATTTGATCCGCACTGGGAAAAGAAAATAGTGCACTTGGTTGCTGGTCCTGAAAGACATGTGACTGCTTTGCAGACTATTACTTCATCTATGACATTTGGAGGCTAGTGTTGAATACATAGATCATTATATGAACCATTATCGATGATGGACCCTGGTCTGTGTTCTGCGTCTTTAAATAAGATAGTCATGGAGACCATATCAAGCATGTAGCCTGTAGTTATGATGTTTAAAAAATAGCTGTTGCGTGTCTTGGTAAGGATTCTGGCCCTGCATAACACAGATAAAGTCAATATATCAAAACCTACAATCTCTTTGTCAACGGCGGAGCTTTCAGCATGGAAAATGAGCGTGTGAGTTTAGTGGAAGCTCGGGATGCAGTTAGAGAGGAGTAGATGCTACAATCTTCTAGTTCCCTCTCAAAACAGTGCACAATGTAAGCAACTCAACCATTTTGCACTAACTGTTTCAGGCAGGATAGTCCTTCTTAGCTAAAATCTTAAAGGATATTAGGATTCTACTAGTAGCCTCTGGGAGAGCTGGAGCAGATTAAAAAACATGTGCTGTAACTGGAAAAGATCTTTTCCATGTAAAGCCAAATATTCCTTGAATATTATCAGATTGAGATGAGATGGACGGGTTTGTGATCATCTATCTTTAATGTCAGAAGAAAGGAAGATGGTGGAACAGATTTTGTCATGGAGTGTAAATGAAGCGATACCATTTTGGTACTTGCCAGGAAGTATGCCGTTACGAATCAATGGTCTTAAACTACGTAACAGAAAAGAGTGAAAAACAATCAGTTTAGTATGTTCAACTAATAATTTATTTGTTTCGAATACAAAGTGAAAAAGTTTGAAAAAAAGACACTTTCAGTAGTGTAAATTAAATTCCACATAGTCCAAAACGTTATATGACAGGTCCAAATGAATTTCAGTGGTGTTCCGAATGAATTCCGATACTGAATGCACGATGTACCAATAGCCTGCAATGTAGAGATATGCAAATAGTACTGATGTACCACAATAATATAATCCAATTCTCCTTGAATGAATTCACAATAATTTCAAAATAGTGATTTTGTCAAAGAGCACTTTGTAATTACAGTGAACAACTTGAATAAATAAATCCTCTCACATTAAAACTGAAAATAACAATAAGACTGGTTTCATTTCGGATATTAAGGTAGAAATGAGGAATTTTGTTCAAGTCTCCCTTATCTAAAAACCGAAGTTGCACTACGAGAACCGGGATATGGCTCTACACTCACCAATGTTGGAAAAGAATATTGATAAAACACTAATCGGTCAAACATAGACACAGAAATTCAAAAGCAAATTAATAATACAGCTATTTGTATTCATTTCAATATGATGTTATCATTCCTTCACATTGTGCCATGCCATAATAACAGGAACATCATAATTAAATAAAAGGAGATGGAAGACTACTGATGAGGTTAGGGATGCAGTGCATAAATCACTCCTCAAGTGATTCCCGGTTGTCATATTTTAGATGATGCATCCTTAATATGACAAGTTAGTGATGTTCTGTTTGTCAACTCATCATTTACCCATCTTTTATTACCCCAGAAACCACTGGACATTAGATATATCGGCCAAACACCCAACAACCTGAGCACCAACCTTTAAGGTGCAGTACCACCCTTTGATGCAGTCCTTGGAATTGTTTTGCTTGCCTCGGATCCACGGTAAATGGAATTTATTTTTGGAGTGCAAAGAATTGATTTTTATATGTAGCAGACCAGGAAAGCCCACGTATGTCATATTCTCATAGTGCCCTTCGTCTGTTAGATGTTTACTATTATAGTTTGGAGCATTTTTAACTTATAATGTTGTTAGATGAAAAACTGTGGATGAAATGATATTTGGAAGTCCTGTACGCGGCACTGTTAGAAAAACGTCCAGGCTTGTCAGTGGTGATATACCAGGTATATTAGTCACAATTTTCAGGAAAGTAGACACTTTCTGGAATTTATCCCTTTTTGAGTCGGTAAAGGGGAAATAGTCATCATCAGACAAGGAAGAAGGAACATCAAAGTTAAGATATCATATTGTTCTAATTAGCTCATGGATATTTTGTAACCGTCATACAATATATATATATATATATATATATATATATATATATATATATATATATATATATATATATATATATATATATATATATATATATATATATTGTTGCATTGATAGATTTTAAGGCTTCATTAGTGAAGTATGAGCTTTCCAATTTAAATTTTCAACATCTCCCATATGAATTTATTTTTAAAATACCACATTTCACAAAAAGACTGAGTTATGGCACAGGTTGGGACATTAACAAGATAATTTGATGTCTATGTGGTATATTACATACAATACAATGACTGTGACATCTTGCGGCTGATTGAATTTGAAGCTAAATTGATTGTGTGCTTTTTATGGGAGTATTTTAAGTGTTTGGTAACTGGAAATATGGATCATTGTGTGGACTGGAGGAAATTTGGGACTAACAGTGCTTTGTATTTTTTCTACGGCAACTAGAGCAAATAGCATCATCTTGTGTTACAGGCCTTTGCAATAATTCGTCGGTGTGCTTTGTCGAGCTCCTTGTAAGTACTTTTACTTGTAGCTTCTAGTTGTTCTCCCCTAAAGCACCAAAAACATCAGAATTCTTAAGGCATTTCTGTTATTTCGAAATCAGATGAACATTGTTATTTGAAAACATTATTTTAAGATAACCAACTAAAGAAAACAAATAGTGTTTAAGATATATGTTGACAAACTAAAAGAATCGAGAATCAGTGGGACAGTCTTGTTAAACTTCTGGAAGAACAGCTGATGACTATATCATCTATCTATATCACCACCATGTTTAGTTCACACATACTTAATTTACTTTCAGACCATTCATAAGCCTGTCATATATGTCATAAAGGACTGTATTAAATCTATCTTTGGCTTCCTTTTCATTCTTTTGTAAGTATTCACATTCCCTTTGGCGAGCATATTTAGTCTCTAATAATACTTGAAGCCTGTAAATTCCACCCAAATCATTCTTCAAAGGATGGAGCATGAAACATATTTTATGAACAGTATTTGAAAATCAATAACCCTGCTTATTATCTATTAATTAACATAGTTATTGTTTCATATCATGTATTCTTGCGTCATCATTTATACCCTGTCACAGGGGCCAGCAATTCGCACTTCAAAATCACTTTTGTCTGAATATTTCATGCTTGCTATGTTTTATGGTAAATAACCTCACCTCACCCACCATCCCCCATGTTTGTTTTCCCTAGAAAAAATTATGTAGGTTGGCTTTATTTTAGTATTAATTCTACTATTACTACTACTACTAGTAGTAGTAGTACTAGTAGTAGTAGTATATGTAAGCATATTTTCCTTTGAATAAAACATTTTCCCGATTTTATGTTATATCATCATATCTTTGATAATACTGTGTTTTTATACCTGATCAGTAAGTGTAAAAAGAGATGAGGTAAACATTTAATTAAATAAAGACAAATCACTGTTCCATGGAATATGCAGTATGTAGATAAATAGACTAAACCAATTTCTTCTTTGGTGAGTGTGGGGTAGTAATAATGCAAACAGACTTTTCAATTTAACAACAATAAAATGATACTTTCTTCAGAAGACTGCTTACACTACAATTATTTTCGGATGCAAAGGTATTTGTTCAGTCTATTCTAGTTTCCTTTTAGATGTATACCATACTCATAAAAATGTTACCTTCCATGACATAAATATATACTGTATTGGAAATTGTTCAAGCTCATACTTATGAACGAATTCACACTTATTTCGTTTTTAATATTTTTCATTTTTCCATGGGTTGTTAAAACTGGGCAGTTAATTAAATTAATTTCAAACCTTCACATGAATGGTTATGGAATTAGAGTTATATGACGCATTAGAATGTTTTTTTGTTGTTGGATTCGAACCCGTTTCGTTGTAACAGCGTATCAACGTTTTATTATTTTACCAATCAACATTATCTATAATCAGGCGCTATATCTGGCTGTATTTTATGCATTGATTTTCGACCCAAGTGCATGCCCTTTTTTTTCACTAACCAATGTTGTTACAGTTTATAATTTCTATGTACTGCTACAACATGCATGACGCCCGTATCTAGTAGGTGAAAACATTTGGTTTACTTAGGTTTTATTCTTCATCTTGCCCTTCAAGAATCTAATTTCGTCTTCATATAATCAGAGAATTTCTTAAAATGAATCTGTGACTACTCTTGGGAATACATTTCACATTGTTGCTGTTATAAATATTTAGTGTTTAAATAGAAATGTGGTCGAAGGTTGACATTGCCCGGGGTGGGAGTGGGAGACAAGCGCCCCAATCCTCCAAAAATGCCTCATACGGCTTGCGTATCTGATTGCCTCTGTCATCTAAAATCCAGATCCTGGCCTTCGCGAGTGGCTTAGATTTGAAGTCCGGCAGACCACGTTTTCCTCTAACAGGAAAAGGGGTGAAATCGGGCCACTGGCGCCCTAAAACCAGTTGTTTCGGATAGATGGGACTCGTAAACCTTGGATGGTAGCTCATCTAGGAGAAGGAAAACTCCGATTCCAAACCTCTGCTGCCTTGTGGCTATACCCACTCATGGGAAAGGCTAAGGGAGTAAACCCCAACAGAAAATCCGGAGACGGAGTCCCTAAAGCTGTTTGACATTGACATCAACGTCATTCCGGCAACTCCTGCGACGCCGTTGGTGCCAAGCTGTATCGGCATTCGTCGTTCCCTTGGGCCCACCAGCTGCGTGGAGAGGGGGGATCTGCTGCATGGACAACAGCTGATTCTCCATACCACCCTGCCCAGGCTTCATAGATCCACTGGAGAGGACACTCCAGCGTCGTCGTACGGCGTCGGCACAACACGAGAAGTAGCAGTTTACCGGTTCAAAGTCAAAGCTCGATTAGCGTAGAGCTTGGTGCCAGGGGTTACTTCTGACGGTGGGAGAGATCACCAGGTCTGACTGGACAGCTACCGCCCGCCTCAAACTGGGCAGCCCCCAGTCAGTAAGGTGCTGCCCGCCATGGCCTGCCTGCTTCACTGGGTGCGTGGAGCTTAGAGAACCATCTCGACAAGTGGGCCACAAAACTCCGCACAAGGAAAGACTAAAAAAAAATAAGAAGACTCCAACTCTTCGTTTTGCAACCTGGAACATCAGGACCATGTGCCCTGGATTGACCGCTGACCTACAGCAGATCGACGATGCAAGAAAGACTGCAATCATTGACAGAGAACTCTCCCGACTGAACATCGACATTGCCTGCCTCCAGGAGATCCGACTGGCTGACAGCGGCACCATCAGGGAAGCCAATTACACGTTCTTTTGGTAGCGGAAGCCCTCGGATGAACCTAGACAGCATGGTGTAGGCTTTGCCGTAAAGAACACGCTAATCGCCTTCATTAAACCTCCATCATCAGGTACTGATAGAATCCTTGCCTTCAACATCCTTAGGACTGGTCAACATCTTCAGCGTGTACGCCCCAACCCTCTGCTCCAGCCAAGAGGAGAAAGACAAGTTTTATGAGGCTCTGGATCAGGCAATATCCAGTATCCCCAACAATGAAAGCCTTTAATTACTAGGAGACTTTAATGCTAGAGTGGGAGCTGACCATGAGGCCTGGTCCACCTGCATCGGCTTTTACGGAAGGGGCAAGATCAACGAGAATGGTCAGCGACTGCTGGAGATGTGCTGCTCCCACAGCTTATGTGTGACCAACACTTTCTTCAGATGCAAGGAGATCCACCAGGTGTCGTGGAGACACCCAAGTTCACGCCACTGGCATCAGCAAGACCTCGTCATCACCAGGCCTGCAGAACTGGCCAGTGTCCTCCTCACCCGGAGCTATCACAGTGCCGATTGTGACACGGACCATTCCCTCGTGGCCAGCAAGGTGCGAATATTATCCAAGAAGCTGCACCACGCCAAGAAGAAGGGTCACCCACGAATCAACACCTGCTGTGTAAGCAACCCAGAGAAAACACAGCAGTTCATCAGCAAACTGAAGGAATCCCTCACCAAAGTGACACGTGATGACACCATTGACTCCAGATGGTCCCATATCCGTGACTCTGTGTACAATTGAGCCACCACAGCTTACGGGAAGAGGGAGTGAAAGAATGTCGACTGGTATGAGGCAAACTGGGAGGAGATGGAGCCCGTGACTGAGGCAAATAGGAATGCCCTCCTGGCATACAAGGCTGCACCTAGCCCCAGAACACTATAAGCCCTAAGGATTGCAAGGAATAACGCCCAGAAGACCGACCGCCGCTGTGGCAACACCTACTGGCTGAACTTGTGCAACATTATACAGACAGCTGCCGACACCGGGGATGCAAGAGGAATGTACAAGGGTATCAAAAAGGCGACAGCCCGCCCCCCAGCTACAAGACCGCCCCCCTCACGTCCAAGACGGGCGAAGTCATCACAGACCAGGGCAAACAACTGCGGCGATGAGATGAGCACTATCTTGAGCTATATGCAACGAAAAACACTGTCACCGGAACTGCCCTGGACGCCATTCCAGACCTGCCTGTCATAGAGGAGCTAGACACACAGCCCACCCTGGAAGAGCTTGGAAAAGCCATCGATTGCCTTGCCTGTGGGAAGGCTCCTGGAAGCGACGGCATTCCGCATGAAGTCCTCAAGAGCGGAAAAACCAGCACTGCTCCAGCCCCTACCCATACTCCTCTGCCTTTGCTGGAAACAGGAATACATCCTACAAGACATTCGTGACGCCAACATCGTCACTTTGATACAAAACAAAGGAGACCGTAGCGACTGCAATAACTACCGGGGCATCTGACTCCTCAGCATCGTCGGAAAGGCTTTCGCCCGTGTTGCCTTGGCGCGCTTGCAGATCCTAGCCTCCCGCGTCTACCCAGAGTCCCAGTGTGGAGTTCGAGCGGCAAGTCAACTGTAGACATGATCTTCTCACTACGTCAGCTGCATGAGAAGTGTAGCGAGTAGCAGATGCCCCTCTACATTGCCTTCATAGACCTGACGAAGGCGTTTGACCTGGTTAGTCGGAGTGGACTCTTCAGACTCCTGCAGAAAATCGGCTGCCGCCCACGTCTGCTTGCTGTCATCGTTTCGTTTCACGAGAACATGCACAGCACAGTGTGCTTCAATGGCGCAACATCTGAAGCATTCTCAGTCATCAGGGGAGTCAAACAAGGCTGTGTCCTTGCACCGACGCTCTTTGCCATCTTCTTCTCCATGCTTCTCCAGTACGCATTCGAGGACTGCAGCGAGGGAGTGTACATTCATACCAGGGCTGACGGCAAGCTGTTCAACATCGCCCGTCTCCGTGCTAAGACTAAAGTCACAGAGGTACTCATCCGTGAAATGATCTTCGCCGACGATGCAGCCTTGACATCACACACGGAAGATTGACTTCAGCAGCTAGTATGCCGCCTCTCCCATGCTTGCAAGGAATCTGGACTGACCATTAGTTTGAAGAAACGAACGTCATGACGCAGGACGTAGACTCCCCTCCCTCTGTCACCATCGATGGGTACAACTTGGAAGTTGTCGAGAACTTCACATACCTCAGGTCTAACATCTCCAGCTCACTCTCCATTGATTCTGAGGTGAACGGCAGGATTGCCAAGGCTGCAGCAGTGATGCCCAGACTTACCCAGAGAGTCTGGAACAACCTCAACCTCACCGAGAAGACCAAACTGCTTGTCTACCAAGCCTGTGCGCTCAGCTCACTTCTCTACGGCAGCGAAACATGGACCACCTATGCAAGACACGAGAGGAAACTCAACAGCTTCCACCTGAGATGTCTGCGGCGCATTCTGCACCTCCAGTGGCAGGACAAAGTACCCAACACAGAGGTTCTAGCACGCGCCAACATGAACAGCATGTTCTCCATTCTCATCGAGAGGTGCCTTCGCTGGCTTAGCCATGTCAAGAGAATGGACCCAGGGCGCATTCCCAAGGACCTGTTATATGGGGAGTTAGCAGAAGGTGCACGACCAACTGGACGACCACATCTGCGCTACAAAGATATTTGCAGGAAGGATATGAAGACGGCAAACATCAAAGGCAACGAATGGGAGAGCTGTGCAAACAACCGTTTCAGCTGGCGTCTAAATCTGGCAGGGGGTTCAAAACGCAGAGGAAGAGAGAAAAATAAAACAAGCTGAAAAGAGAGCTAGAAAGAAGAATAAACAAAAGCTTACTTTGGAGCTACGCCATCGTCTCCCGTAGACGGCCGGATGCCAAGAACAAGAAATCAAAATAACAGACAAGTAGACAAAAGTCTAAAACGAAAAAAACAGCGTCAATCACCTACTTGAATGAATCAGATAACGGTGTTTGATTGCTTGAATGACAGTGATAAAGTCATTGTAAAATTATCAATATGAGGAAATATCTGGATTATATAATATATATTTATAAAATGTAAGGAAAAATACATTGGTTGTTAATTTTCTCTCCATCTGAAACTGACTGCTTCATTTATAGATTATACAAATGAATACAGTACGCATATAAATTAATACGTTTAATATCGTAATATAAATGAACATACGAAAGTTATTAAAACCCTTTATATTATTTTTTTAATAATATATCATATATATAAGTACCTTCTAATTATTTATACCATGCTTTTGCGAAATTTTGGCAACGTAAAAGATAATTCTGCTTAACGTCGACTCCGGTCAGTCTCTCTTTACTTTCGTTTCCTAATGCCCTGTTATTGCCTGTTTTAAACAGCGCGCGCCTTAGGCAATTTAGAAATAATAAAGAAAGAAAGAAATGAATGGATAATATTGTTTAAACTTCTGGTTCGTTTATCCTCATGGTTTTTCTAGTAGAATGCTGGAAGAAATATGAACATCGCACTTTAGAAAATGCGGTTCGAATTGTTCACGCGCAGTGATACATAGACATCGACTGTTCAACCGGGGAAAAATCCAACACTACCTAGGCAGTAGAATTCGAGAATTTTTTGGTTTTTAGTGTTCAGCACAGCCCTGCTCCAATATGATAATATGAGGAAAGTATTTTTACATAAGAAATACTAAATCTGTGGAAATGCATACTTGGAGCAAGCCTCAGATCTTATTTAAGATTTCAAGTTGCTCAAAGGGAGCATTTTATCTTCAATTTCAAACACCATCTCATGATCGAAGGCGTGTTTTGGTATGAAAAAGAAATTTATAGGCATATTTAATGTAGAAGAGAGTGATTTGTATATCGAATAATACAATGAGACAAATAGTCATGAAATTTATTAGTATTTTTCCCACATAAAAACTGGGTTAGAAAATGACCTTTATTCAATATAGTTATTTCAATCAAACTGTAAACAATTCGTTTCTTAAAAATTATAACGCCAGAATCAAGGCTGTATCCAGAACTCAAACTTAGTAAACATGTTATCCTACGCGACATTGGACATAGAGCATTAGACTTAGAGGCTCAACTCCTACACTCGGCTTTGGATAACGTACAATCACACAATATATATATATATATATATATATATATATATATATATATATATATATATATATATATATACTACAACTGTTACTTATAATCAGAGAGATCAAAGCAATGGCAAATTCATGCTAAGTCACTGAATCAATATGCTACAAGGAAATGAATATAAAGAAATGAAATAAATTTCAGAAAGAATTACAGAAATTACCTTCATACCAAGAATCAATGACAATTTGGAATAAGTGGCAATAAAAGCATTACAAAACTAACAATTATGAAGGAAAATATATATCCATGATGAGGACACAGCAAATGTCGGTGGGTAAGTAGATGGAGTATACTTCCCTGGTAATGAAATACTCCTTGTAGCGATCATACTCGGTAAATAGTACAAAAGTGCAATGTATTTGCGAGGCCTCTAATTAGCCATGCTGAATATGCTGATGTACCAATATCTTTGAATGTGCTGAAGTGCCCTACAGTATTAATGTATTACAATGGCATTGTCGAAAAAGTCTTTGAATTAATTCACAATAATCCAGAAATATTGTTAAGTTCAAACAGTCATATAAGTACTTTTTAATTCCAAGAAATGATTAAAATAAATGTTTCCTCTCAACTAAAATCTGAACACAACATGAACTACTTCTGCAGCTTGAATATAAATTAAAATCAGCAACAAGAATAGGAATAATTCTTCACTTCTTCCTCTTTGTATAAATCCCTCCAACTCTTATGTCGCAATACGTTCATACATGACTTATGTCACAATACCTCCGTATCTGACTTATGTCGAAATACAACCCCACCTGACTTAAGTCACCATACGCAATCATGTCAATGCAAACTTAACTTGTAAACATTTTCATTATCAAGGATGTATTTGGAACTAAAATTAAAGAAAATAACCTATTTATAGTGTCATTATGTTAAAATATCACCTACCAAAATTAACAAAATGTTATCTATGTAATATGTTTATACATGATCATTACAATCTATAATACTGGAGAAAAATTAAACACATTATATATGCATATAACTTATATAAAACAAATGAGCCTTCTTTAAGCCAGGATGATCCCATGGTATTGTATAGATTTAATGGAATTCTGCTTAGCATGTTTGGAAATAACACAAAATTTTAATAGCAGGTCAGGAGGATTTAAAGCTCCGTTCACACCCAAAAATACTTTTAAATCAATACGGCGAGCATGTTCTTTGCAACTTATAAATATGTATTGTCTTTCCCCCAACATCCAGCACGATCATCAACTTCGGCTTGTTTAGTTTTGAGGAAATGCCGGAGCTGCAAACTGCATGCATAATTGATTACTCAACGTGACAAACATCGCGATTTAAAGTTACGTTATGTAATATAGTATTTCAGCAGAGAGACGTCAGTTCAGAAAATCGAAAAGGTTTTTTAACTTTGCCAGTGCTGAATTTACAGATACAACCCAACCTGTTGGTACTTTGAGTATGAAGTAAGTTTTATGCTCAGATAGTTTGGAATGTACTGAAAGTATCGACTACTACACTCGAAGTTGGGGCCCCGAGTGGCCGAGTGGTCTAAAGCGCTCTCCGTTACGGTTCGCTGCCATCTCACCTCTGTCTGCGTGGGTTCGAGTCTCGGATTCGGCCAATGTGGGTATGTAAGAAAGCTTGCCAGTAGCTTCTCGTGGGTCGGTGGTTCTTTCCGGGGTTTTCCCGGGTTCTTCTTCCACCATTAATACTGACCGCCATGTATAGCCTATCGTGTGCTGAAAAATGGCGTTAAACCCTACAACAACTTCAACAACAACAACAATCGCTCGAAGTTTGCTTATGCTCGGTTCAAGTTTAAACATTTTCTTTATAATCATGAAAACTCAAAATATATTATAGCCTGTCTTCAATAGTTTTATTTGCTTTGTTTTTCCACCTCCAAATATGTCTTTTCCTCGGTATGAATTGGGTCATTTATTTTACGTTCTCTTACGGGACAGAATAATATAATTCTTCATATCCATCGATGTAGGATAGGAAAATTATACCCTAGTGTCAGAATTTTGCATCTGACACGAGACGTCATTCTCATATTCCCGAACGAAAACTAAGGGTGAATTCAGAATGGCTTGTTTTAAATATCGATGCCAACTTAAAAAAGCAAAACGCCAATTGAGAATTTCAACACCTTAAGAGGGGCTCAAAATATTTGTATACTGAAATATTCAGTGTGAAATGATGTTCAAACACATATCTGCGTTCAATTAATAGTGGTGGAGACCGTGTAGGTAATGGATTCGCATCGTCCTAAATTGTGCACTGAAGACAGCATACACAGTGATAAATGTATATATAAACAAAAAGGCCCTTTTATCCCTAAGAGTAAACAAGACAACAAAAACAAATGATGAATAGTCCCTGATTCAACATCGATGCACAGTTAATTTTAATTTCGTAAATAATAAGTGAGACGATTATTATACGAACAAAAATCACAACAATGACAAGAACGACTTCTCTGGACTCAAACGAAGATTACAGACTATGTACCCTAACTAAGTTGATTAGTGCAAAAACTTCACATTTCCATAATTCTAAATGCAACCCTTTCATACTTTATGATGTAATGTGTAGGAATAGTTTACATTTATTATTGTGAGAAGAACGTTCAAGGGAGGTCGCAGATCAAGAATCTGCTATCAGTTTGTTTCTACGTGTGACCAAAGGAAACAGTTGCGTGATGAATGATTTTATTGTGCGGGGTATAACGCCATGTTTAGCATATGATACACTTTACATAACGACCTGTACATCCTGGTGGATGAAGAATCAGGGAAGTTCTACCGATCCAGGGGAACCTACTGGCAAGCACCTTCACTGACCCACATTGTTAGAGCTGAGACTCAAACTTCCATGATGTGTGGGCGACCCGTATAGGCCAGCGTCTTAGACCACTCGGCAACTCAGAGCCCCAGTTGCTTGATAAAATATATCGATATTCCTCATAGTTTGTTCAACACTGGACACATTTATGCACCCATAGGAATGTGAGAATACACGTTTGCTAGCTGCGTTTACGGTCATTTATAATGAAAGAGGACCGTTTCACAAGGCGTTTTCATCGCAGCTAGTCTTAGCATTGAGTGATCGATTGAGTTAACTAAGAATATAATATGGGTGGTGTATTTGCACCCGTGTTTGCACGCTTTCGGAATTACCTGCACGAGTGTGATAAGAATGCACACATTACCCCTTTTAGATCATGAAACAAAATGACCGTAGTTCCGATTGTACTCTTATCTGGTTAGTTTTGCTGAGATAACAGAAAACAAGATACAGAAAGCCAGTGATGATTAAGTACAAACAAACAAAAATAGTGTTAAAATTTGGAAATAATGAAGTGTGACCTTTGAACGGATTTGAACACTACACTTCTAATATATTGTCAATTTACTCTATTCACTGAGCTAATCCGAACTAGGAGACAGTGTGGAAAATGCGAAATGTCATTATAAATCCATTTTAAGTTTTAAATCGAGCTTTTATTGTTTAAAAAGTAACATTTTTTCGTGTGACGCATGGTCGAGCATCTTCATAATTTATCTTTAATATAAAAGTATACTAGTATATGATTCTTCTCAGAAAACTCTGGGGCAGTATTCACTGACCCTCTGTAACAAATAGTATCCTAACCTCGGAGAATAAAACACAAAATAAAAGGAAATTAAAATGATTTATTTCATGTTCTGTGTGTGCACAAATTAAAGTTGTAATCAAGATATTTTGGCAGGGTTCTAAAATTCTGAAATACGGTAAGAAAATATCATATCATCTCAATATGACAATGTTTGTTTCAAACCCAGTTTCTCTTGTGACAAATGCTTTCTTATTATCTGTCTCCCAATGTTTGAGCAACATTTTCTTTAAAAACCATATAAAAATAACGTAAAGTATTACGTACCAGTGATTAATAAAAACGAAAGCAATTGTTCGTTTTGCAAAGAAAATAGTATGTGCTTGACTTGATTGAGTCCATGTAAATTTACATTATCTTCCGTCTTCAAGATAGCCCATGACCTGTTCGTCATGGATATATAACACTTGTTTGAATATGCCTTGCGTTCTAGTCCTACCTTTGACCCGGGGTACTGATTAATGACTCGTGCATATTTTTTTTTAAAATTTCAATAAAGAAAATAATATACCTGCATTCTACATTGGGATGCGTCATAAATATGAAGTGACCTTTTAAATGCGGAGAAAGAATAGTTTCATACAGGTTAAAGAATTTATATATAGTACCATACTGAGATTTGAACCCGAAGACCCGAGATTAGAAAGAGCAAACTAGCTGTAACATTAAACCTTGCAGGTAGAAACTCTTGGTTCTGAAGCTGAACATTCTTCTACGTTTGACCTTCCAACTATTCCATCCGCAGTATAAAAGAAACTATTCAGCCCCTAATTGTATAAATTTGTATCTGCAATTATTTTGAGTGTCGGTTCTTTCTAAGATTACACTATAGATTGGACTATATTATGTGGTAGTTGGTTACATAAACTAAATTATGCGTAAACTAAACTATGCGTTAACGCAAATGAATTTGAGTGAACACTAAATGTTACCAATTAAAGTTTGCCTTTAAATCTGGAGGCAGATGGTTATGATTTACGTTACTGATTACGAAAAATTATAACTTTTTACATTTGTATTAGGTTACATTGTGCGACCTAACTATATCTCTTAATGTTTTCAATCTGCAGTATGATAATTCCGTCGAGGTGCTGACCAATTTTAATTCTGGTTTGGTAGCATAGCTAAACTAATCTTTAAAGTGCTGAAAAATGCAAAAGCTGAAGTATTCACACGTGAAGATGAAAATTATTTCAACGCAATGAATACACGCCATTCATACCTATAAGTGCAAAATATTAAAAGACAACGCACATGACCATGATCACTTAACGAGAAAGTACAAAGCTTCTGCCCATAGAGACTATTATTTTGAGTTTTGGAGATATAAAATAAATCCACCTATTCATTACACATGTATTAGTGTTGATAGTCATCTTTTCATCAATATACGTGTAAAATACGATGCAGGTAAAAATCGTGTCGAATGATGAAGAAAAATAAATTTAATCAAAAAAGATTTTAGAGTTGATAGATTATGAGGAATGGCAAGAAACTAACATTCAAGTCTGGATGTTTGGGACATATCATATAACCATCACCAGGGTAAAAACGATGTGATATCATGCTTCAAACGTCTGAAAATATTAAGTGATCCACACAATACACCACATCTCCACTTAGCGCACTATTACAGTGCTCTCGGTTTAAGCTCACAATGCACTTTTGAAGATACTGCGTGTGGAGCTAGTATTTTGGATTGATTATGATTTATGATTAATAGTGGAATAACGGCTGATATTAGTATAAGTCCTCACAAAGATACCCCAAAGCGAACAATGAATACTGGGTTAATAATAATGAAAGATCCAATGTGATGGTAAGTTCGAAAGGTAAACATCAACGTCAGATATAATGTATATTTATCATAAACATTTATATGACAGAGCAATGAGGCAATACATACCGGTTAAAAACTTCAGATGAAAGAATGATGAACCAGTGATATGGGTAAAGAAAAACACTCGTAAAACATCCCTGATGTTAGTGACACAGGGTGCATCTCAGAAGTTGACTGGGAAATACCATCTTATTTGCACGGCCATTTCAAAGCATATCCACTTGTTCCTGAGACTCATCAACAAGACATGTACAAAGACAAACACGATTTAGCAGTGTTAAAAATCGCCTGAAATGAATAAAACCTTTTGTATACATTGAAAAACTAAAACAAATTTATAATACAATTACAGAGAACTAAAGCTTTACATGCGATTGGGTTTGAAAGTGAAATAGATAAACAGCAGCTTTGGTTGAAATCACACACCGAGCTGAACACATGATTGAGACAGATTGGAAATTAAACCTTTAAGCCCATGTATGATTCTTTGATTAGAAAGCAAACGAAAAATATCAGGAAAAGTAAAACAATTGAAACAAAACAAAAGCTGGTGTACTAATTCTACGACACCAAGACGAACAGTAAACATAGTGACAGAATAAGACTACTGATGACTGATGCAAATTCGCTTGTATTTATGTCAACAAAACGTCAAAAGCGGCATGAATTATGACATCAAGTTTAATGACAATGGTGATATCCAAAGAATGATATATTCAACATCCCTTGGGCGAACAAAAGAGTTCGGGAGTTTTTAAGGATGAGCTTATATCTGTGCAATATCATTCGGTGGGTTGGGGCAAAACGTTATGTATATGGGACTCCTAGTCATGATATCAAACTTACAAAAGAATAAAACAATATCTGTTTTCAAAATGAATTTTTAATTTTAAATGCACACATATTGCTTCTTAAACCAGAAGTAAATTCACAAGGTAATTCTTTTACTCAGATTGCACAATCACCAGATCACAACATCACGATGAAAAATGTAGATTGGTCAATGTATTATTAAAAGAGGTTTTTGGTTGACAATGTAATTACATTACCTTGAACTAAAGTGAAGCACTAGTTTCATCAAACGTTTCTTTGTTTTATCTTCTTTTTTTTTTGGTTTCAAATGATCTATACTATTTTTATAGTTTCATCTAGAATTTGGTGATTTGCATCAAACAGAGTTTAAGTTGGTTTAAAATAAAACTTTATTCTCCTTGAAATCTTTGATTACCGAGTTGTACTTCTGTACAATAACCCACAGCCATTTCTTTTACATGTCTCTCACTAAAAGCTAGTTTGGTTAAGTGAGTTGCTTTCTTTCTTACATCATTTAGACTCCAACCATTATCAAACAGAAACAGGGTATTTGTCTCTCGAAACATATCAACCAGAAAATCTAAAGCAGCTTGTCGAAATTATCTTTTAGATTTATCGGGCATCAGCTAGAAACTCTGCTCAATTTTCTAATTTATCTTCTGGGTTTATCACCATCACTTTTGCATCTGATAACATCCACTTTCTCTCATATTTCGTGCTGTTCATACAAGTTGGACAGATGATAACGAAGCAATCATATATTTTCTATTCAGTCTCTGTCAAATGAAGTGCCAACAATATTTTATCGCAAATAGTTACTCCACAAACTAATATGTCATGAGGTTCACTAAGAACGTATGCATAATTATTGATACACAAACTGGATTGGATTAAAACTGGTCTTTGTTCTGTTAATCTGATTCTCAGGAATGAAATAAATTTACTTTGTGTGGCTCATTCTACTTGCTTCTCTGTTGATTTGCTTCATCTGCTCCTCCTCGGCATACTCCACTTCTTCCTCCTGCTCTCCAACTCCACCAACACTTCCTCCTGCCCGAAATACACATTCCCCTCCTACTTCCTCAGGTCTTCAAATTTCAAGTGAATTACTGTCTGACATAATTAAATAGGGCTTACTAAATTTTGACTATTATTTGTTAAGACACAGCAGCATTGCATGGAACAAGGGATAGTCACCAATTGTGATAGGCTGGACAGATTTCCTTGTTATTATTGGCTGAACACGTTATGCTGCTTGTTTTAGCATTAGTGTGTTTATTACACGCATTAGTGGCCAAAGGCGTAAAGAAAGCACTGACGGTAAATGTGAAAAAGCAGCCAAGTATTGCCTCTCTATTAATATTCGATGATAATATGAAGTTTCTAAATTGTACCTTGTACACGCCTAAAGATCATGTTCTGCATGGACTTTATTATGAATATATGCCACCGTATCACAGACAACGTGTGTTTGGGACAAAACAAACCTGACATTTAATTCCAGTTTAAACGAGTCACTTGATTTCTGCAAATTGTATGATGCATATTGCTCACTTTGATAACCTTTCACTCCATCACCTCCAAAAATATATTCCAATCACAACTCTTTAAATCTTTTATGCACTGCTGGAAATGCCATAATCTTTCCGCCTGTGTCATAAGCTTCTTTACTGAATAGTAGTGATTCAGTCAACGTTTCAACACTTTGATACTGTCGTAAGTGAATGTGAATTAGATGCTATGTTTTTGAACCTATACTCCTTATGAGCACATTATGCATTGACTGGTGCATTGATTCAGTCAAGATAATTCCTCATCTGTTAGGCCATTATCATCCTCTTTAGGTTCATTTGTTGTAGCTCTTCCATTGTAACAATTTGGAACTGTTGGATTTTGTCATACCAAAAGAAAAACAACTATTTGTTGCTAATACATATTTCATATTCTTACCAGTTACATCAATCTTGTTCTGCCATTAACACTTTATAATTCATATCTTTTGATTTTGTTCCTATAGGTATATCCTGTCATGATGTAGCGGTTGAGTATATCTGTTGAAGAAATGTTGTTTTAATTCGATTTGGATGCATCATCATCGGGTAAAATTATTTTACATTCAGACAGCAGTTTCCTCATCCGGTATGAAACGCGAACGTTTTAAAGACATTTTGGCCAGTATCTGGAATATTTTTAATCAACGTTTGATATGAAATATCGCAGCCAAATGTTGCGATCCATATCTCCCAATTTAGGTGATGATCTCGCAAAACTTTGATTTCACACTGAGATATTTATATTTTCATTGATTTAGTTCATTACTATCCAGTCTTTGGATTCTTAAAATGCTCATTGGCTTATATGCAAAACTTCAGTTTCACTGTTGCAAATTTTACCCAGTTAAATTCCTTTGCGATGTTAGTTAGGTTAGGGAGAGTAAATCAATTTAATGTGTTAAATAGAGTTTCTGTACAATGGTTTGGTACTGTACTGATTAGTTTCTCGAACCTGTCTTAATTTAATCTATAACAAACCCTACTGTTATTTACAAATGAAACTGCCTTTTTCCTACAAACACGGATTCTCTATATATTGATTTACCACATTCGCAAGTAGTTGTCTTTATATTTTCACCCCGATCTCCTGCGTAATGTGATATTAATCTCGTTTGTTTATAGCAACCATTATATACCTCATATTCAGAGGTTATTTTCTCCATTACCTTTATCTGACATGTGAGACATTTTACTTCTGTTCGTCCCATGCTATTGCATTCATCACTATATTTTGTTCAAATTTGCATAAAACAACGTCTAGTCATCGACGTTGTAAATTTGTTTTTCAGCTATTTTGAAATGTAGTTTATATCAACTTTAAATGTTGCAAAGTTACCTCTTCATTTCTATTGTGTTGTAATGGATTTCCCAGCCAGTACATTGCCGACAGTTGCCCGCTTTATCAAAGTTTTCATGAGTACCAATATCTTGTTTAAATGAGATGTTTTTGGACGTGTTTTCTTTGCCCCCTCTGGTAACTTGACCAATACAAATTCATATTACGTACATGTTTTAAATTCCTCATTTTAGATGAGCAGTTTTTGCAACATTCTAGAAACTCTTTATCTTTTAGAAATTTGATTTTCGTTCCTCTTGCTACTGCTATCTAATTATTGAGCTTCTACATTTTGTTGTAACTGAATAATGCTTGTTGTTGGTTTCCAACTGTTCCACCATACATCACATCTCTTCCATTTCACGAGGACATACTTTTTCATTTCAATAGCACGATCCTCAAAATCGGTTCAATTTCGTAAACATCATCTGTTTTCATACACAGATATGTCTTGCTCGTAAAACATGCTCCGTACATCCTTTCCATTAAAGTCTTCCAGTTTGTAATCTAACGGCTCACCTGGAATGAGTTGTTCGATTTTGAATACGTCCTCGATGACGTTTCGAATATAGTTCTTTGAAAATGCTGTTTTATGTTTTGAAATTCTGTTTCACCAGTTTCGTGTGCATCAGTTATCAAATAACTAAATAGATCCACCCTTACTGTTGACCTATTTGTTTTCTTTGTTCATTTGAACTCGATTCTTGTCAAGTCTATTGAGGCATGATATGTTTGATTGTACGCTGAGCTATTTTCTTGTTTAGTTTTCTGTGACATATTTCCACATACTTGTCTTGACTGTTTTATTATACCGTTCAATTAGTGATGTTTTCTTCTATTAAAGTGCGCAGTGTTTTCTTTCTTCTGCTAATTCATTTTGCAAAATCGTTCGCCTTCATCAAACTGTATATCGTCTCTTTTTCACTTTTTGATATATGTGCTGATTTAAATCTTACTTTATTTATGACAGCGTCAGTCCCTGTGTTTGTCATATCGTTGGAATAGTAATAATTCAGCAAATCTCTAACAATTCAGTAGCAATGACAAAGGGTCCAGGAGTAAGGTCTAGGTAGATGATGATTTTTTTTTATTCATTCAATAGCAATGAAAGTTTTCCAGCAATGAGTATACGGTTAATGTGAAAGCTAGAAATCTGTAGTAAACCGTCAGTCAATTTTATTCATTTGTTGTGCGTTGGCACTGTAGACGACAAAAATATTTTCTGTTATAACTTTTACTAGAGGGCCATAACTGATGCATGCCATCTACTGCTGATTATCTAGATGGGTGAAGAAATTACACATCAAATTAGTATCTCCAAATATGAAAATACCATAGACACTACACACTTAAACTTTGCCTCTCTGATAAAATGCAGATATTTCTTTTTCGTCTGAAATAAACAAAACACTTCATCGTTCAAAAACTTGTTCAAAGCAAACATGGCATTGTAAAATCATCAAACTGAGAACACCAACCAGGTATAAAAGTATATGTATTTTATCGCACAAGGTAAATAACACTAGTATTCCACAGCTGCTAAACGTTTCATGATGGTGACCATAGACGTTTTTGCGGTACGTTCATGGAAGATTTGAGTCTATTATAAAAGTGAAATGTTTCTTGTGCTGACATTTTAGTTTGTGAATAATTTTTGTTATTTGCTGCCACAAGAGTAGACATTGTGTTACTATTTGGAAATTTCAAAATGGGCGTGGACCTTAAAAAATGTTGCCCAAGGTAACTTTAATTACTGAAGCAGTCACTGCAAGTATGTATTTGTTCTATGAAATGTAACATTTGAAAACATTTATTGAAAGCTTTGACTTAATATTACACATGTAAAATTGTAGCTGATTCCTCTTTGATGTCTATTTGTTGAATGCTCTTTACTTGAACATTTTTGTATTATCGGTGTTCAGGCATCACAACGGCACAGACGTTCAATAAAATTTGTTAGTATTATTACTGTTTTATTGACAAGAATGTTTCAATTTTGTCTGAGAAAATAAGAATTTAAAACTTTCCACCAAAGAGGTTTATTATTTTTTCTCATATGTGGAACTGTACATAAAAAATGATTAGTATAGATATATATTTGTTAGAATGGTTGTGTGGGTTTAAATTATAACTAAAAATCTCAGTTCTGAATATGTGACGTGAATATTACCCTTGGGCCTGCAAAGGGGTATATCACACTCAAACCTGGCAATTAGTGCACAATCATGATGATGCATTTGCACATGGCTTGTCTTTATATGACATCTGTATTAATAAAGCAAACACATGTACATGCAATAGAGGAATTAGCAGTTTCTGATTAATGTTGCTGGAGAGCAAATCAATACACAGCTTTTCGATCTAAGACAGATTTATCTTTATTCAAAATGGAAACAATTTGAATCCACCGGTAGATATTGATCTTAATTTTTCAAAGATGTCTAGTGATTGGCCTATTTATTTCTTGAGGAAAAAAAAGAAACACAAGTGACACGCTTCAAGACATATTATAATATTTATATTCCAATCCAAATACTTCAAATTCCAAATGACAATTTTAGCTTCGTCTACGAAAATATAACATCATTTGAACACTGATTAGAAAGTCACGGTTGTTTTAAAGTGAGACTAACTATAAAGTATCATATATCTTTGTAAATAAATTGCTTACTTTACGATCTTAAATATTTACCTTTTTACAATCAGATCATCGGCTGCATCTTTATATTTCCTAACGCCCTATCGAGGGACCTAAGAAGTGAGTATTATCAAGAACTATCAATCTAACTGAACGTGCACTTGTAAATTTGCATATATACATTGTCAAAGTAAAATTATTTAATATTTCCTTAAATGCAAAACGAATGAGTGACTGAAGTTCTCATGACATATCAATAATTTTCATTCTCTGCAACAACTAAAAAATATTAGACATAAGGCTATTTTGGACAACCATCACTAAGCCAACACTTTGTCCTTGAAGCCAAACAATTTGTCCTTGAAGCCAAGCGAACAGTTACAGAAGTAAAAATATAAGGTGATGATAATATTAGACCTTAGCACAGAAAATCATCATATTTTGATTAGAAAATTTTACGGAAAATGAAACGTATTTACAAATGCAGTCCAAATTAAATGTCTTTAGAAGATAAGATAAAATATAGTAAAGTGCATAAGTTGTTTTATTTTTAAGAGCATTTGATGCATACGAGAAGTTTTGATAATTTGATGATCATATTTGTTCGTCGTAATTTGTATATATTCTAAAATTATCTAGTAGAGAAATCATATATGAAAGCAATAATTTTTGGAAACTCAACTTCAGTTTGATATTGTATATTTTCACTCACATTGATTAGATAGGCAAAAGCGAATCGATGTTTGCTGCAATTAGTTCATCGTATGCAGAATCTCAATGTATTTTTTAATTAGAATATGTGACGCAGTTTATAATTTGCGCACATATAACTTATCCGAAAATCATTCTAGACAATTTTAGTATATTTGTAAACAAATTAAATTTATTTTATTGCAAAATGATAATTGTGCATTGTGCTTTAAAGAATGCAAATGACACAAAGGGCTCTAGTGCCATGGATCTAAAAGACAATTTGATTTTTAGAGGCAGGCCATTAATCTGACATCCAAGGAATTTGGATTAACGCGGGTTATGACTGCGTACCAAGCACATTGATCTCTTGTTTAGTTTATTAAATGGAATTTGCTTTCACCAAGATAACAGTTAATTAGAAAGGCAAAATGGTCGTCATGCACACAAACTTAGACACGAATGTGTTGACTTCTATTTTGCACATTTATTAAGTAGCAAGTGAACTTGATCCTAAGATCTTAAGTTGTGTTAAAACAGATGACAGCATGCTATTAATGTACCTAAGTAATTTTAATATTTCTTAACCGTTAGGTGTCGAAACAGGATATCTCTAGGCAAAAGTCTGAGCTACTTGAATTCTGAAAACGTTCAAAAGTAACTTCTTGCCTAATCGACGAAGAAAATTGCGTTGCTTAGGTCAAACAAAACAACATTAAAAAAGAAATTTGATAATATTAGATATTATTTAATATTTAGTTTTGTAACAATTAGTAGTTGGTGTTTGTGTACACGAGTTAGACGTCTAAAGAAATTTCTTGGTCTAAATAATACGAATTTAAAAGGTTGGGTTTTTACACTAACACAGAATTTCATACATTTCATACGTGAATGATCGCTACTTGGCACTTCGTGGAGTTTGATGCTATATAGACAGGAAACATGTTTAGCCTGTTTAAGATGCAGGAGATCTCTAAAAGAGGTAACAACAGCATAGTCACAACTATTCTGAACCAGTCAATGTTGAATTTCATTTTGCTTTTACCGCTGCATACGTATTATTTTATGTTACATGTAGTCTATAACTCAAGGGCCCGTCATGTACATTTCCGTTTTCTTTCAAGTGGGGGACAGATTTTTGTTATTCTTTCTATTATCTCAGAGATATTATTTTCATTGTACATGCGATGGCCACATTTATCTCACTTCCCTTTATCACTGTATTAGACTACCTATCATTATTATCATGCACGCGTGCAAAGATAAAAAATTTGTTATTTGGGTGAGTTTTGTGTGCAAAATTATCAAAAGAACACGCAGTTCAAAAACTATTGTAACACCGTGTTGTGTTGGGCCTATAAGTTGCTCTAAACAAATTCACATGAATATGTTTGCGGTAAAAAACTAAAAAAATAATTAGTGCAACCGTAAATTGTCAAAGAGTGAGTACATTACTCTTCATCAGTGTACATTTTTTCACTCTGGGGGTATTTTACTGATGGAAGACAATAGCCCGGCTTTATGGATGTTATATACTCAATTTAATTACAATTATTATCTTGTTTTGTTTTTGTATAGGTAGTTGGGGAAAGGAGTTTATACTTGCAGTCATGGAGCATGATGGCTCTACGAATGAGACTTTCATGAACGTGGCGACGGAGGAGGATACAAAAATCAACGTATACGCGCCAGCTGTCCACATGAACAAGACCCTCTTTATCAAGTCAAGGTTGCAGAAAGTATCTCTTGACACATCATTGAGAAACCATGGCACTGGACTGGAAAGGAATGGGATATATGTGACAGCTGATAGACCGATTTCGATTTACGTCATTGATGCTCGAGAATTTTCTTCTGTGGAAGGCTACCTGGCATTGCCTGTGTCATCAATATCTACAGAATACGTGATTGGTTCTGATTGTTGCGGCTATGGTAGTGAATTTGTCATTGCATCCCCAGAGAACAACACTAGTGTCAGTATAACATTCAAAACAAACGTTAGTATGTATATAAAAGGACTTCGTTATTTTTCAGGAGGCAAGTATAACCTGGAAATGTCATCATTAGACACATTACAGATCCAGCATTCACCTGATCTAACAG
Source organism: Sinohyriopsis cumingii (assembly GCA_028554795.2). Classification (NCBI taxonomy): domain Eukaryota; kingdom Metazoa; phylum Mollusca; class Bivalvia; order Unionida; family Unionidae; genus Sinohyriopsis; species Sinohyriopsis cumingii. Next base: position 81,245,187 of record CM068829.1, on the reverse strand, counting down.
GAACAATGATTCACAGCAATAAGCCAATAGCGGTGTTTGCTGGAAATATATGTGGCTTTGCTTCTGGTAACTCGTGTAATTATGAAATAGAACAAATGGTGCCAATAGAAGCATTAGGACTAGAGTACATTACAGTACCGCTGTATCCAGCATATAATTTGCCGTATCCAGGAAATACCTACCGATACAGGATCATATCACCACACAACAATACTGTCGTAAACGTTCAAGGCAACAACTTCACACTTGAAAGTGGGGATTTCATAGAGAGAAGAAGTATGTTACCAGATTATATTCACTCATCCAAACCTGTGATGATTATTGAATATGGTAAAGATAAATCTTTTCCTAGAGGCAGTCCTTCTATGATTATTATACCGCCGATTTCTAATTACTCAATGAATTACACCTTTTGTATGTTGACAGTACCTTTCTTATCTAATTTTGATGAATTCATTTTGGTCATCATCAACAAAGATGATGCGAACGGCCTGATGCTAGATAACACTAAGTTTAATCAGAAACAAAGTGAGACAGTTACATCCCCGAATGGAAAACAATATACGGTTCTGGTTGCAATGATCGGAAACGGAACTCACAAACTTTACCATTCAAGCAAAACAGTTAGATATGGGGCAATATATTATGGCAGAGATCGTCATGTAAGTTATGGATATCCTCTTGGATTCATGAAAGGTATGATTCATTATCAGATTACCTTCTTCAGTTAATGTAACTTATTCAGTTAATTAGCTCCTAATATATGCGTCGTGTAAAACCCTTTATGGTATCATCATTATCAGCAATATTACATATTTATGATAAAAATGTATTTATTTTTAAAATTTAAGATTAGGAAACACAATGTGATAATCATAGATCTTCAATACATTATAGTTTACATATTGTCCAGCAAGGTAAATTTAGCAATGTCTCACAGATCCAGCAGCTTTAAATTGCTAATATTTTATCGATCACCTGTCAGCTGCAAAAAAACTATGTACGATATATTTTTAGTATTAACAGCAAGCAGTCCTTGACCTTTTGGTCTTAATTCATGATGGAAAATATATAGAATTGGTCTCGTCGTTAATAATTATCAGTATAATTAACTACTATTTAATATAATTATAATTCTTAATACTTGAAATTACATGAGCAAATGCTGTTAATAATTCATGTCTAAGTAATATTATTCATTATGTCAAATTTGGATCATACTGGTTGACCCTTATAGAAATGTTAAGTATTGTCCATTTTCCAAAATTGTGAATAACGTTCTTGTCGTTGATAATACCTGTGCACGTAATATTACCAATAGTCCGATACTGGAATTACAAACTTAATGATGATAATAAGAGTGCAATATATTGTTCAAGTACTGTCTACGATAACAAATATCAGTAGCCACTAAAACGACACTTTCAAACGGAATGAGTTTAATACAATAAATGGGAGGGGGGCATTCTATGCCTACCTTCTCTCGCAAATTTTGGGATTTGATTCTCACTCTGGAATCAGACCCATTAAATGATAAATAAGAATTTAGGGAGTAAGTTTCCATCACAAAAATATCTAGCAGTTGGACAGCTGATAAAATCAGAGACACGCCTAACAGTTGGACATATCACGTAAATATCAATTGGTGAGAAAATCTTCAAATTTTAAAATTATCGTCCTTTTTATTAAACATGATGTATAGATTAACAACCTGTTTCTCTGGCAAAATTATTCTAACCGAATTGTCCAAATTACTTCACTGACTCTGAGTTAGCTTTTGGGTTTTGACGTTCTTCAACAAGCTGAGTAGCCGTTAATGTGGAAGTGTGCTAATCGCAAAGTCACGCACGTAAATATTGTCGATTTTGTGCAGCATACGGTCACGAACTGTGTTGTGCGCGCTCACAAACACGCACACACATACACACAAAAAGAACAGATACAGAGCTAATATTTGTTTTTGTTTGTTTGTTTTTTTTAATTCCTACTTAAAGAAAAACAATGTTACTGTGTCGAAATGGGAAATATTATGACGAGCTTACTTACAGGTCTTAGAGCACTATAGTTTTTTCAAAGCTCATTACAAGCAATTAAATCGTCATATATTCTTCTAAATACACTTTAAAAAAAAGAAATTAGACATATATTTTAGACAGGAGAGAAAGAGTATAATAATAACGTGTTACCATTTATATGGTACAGACTTTTGAGCTATTTAATATATGTTCATTAGTTGTTTTACTTTTTAGATGTATCATAGATAACAACAAACAGCAAATATCATGAAGACAATGACGAAATGTTATTTTACGATTTATAAAAAAAACAGTTATGAACAAAATTGCACAATTAATTAATGCATAATTAATGTCTCGTTTATTTTGAGAATAGTAACTCTTGAATCAGATTAATGCTGTATATTTGGTATCGATGTATATTTTGACAGTATTTGTTTTTCAATCCATGCCTGATTTAAATCACTTGAGATCGGTGGAAATTGTTTAATAGCACGGAGCGATTTTAATTCACAATTGGGATTATTTACGAATTAAAACTAAATATCGGTGCTTTCTTTAAGGAACAAGAGATAATTTTAAAAATGGATAGAGCAAATCATAAGGATCTTGGTCATTTCTAGTCCCAAAAGATTTGTTCCATCAAATCGAAGTAGGCCGATATTCCCCGATATTTTGGGGAAAGAACTTACACGACTTCATGTAATTTTCGTTATGTGGCTCATTATACTTGATAAAACAAGCTATCTTGTGCGGTATCATAAAACAATGTTAATAATTTTGCAGCTATTATGTACCCATCTCTTGAAGACGAGCAATGTTAAATCAAGCAAGAACATTTTTCAGTTTATATTATTCAGGAAACATTCTATCCAGGCTGGTAGAAAATAAATGTCTGCCAGATGTATATGCATAGCAGAAGTACTCTAGTCCTTATTAAGGTGTGTGCTTGATCAGAATTATAGGGGAACTTGACCTAATCATTTCCATTTGAAATGAAGAAAAAAAATTGCACCAGTAATTTTCTGCAGGAACTGAGGAAGTAGAATCCGTGCTGTTGAACTACATCAAGCCCAAATGTAGCGCAGGAGGCTGGAATGTATCTGTCAACATCACACTTCTGCAAATATCCTATCCCAACTCATCTCCCAGTTCCATTATTTTCGGAGAAAACTCCTGTACGGGAAATTTGATACTCTTCTCTTCTTCTATGACTTAAATGCGTGCAGCACTAAAAAAACTGTAAGTCCCTTTAATTTGCAACAGCATTACTACGGAAGATCTAATTGACACTTTTCCTCAAATTGTATGAATTTCTGACATTGTGAATGAAAAATATTTCACAGCGTTTGTATGTATAGCTTGGAAATATTTTAATCTGCATAAAACCTTGATGTGTGCATAATCTTTGAAGTATGATGATTATAGACTACACTATATTAAACTGCAATTAAGCTATCAATTGAAATCGCACTTAGCAAGAAATATATTTGCTATATGTTAATGCAGAATTTTATAACGGACGAAATAAGATAATTATTCGCGCATTTTATCCATAAATGTTGTCCATAATGATCATATTTGAATAGAATATATCAAAAGATTTATATTCGACCCAAGTAATGTAAGATTAGTAACGCGATTACAATATTTAGTTTAAAAGAATTGAAGTAAAACAATGATGGACTTTCAATTGTAAAGAATTTATACTAAAATATACGGTTTTACATTATGCCTCTACTTTCTTGTCTGTCTGTCTGATTTGAATTTTTAACGTAGCTTTAACAATTTTTCAGTCATATGTCTCCAGTGTGGCAGTTTATAGTGATGTGTAGCACTGGGGCATCATGCCGCAGACATGTAGCATGATGTCCCACCCAGTCACATTATCCTGACACCAGGCCGACCAGTCCTAACACTAACCTCTTAATGCTGAGAGCCTAGCGAGATAGCTGTTAGTACCATTTTTGTAAGTCTTTGGTATGACTCAGCCGGGGATCTAACCCACGACCTCCAGCATCCGAGGCGGACGCTCTAACCACTAACCACTAGCCCACCGGAGCGGTCTACTTTCTTGTAGATTGCACAATTTGAATTGTCACTATAATTAAATTCTGTTTATATAAACCAATGGGCTTCATTTAAGTTGCTGTATTGTAATAGTCTAATCTCATTTTCCTATAATTTTAAAAATATATACTTTGTTTTTGTCAACTATGATATAGATTACATTAGAAAATCATGCCATTAAATTCCAATGCATGTTTCATGACTGGTTTAGTTGTACATAGTCATCATACGAAAATCATACCATGATTATTTTTCAAAACGCCCATTTGACCGTCTAGCTGGTTGCGGGAGAATGCGGGAGGTTGCGGGTTCGAAACCAGCTGAGTCATACCAAAGACTTATTTTTTTTTTTAATGATACTAGCAGCTGCATTGCTTGTCGCTCAGCATTAAAAGATTAGTGTTAGGACTGGTGTCAGGGTAATGTTACCGGATGGGACATGATGCAACATGTCTGCGGCATGATGTCCCAGTGCTAGACATCATAAGCTACCTCGCTGCGGACATCGTAGCCAATTATTATAGCTACGCTAAAAATCCAACAGAAAAACACACACAAATGCCTATTTCATCACGATGTTTGTATACTGTGTCTTGGCCATATTAAAAACATCTGACAGTGATATTCACATGCCTTTATTTTCACGGTTTATTTGTAGTGTGACGTAGGCATCTTCAGATAATTATACCATGATTTTCAAATGCTTATGTCATCACTGTTATGTGTGACATAGAAATAATTAATTTGTTCTCTTCATTGCTATTCCGGCCATCTAAATGCATTCTTACGACCGAAGACTTTACGAGCTGACCCATTAGTTACATATATGATTAACGAAAAACTGCAAAACATAAAAACGTTGTCATATTTTAATGACACCATATTTTCAGTTGGTTTCCAACAATTAAAAGAATCATGATATCCGTTTTATTTCACAATTTCATATTTTGTAACAGTAATATTTGTAGCTTTCATTCTTTCCAGTCCTGTATAAATTCTCTTTGTTTTGTTGTGTATAACAATAATTTCGCCACGTAAAATATTTTCCAGTATTCTGTCTCTTTCAGTCCTCAAATCTGCACACATATGGATCGCCATTAATCGCACTCTAAATTATGAAACGTCTTCTGTGAAAACATGTCTGGATCCTTGTAAAATGAAAGACGATAACAACTGCAAAACACACTCCATCAGATCGTTGCCTGTACCTTAAACTAGTACACAACGACTAAGAACCCTATAGTTTACAGATAAAATTATTGCATCAAACAGTTTCATAAGCATTTACTAAAATATCAGAATAAATTTATTAAAAACCTCGACCCAATAAAGCTACAAAAATATTTTTTTAAAAAGGAAAAAATCAAGATGATAGTTATACTAACGTATATCATATTGTTTTAAGAGAAAATTGTAAATACAGAAATCAAAGTAAGATCGTTTAAATTGTAAATATAAAGATCCTCCATATTATGAATGTAATTTGAATTATAGTTATCCATAATACATTCCACGTGTTATTTACATCTTGCCAAGTTATGAATTCCATCCAAGTATAAAGACGTGATTAAAACAAAGTATCAAGTTCCAAATAATGATAGAATACATATTTCATTTAGAATTTTGAAGTTTCTACATTTCAAAATTGGAAAAGAAAGCTTTATAATTCATTTCGATTCACCAATAGTGATAGGTTAGTAGTATATGGGGGCCATTGGGGATCTATGAGACTTCTCCTGTTAGAAGAGGTGGTTTGCACTATAGGGTAAATGGGAATTTAACATGGGAATGTCACCTGGGGTTCAATGGGAATTGAACATTGGTGACTTAATGGGGCTTATAGGATCAAAACTCTTTATAGGGTGAAATTTATTAATAAAGACAAAGGGTCAATAGGAACAAACATGTATACACAGAAACAAAAAATGTACATCCAAACAAAGAAGATGGAAACACACAGAAAAGAGGATAGAGATGTTCCAAAGAAAAAATCACCGACAGAATAGAGACTAAATAGAAAAGTCTATTATATGGATACAAAACATTTATTCAAATATATACATGGGCTCTCCGGCCTGTGCTTTGGTCTAAGCACTGTCCATTTAATAGATTTGGACATGGAACGAACCTATTTACAAGTTATATATTTCTTGGTTCTAGAAACTACTTTTGACAATTAAAGTTCATGCCTTCAAAAAGGCATATACAACGTATTCGCATTTCGTTAAAGAATGACATTTTTTCTTACTACAATTAGTGTCCATTTTTAATAAAAAGGTAAATCAAGAAACAACGGATCAAATACAACAAAGTTCGTGCTTTTCTTTTTATCCGCCACACACGTTGTTTAAATCTGGTCAGCTACCACTTGCGTCCCAGCGTAGATGTTTCCCATCACGTACCCATTTTCATTTGTAGATATGTTGGTATATCCATCGTGATAGGTACTCTTATCGATAAACAGATCAATGGAAGTCATTATCTTCTTCCCATGGAGGTACGACATATCTCGTCCTAAATTTTATCGAAGTCTCTGTCAGAATCGTTTGGATGCTAAATTACTCCATTAGGTCTACTGAATTCGTTTCTTTCTTGGACGCACTTTGCTGTGACTGTATGGTGGTGAAAGAAGTCAATGATGTTTGTTCCTTCTCTTTCTTCATCTGCGTAGTTATTCATCTTTTTCGGTGTTTTTTCCTGCAATGAAGTGTGGTTCATGTGCCGAAACTTGTAACGAAGACCAACCTTGTCAGCACACTCTGGAAGAACGCGCATTGACTGGAACATGGGTCAGCGTGGAATTGTTTAAAGCTCTGGACCTGGGATACCAGTTGTTATAAGTGCACGAAATTTACCACTTTCCCAAGACAGAACAAATCACAAGGATGACGAGACCCAGAAAGCCATTTTCACGGACTCCGTGAATGCCTTTTTGAAACTGAAACAAGAAGCTAGCGGATATCCTTCCTGGTGCTAAACTCCCGAAGACCAAGATAAATTCAAAGAGAAATACTTTGACCAGGAGGGCATCAATTTAGCCCACACTGAGAAAAACGAAGGTAGGCGATCGTTTGCTAAAGTGATGTTGAATTGCTTGTGGGGGAAAATGGCACAACGACCGTGTTTACCCAAGACGAAGTATTTAACAGAACCTTCTCACTACTTCCAGATGATTCACGACAAAATCAGAGACATGAAATACGTGGACCTCGTTCGTGAAGGCTTAATTTTAGTCAATTACGAAGAAGAACTTGAGTTTGTAGAGCCTAACGAATTTGGAAATATCATTATTGCGGCCTACGTGACAGCCCATGTTCGTTTAAGACTGTACTAAGCCTTACACCAGCTATGAGATCACATCCTGTACTTTGACACGGACAGTTGCATCTACAGTCATCGTCCTGATGATCATCGTTATCCTTAAATCGAAGGAGATCGTTTAGGAGCCAGGACGGACGAGCACCACGACGACAAGATTCTAAGTTTGCTAGTGGCGGTCCTAAAAATTACGGCTACGAATACCTGGACAAACAAGGAGAAGTGCACACCGAGTGTAAAGTGAAAGGATTGACAATAAATCATCGCACTAGTCAAGTTGTGAACTTTGGCGTGCTGAAAGAAGCGTTGCAACCATCCTCTTTTAATGGAAGTCCCATAGACCGCCAACTGCCCTCATATATTACTTAGGTTTATTAGTAATTACTAAGAGGCACATGCATGGAAGGGAAGTCAAAAGTAATACTGAATGTGGTGATGTACCAAAGGTCTTGAATGAGCTGATGTACCAACATTTTTGATGTGTCAGAAGGTCTTGGAATGAATTCACAATAATCCGAAGCAGTGATTGTGTACAAAATATCAATTAGCAATGTGTAATTCCAATGAATAATAGTTCAAATTATACCTGAACACAACAAACAAAAAATTCCACACACTGAATTTAAATGAAGAGTTAATAATTTTGTCTATCTCATTCTTTCATAAAATCTTAAGACGGAATATAATGACCAGAATGCTAATTAAACTTTCTCATACAAAGATTCTAAGTTTGTAAACATGGTTGTACCTTGAACTAAAACATCAGTAAACAGATAAATAAATTGATAAGAGTCAGGTGAGCCTTAACTACTCTACACTTAATCACAACGTTCGAGCGCACAAAATAAATATAATATAAATAACACACACTCCATAAAGAAAATTGAAGATGTATACAATATATCTTTCTTTCACATATTAGTCAAATATACGTATGATACTGTAATACTTCAAATTACATAGGAAGGCTGTTTATTAACGACACAAACTATACATAAATCAATATAGTACTTCTATAATCGTGAGAGTATATCTGCAGTTAGATTACCATGATGTAACTAATGTAAATGTTGTTTTTCAGCAGCATCAATCTCCATGCAAACAATATCTGATTTTGATTTTTCATTTTGTTACTGAGAGTAAGGGAGTTGTGGTCACTGAATGTAATAATCGAAAAAGGAGTTAAGCTGATATACACGTCAAACTGTAACAAAGGCTTTGCTACTTCCAATTCCATCTGGTTTTCAACTGCAATTCATTTATTATCCCATCAAAACCAGAGACATGCTTACTATTCAAACATAAAAATTATGATCCATATTTTCCTTTCCCACCAAATGCTGAACCAAAGTATTGTTTATTTCTTGCCTTGTTAACGATACTTTTACTTCCGAAATAACCAAATATCTGGCAAGTTCAGGCAAATCGTCTTTTTCCATAGACTATAACCGCTTCTGAGTAGGATTTGAAACAATGTTCACTACTTTAGCGGACATTGTCTATCCTTGCTGGTTTCGCCAAAGATTTATTATATGTGTGAAATTAACCTCTTTACCAGGCAAAATAAAAAGTCCTCAAAATGTAAATTTAAAGTTTTAAATACAATGTTCATATCTCTGAAATGTTTGAAAGCAATTCAGGTCCCGGATGAGCCCCCAATTATGTTACGACTCATTGGTCTTAAACTTTGTAACAGAAAGAAGGAAACCAACAATTTTAGTAAAATCAAGAAATAAATATATTTCTTTTCGTTACAAAGTGAAAATATATGAGGAACGTATATGATTGTGAATTTAATCCCAAATAATCCTAAATGGTATATTACAAGTCCAAAACGCACAGACTGTTTTGAATGAATTCTAATAATCTTGAATGTTCGATATACCATAATGATATTTTCCAGAATGTCTTCGATAGAGTCTTCAATAATCTGAAAGAAGTGTTTCTGTCCTAAAACATCAATGAGCACTTTGTAATGCCAATGAATAATTTAAATAAATAGTTCCTCTTAAATTATATCTCAGCACAACAGTAAATGATTCCACTGACTGAACTTAAAACAGGAAAGAAGACTTTGTTTACAACCTCTATTATATAAATACTATCAAATGACCCATGACGCAACATTATGCCCTGGATGTGGGTCATTTTTAATGAAAAAACTTCAAGCATTGTCAACAATATCGCTTCCTGAACATTCTATGGTCGTTATCAAGGCTAGGTCTTGAACTCAAATTCAAGTAAACATCTTTTTAAAAAAAATGATTATAGTCTGGTATGCCAAAAGTCTACTCTCAACCACGGGCACAAATCGAGCACACAATGTAAATTTTATATATATATATATATATATATATATATATATATATATATATATATATATATATATATATATATAACTCTTGAACTGTAAAAACACACTGTGTAATAGTTGTTTTGTTTTTAACCTGACCACCTCCTATACTAATAACGCCTGATCTGATGATTTGATTTAACTTTATAATACCTTCCTCTGTCAATCCATTGCTGCTGTGCAGACCAATAATGAGTCCAGTCAATAAACTAATCCGTATAAACATTATTATCGCAAAAAAACGTCAATCACCAATTTCTTCATCGATGACATAATTCATGTACCCATTAGTTACATCCAATCATTATTATTTTTCAATTACAACTATTTAATTAACTCATTTTAGCTAAAATGAGTATGTGTGATTTTTATGTTGAAAGATTCGGCTTAGATAAGATATATCTTTTATCGTTTTATTTTTGTTTGGAGACCATTTGGTAGTTTTTTAAATTAAACTGAATTAGATATTCATGGCGGCATAGAAAATAAATTGTAAGGTTGCAAAAGTTATAAAACATCATAAATTTGTAACTATAAAACCACACGGTTCAGGCATGTTTTGAGGTTAAAACACAAGTAAAGGTGAACCTTTATTAGTTCTAAAAATCGTGATATTTGTGTATTAGTATATACCCGACGTCATCTGTGCTGCTTAAAAGTAAACGATGCCGTATTTTAAGACTGATGTTTATCTACTTATGATTGTACTCAACATTTCTAGTAGTAAGTATTACTTCAGGCATCCGAAATGTACTCGAAATTTGCATATTCATCCTCTTTCATTCTTCAGAATAGTTTCAAATAAATTTTGGAGTCAAGTTAAGTTGTGACTATCGGGAGCTTCAGAGCGAACCGGATTGTCAAAGCTAACTACTGACTCAACGTTGGACAAATGACGACTTGTGAATGGTGTTCTGCATAGCATAGTTATAAAACCTTTAACATCTCCTCCAGACTTCAATATTTGGGAGAAGAAAAAAGAGATAAAACATTTACTTTTTTATGTAAAGTTACTCAGTAAGAATTTATATTGTAAACCTAAGATCATACAAATTTTAAAGTTTACGTCACGCAAGGTGAAAAGTTTGCACGTCGGACTTTATCATCAGGTTTAAAATCTTCCTTCATGTTTCAGCAAATGCATGAATTTTCCAGACTATGTATAATTCCTATATCATTAGAGAATTAGGTTTAGTTGTGTGATGCTGAAAAATATGGGGATATGAACTATTTCCGTCTTTAAAAAGTAAATATAGAATCACTCATACAAGTATGCTATCTATTTGGACACTTTTTGTGACAGTGAATGTTTTTATTTTTTATGCTGGTCTATCAGCATAATAGTATTTCTGATATCTCGAGGTAACTCATAATGATGTAAGTCATCTGCAAGTCATATTTTCTCGAGTCAGCTTCTTAAGTACAAATAATCTTTTAACCTGTGTTTCAGGAGACAATGAACTCCCTCCGGTACAGCAACTCCCTGTTGTATCCCTTCCTTAACCCTGATCATCCTTCTGTCATTAGAAGTTATAACTGGACAATTGACCTTGTCTGTGATCGTGACAGTACCGGCTCCTTCATAGCAAGCATTTCACACAGTATCCAGCATGGACAGAACTCACAGTTTAACATTAGAAATCACTATGACCTCAATATTTCCTTCTTCAGTGATCCAAATTTTATGCATGAACTCCCAGGAAGCCCTCTCCAAGTGAATGTGGGCACAGACGTATACGTCAAGGTCTTCACTGACGCCGGTGACTGGGACGTCAAAATGAGGCTCCATACATGCTACGTTAAGCCTTACACAAACTCATCCGACTCCCAGTTGTTCTATCTCCTACAGAATGGGTACGTGTATTTTTAAATTCAGAACGAAATTACGAATCTGGCAAATCTATATAGATGTTTTGATCCAGTTTAAATGCTTATTGCGACGATAAATCGCAATTTGTCAGTGTTCGAGTTATAAAAACTTCAAATAACAAGAATATAAACATATTAATAAGTGTCATTATAAAAGGTCAATACCTAAATTATATGTAGAAAAGAAACAAATATTGATCCACTACGAGTTTTCAAATAACCTTTCCAAAACATCCGTGAAAAGTCTTCTAAATCAAGAAGAGAAATCCACATTTTTAATTTTTGTTATACTAAATATATCTAATTGCTGATAAAATGTTCCGATAACTACTGTGGATGCCAAGAAAAACCTTCGTAGGTTACACTGCGAAATATAATGACTGTCTACCTATACAGGCCCTTTTCGTCCAGAAAGTACTCCGTATAACATTTTATTTCGTGTTTTTCACTTGGGTAAATTGAATCAGAATTTGTAGTTGAATTACTGTTTCAGACTACAATTTTCTAAAACAATTTCATTCCTGACGACTTCCCGCATCTGTTCTAATGCAAAGGAGCATGATTCTCTAGTGCTGCGTGGCGATTATGTTACAGTATGGACTTTTGTTAAATAGGCAGAAATGGCTTCCCTTCAGTCGTGATAAGAAGTTGTCTTTATAAATTGGAGCTAACAGATATAACAGGGTATAGGGCTGGAGTCAAGACATATTTAACGTTTATTGAATAACTATTTGTGTATGTTTTCTTCTCGGCAGGTGCGAGGTAGATGCAAATATCCATATAATCTCTCAATCAACGCACGAGACGAAGTTCGTATTCCGAGACTTCGAGTTACCTGCGAACCACAATGACCCGCATCTATTCTGCGAGGCCAATTTCTGTCCGGCTACCAACTACACTCCCCACTGCCAACAGGCTTGTACGCCGGGCACTACACGCCGGATCAGACGGAATACTGGCATGCATTATGCCCAAGTCTCCAAAGAGATTATTTTCATACATTAGTTTTAATTGCAATGTTAATGACCTTGCTTGTGACCATATATTTAATCAGAGCTTTTAATGAGTGAATGAATGCAACCTGATTCAATTTCAGAACAAATGTACGACAAAGAGAATAATTCATTTTAGTTACTGCATCCTTTATGTTTTAAACGAAGTTAGACTTTTCGCACATATTATATTGAAGCAACTGAGGCGATTATTTTTATTTGCTTGGCAAAATCTAACATTGTCAGTTAATTCTCATCTCAGAAGAAGCCTCGTGTAATCATATCAGGCACAGAAAATACAGGCGAAGTATTTTTGTAACAGTATCGATGAATAAAGTAAGCTGCATGCATCTTTTACGTATGATGTCCTTTTCTTCGGGCTGTAAACAGTTGTGCAGGAAAGCACATGCCTGGCTATATTACACAAGATCTTTATGTGCAAGATACATTTATGACATGTGGAAAGTTTTCAACCAGTAACATGTTCTCATTGCTGTCCAAATGTACATCTATGATATGGATACTGCACGCACACACAAGCACACACACACAAACACACACACACACACATAACACATATAACACAGACACACACTTGAAAGTCCAACTACATAGGGCCATTTGTAGCCCCTGCTGTTTTCAACAATCCAAACTTTATTAGTTTCTCTTTAGTCTTGTTCAGAAAGTAAATCCATGTTTCAGCACATGTGACAATCTCATTCAAATGGTTCTGGTTAGTCTTCGTATGCTTAGCGAGTACCTGTTTGACAACTACATCCCGAGTTTGTTTATAATCAATAAATGCGGGACCCATCTTGTACAAACATTTCTGAACTTGAAATGATTCTTCAGTCTATTAAAAACAGGTGACGAATTAAAGCCCGTGATAACAGAAATATATTTTGTACAGAGCATCTTTATCGATTGCCCCTTCACACTAGATGTTTTCCTCTCTCAGTCATTGTTTACAAAGAGCGCCCTGATTCACGATAAGCTCTTTGCTGCGTAGTAGCTCAATTGTTCTCTTTCTATGGTACTTAGTACATATAGGCGCTCAGCATTAAGAGGTTAGCGTTAGGACTGGTCGGCCTGGTGTTAGGATAATGTAAACTGGGTGGGACATAATGCTACGTATCTTCGGCATGATGTCCCAGCGCTAGACATCACTTTAAATTGCCACATTGCAAACAGCAAACATGGCAGCGATATGACTGGAAAATTGTTAAAGCTATGTTAAAAATCTAAATCACACACACACACACACACACACACACACACACATATATATATATATATATATATATATATATATATATATATATATATATATATATATATATATATATATATATATATATATATATATATATATATATATATATATATATATATATATTTATATATATTAAAAATAACATGGCATTTAGAGTGTTGGCATAAAGCAAATTGATATATCAATACTATTTGTATATCAAACTGTGATCCGCAGATGGCGCAATAATAAGAAAATATATCCATTATTTCAACTGCAGGCCTATAGATCAATGATGAACTTGCACTCATTAATAATTAATGACGATAAAAGTATTAATAGTCCCCGTTTTCTAAATGAATTTAACATGGTACATAATTTCATCGCAATCCTTTTTTCTTCCATCCCCCTCTCCCCTATCATGCGTAAGGGGCAACATACGCAGAAATATTTAGTGAGAGAGAAAAACAATTTGGGTTGAATGAAAACATTAAAACTGAACTTGAACCAAGTAATCTAAAAGAATAAGGTTCATCGTAACGGTATGCTTACACTTTCCTTGAGATCTATCTACACTGTTCATAATATTAATGATACATAGTTGCAATAGCCTGTAGACACTATCAGTTAAATTTGTCGGTTACGAGGCACACATACTGGAAGGTATTTAATGCTTTATTGTTGTTGTTGTTGTTGTTTTTGTTTCTTTAACCTATTATAATGTTCTAAAAATCGATTATTATTATTAATTAAATATGAAAATGTCCAAACCTCATCCCTCTCTCTCTCTCTCTCTCTCTCTCTGGACCATCGTAGCACGACACGGGTGAAAGCATTGGGGATTTACGCTTTTGTCATACGACGATGTCTTTGGACTAATGAATGATGGTAAAGTTAAATCAGAAACAGAGAGAGAGAGAGAGTATTATGATCAGTAGCAATGTTAATTAAAACAGAATAATGACTTAGATCAACTGCAAATTCATTAAAATAGTTTAATTACCTCTTGTCGGTTCGTCATGTCGCGTAGTTTCTATTCCACGCTAATTTCCATACGCCAGTAAGTGAATGCTTGAGCGTTTAGTGTGCACAAGAAGCCAACGTGTTTGTAGTGTTCTACTTTCTTCATAAAAACAATCTTTCATGTTTAAATCATAAGTGTGTCTTATATTGATTTAATCAATTTGTAAATAAAAATTGAAACTTAAAAAGAAAATAACCAACTTGTCAATTTGCAAATGTAATTGTGAACAACAAGAAAAGGCACGTTTTGTATGATTGTGGTAAGAAGTCATCCTCCGTAATTCACAAAATACTGATTCTATAAAAAGAAAGAAAAGAAAGAAAACAAAAGTAGTCCACTTAATACAATGTCACTTGAGAACGTGTTATTAGCATGATATACACGATGAGAATTTTATGGGTTTTTTTTTCCAGTATGCAATTTTTAATTTTAATAAAAACCGTTTAGTACTTACGTATGTTTTTATTTATTAAAGATTGAAATAACAACTATAATGTGTCTTGCATGAATGTCCGTCTAGATAAATATTGTAACTGACGTAAACACTGATTATAAATAAATGATAAAGTTTGTTTTCGTTTATTAAATTTTGACAATAGTGATATAAATTTCACAATTATTAAATTATGGAAAATATTTAAGTTTCAATAAATAACCAAATATGACTGAATATTAAAGAGTATTTCCATTTCCTTTGCTGCTATCAAAATATTTGAGTACGTGGAGAAAAAGATATATGAATATGTAATGCATTTTGATCTCCATGCTTTCTGTGATTTTTTTCAATATCATATGGATCGGGTTAGGTTGAAAAATTGTTTGAACCCAAGAGATATTTAATGCATGCCCTTAAAACCAAAGTCATACCAAAGGCTTTTTCCTTTGGTCCCAACTGTGTCCCATTAAGGACAATGTTTGATCACCTACAGCGCGTTTCTCTTGACGTACCTGTTATTACATACTGTCAACCGCCCCTTCCCCCTTTTTCTTTTAAAATCTTGTTATGACTGATTTAATCAGGAGCGTTGGGTAAATACTACTATTCAGAGTTCAGTGAAACTTAATATTAAGTTAAGTACTCGAGGGTAAATCGTTTTATATTTTTTCGAAAAGTGTCATCAACTTGATGGCAGAGAAACGTCTTAAAATTTTGAAGGCGTTTGATAAAATTGTTCTTTTGACGGCACTTTACTAAGGTAATTATCAGATATGGAAACATTCACACATTTGAAACTAAGTATTTAGACTGTATCGTTGATGTTTATATGCCAAATAATGTATTGGTTGATAGGGTACATTAATTAAACTTAATCCGTCTTCCTTAGTATTGACTTAAATACCATGATAATTTAGTCCAGAAATATGTCAAAATTAGGTCACGCCATCATCAACATATGCAAAGTAGACACTTGTTGGTACAAGATGGATAAAGAAAATGTATTACTTTCAAGTAAGGGTTTTGTTTTGTTTTGTTTTGTTTTGCATAAAATGTATGATGACATATATGACTGGTCTGTTTTAACTTTTAGCTGAACAATTATAATTATTTAAAAGTGAAGGATATATTTCCACTTTAAGTCGCATTTATCCATATTAAGATTTTCTTTTTCTGTCTCTTTTGTGTGTTGTGGGACTGTTGTCTAAATAACTATTGAGGGTTTATTTTCCATGTATTAGGAAGGAAACATGCTCTATATGGGTAGTAAGACTTTGATCAACTTCCCCATGTAAAGGAACAAATATTATTCATAATTGAAACATTATTACGTTATAGAGTATTTACAATTTTATTGGAGCTAACAATTACGCACACCTTGTTTTTAGATATCTCCCGTTGCCATGAGCAGTAGCATTAATGAAAGCGTCTCACTTAATTTGTGTACATCATGTCCATGAAACCGCTTGATAAAATCTTCTTGCTGTTGTATAAATTCTGCTTAAGGTATTACTCAGTAATTGGTCGAATTTGATGTGCAGCAAAACTCAAAGGCATAAGACAACTCTGAATATGTTATATTTCAAGAAGCTACTCGTGTCTTATACCTTATACCTTAAATGTGAAAGGAAACGTTTATGGAAGAAACTCAGATCTGTCGACCAAACATTTTCTCAAACTAGAATCCTTCAGAAATTATAAGATTCTCGTTAACTTCACTCGTTTTCAATATATCTTCTTAATCTAAAATTTTCTCCTTATGCATAACTTCATACGCTTAAAAAATTGTGTGAACCTTTTAACTCCGTGTTTTATCAAATCCTTAATGGATATATCTTGCAATGAAGATTTTCAAAGAGTTTAAGTTTTGTTGATCTTGGGGTCTATTACAGGTGAAGAAAGCGCATGAAATTCTCATATGACTGTGTTTACTTCAAGTGTGTTCGACCTATATTTGTAATCCTTTTAACCCGTATCTCTGAAACACAGTGCTTTTTTTTACAGGAGTCACAACATATCAAATTTTCAATTACCTTAGTCATATTTAATACGTTACTATTAAACTGTATACAATGTTTTATTCAAGCTGATATTTTTATTAAGCATTTTATTTTATTCTCCCGCACGTTGGGTACATCTACTTTTATCAGTACTAGCGCCATCAAAAATAGTTCACAAGGACCTGCTTTTAAAGCTTCAGTGTCTTCAACTGTGTTGGGAACATTTGTAGCAGACAATGACCTTTCCAGTAATACAATTAGCTGACATTATACAGATTAAATATTTAATATAGAATTAATACTATATTGAATATTAAACATGTCATATCACGGTTACCATATTTAAACACGGCCTTGTAATCAGTCACAGGATAAGTTCTCTTTTCCTCATTTCATTTATGTATTTAACCTTTTCTCAACAGCAATCTCCCGTACATTGCTAAAATATATCCTTCACGTCGCTGATTGCTTAATGGAAAATACATTGTATTTTAAATTGAAGCTTTTATCAAAACCAAATATAACCTAATACAATTCCCCTTCCATAATGATGATGGTAATTCTCTGTAGATTTGTACATAAACAGGAACATTACCACTTATTAAACAGAATGTGGTTATTTCATGTGTTGAAGACAATAAATGGTCATTATATTGAAGGTAGAACTTTAAGGTGTTTAGACTCGTGCCAGTTGCCACCACACAATCAACCAGTCTTTCTGTTGTCGTCGTCATTTTCCCCATTGAGGACTTCTGTTCGTCCACGAATATTAGAGCACACCGATTAGTTGAACTAGTAATTTAAAGCAACCAGTGAAGAAACACGGAACACTTTTGATATAAAGTTTTCGTGTGTCATCAACTGCCATTGAAACAATAATATCATTAACGAATTTATCGATACGTAGTTTTCTCCTATAAGATCTTCCTTTTTAACTTAACTAAGAGCGATTCTAATTTTTTTCTTGAAATCAGACTTCGTGTCATTTTTTATTATGCTATTATCACAAATAAACAAAGGAAGCGTATCCTCCAAACTCAGACGTCTGGATATAACTTGAAAACGGCCAGAAGGCTATTAAACAATGACCCCATGAACAATAATTTTCTTCCGTTTTGCACAACCATAACACCGACACAGTTGGGTGCATTAGGGATCTTCATTACCTTGCTATTAGTTTGTTTGTTTCGTATTTTTTATACAAATATTTCAAGTCTTTATGCGCCTTGACACAATATAAACTGGAGATATATCTATTGCTAAAACATTCTGAAACTTCTCCGATTGGAATGGGCATTCAAACTGAAGAAAAAACATGCGTTCCGCTATCTTGGACACATTTTTTTCACTGCAATTTTGTCTCAAAATTGTTCATGGTACCCGCACTTAAAATATATACCAAAGCGGGCATTGAAGACTGTCGCGTAATTTCCAAACAAACACGTTAATTACTGCTACCAAGCCAGGTTTTCTTTCCGATTCCAAATCCAATAGTTGTCCGTTGCCATGAAATAGCCTTTAAAGTTTTTTTTATGATTATTTTATGGCGGCATAATTCAGCTAACTATTCTCGCCGTTGGCACATTAAGTTGGTTATCTTTTCATTAGTCTGTATGGATCTGCATGGTTGGTTTCCTGTCATTTTCATTTCGGCTACATAAGCATGCATGAATCTGTAGCTTGAAATAACTGTTGTAAGCGTTAGACATTGTCTCATAAACTATCTGTAAGTGGTTATGGTCTCGATATGTTATTCCGTTCAAAGTAGGCAAAATAAAATTCAAAAGAAAAGACAGGAGTTTACTTACGTATGTAAATTCCGCTGAATTTGTGAAATTTGTTAGTAACATACTCGAGGTTTATCGAACGTTCACGCATTCCTTCCGCTATTTCTTGCTTGATGTGCAAAAATGTAATCTGAATTCCTGTCGCATATCGTTAACCAGTGAATATTTACGTGTTGTGTAAAACGTACCTCCGATTTTCACAACTATTATGGTACTAAAGTATTGAAAATTAGAATTGTAATTGGTTCCGTTGATATTTTAATGGTTTAAGTGTCATTAGCAAACTGTTTTCATTTCACTAGGATATTAGTAAATATAATGCGAATATGACACTTTAATATGCTGTATTAAATTCAAAGCAAGAACAGAATCAAGTAAAGGAGTTGTTTGCGTACGGCTCTCCTTGGTCCGATTCATAATCTATTTGCTAATTCCTTGTTCCGTAACTTGTTGGTAGAACTTCATAAACAATGATGCCCATTAAATATTATTTGCTCATATAACTGTTGCTATCATTTAATATGCTAGACAGAGTGCATGTCATAATTATTCTCTCGTTTGTATTAAAATATAAATCAATTAATCATTAGTATATGTACCTTTAACACTAACTTCGTTACCAAGAACCTGACTAAAATTAATAAATGGTCTCCAAACTAATAATTGAATTCAACGTGGTTAAACATCAGCCAGAACTGAGTGTCACGTTATTGTTAACATATATATATATATATATATATATATATATATATATATATATATATATATATATATATATATATATATATATATATATATATATATATATATATATATTACATAGCAACGGAGGATTGCATTGGGAAGAGGTTCTGGAAATTTTAGCATCACGTGTAATTATCAGAATACACATTGTTACGATGTCATACAGGGTGCTTTTTCTTTCTTACCATGGATGAAAAAATGAGGTCCCAATCGCTACTCTGCGGCTCGTTGTGCTGCACCCAGTGACCACCCGACTGGAATTTGTTCGCCTCCAGATATTGACAGAGGTCAAAGAGAGACAGATTTTGGACTTAAACACATTCCTCCTACCACCACGACTATCAATCAATTTGCTTTGAATAAGATACTGTTACATATATTTAATTTAGATTGTGCGCTTGATTTTTGCCTACCTGATTGTTGTCATATTGGTAATTGAGAGTCGTGAATGGGTTTTGACTACCTAAATTTTTTTCCCATAGTTTTTAGTAATAAATAAGATGTTGCCTTCAAGAGTTGGTGGAATGCTCTATCGGAAATGGTTTTCTGAGGCAACCTATTGCGTTGTACGTCAAATGGGTATAGCTATAAAAAAAGGGAGTTGGTAAACATTCCCGTTTCATATCATTCTTTGGGAATCTAAGATCAGAGTTTGCAGTTGTATTCCCATATAATTTGGATGGAATCATTTATTTAAATTATTCATTGGAATTACAAAGTGCTTTATTTACTTTTTGAACAAAAACAATACTTTTGGAATATTGATAATTCATTCAAAGACATTCTGGATTGTATCATTGTGGCACATCAGGACAATTATGACTATTGGAATTCATTTGAAACATTCTATACTTTTCTACTTGTGATAGAACATTTAGTAGTATTGGCTATTTAATTCGAAGTACTGTAAGTGCTTCTTAAATTTTGACTTTGTAAGTCAGAAAATAAATTATTTGCTGATTTTACTAAACTTGTTGGTTTCTCTTATTTCTGTTACACAGTTGAAGACCTAGAATCGCAACAATACCATTGTACCATAAAGCGTACGACACCTACTCCTCTGCAGGTGTGTGTGTGTGTGTGTTGGAATTTAAAGTAGCTTTAACAATCTGATTCATATCACTACGATGTCTGCATCGTGTCAGTTTATAGTGATGTATATCACCTGGGCATCATGCCGCAGACATAAAGCATCATATCCGACCCAGTCACATTATCCTGACCCCAGGCCTAGCACTAACATTTTAATACTGAGCGCCAAGCAAGGCAGCTGCTAGTACCATTTTTATAAGCATCTGGTATTAACTCGGCCGGGTTCGACCTCCCGCATCTGAGGCGGGTGTTTTAACAACTGAAGCCACGGGAGCGGTCCCTGCAGATATGTCGTACACTTCAAGAGTTCCTATGTTCTTTCGCCAGGTAATGGTTCATTTTTTTTTTTAATTCTCAAGTTTCAGCTAAGCCCAAGCACAAAATCTATAATTAACCTAAATGCATTGACAGTTTTTCATTGACTATTAAAATCATAGACAGTATCCCAGAAGACATGATTAAATCACTTATTTCAGAATATGCTACTTAACCAATATTGAATAAAGGAAATGCATGTATAATCCGTTTTATATGTGACTAAACTTGAGAACTTTTTTATTTAATAAATTTTCAATTAATTTAATCTTTACGATAAATGAGTGTACTAAACACGCATCTGATGAGATTTCTACTTCAATCACTAGCCACTAAAACCTGCGTATAATAAACATGTTTACACCTACAAGTACAGTGCCCGAGTGATGTCGACTACATTTGCAGGCATTTGTTATTTTTAAATCACGCCCTCCAACTATGTTCTGAAGACTGCGTTCATAAACAATGTATCCATAACAACTGAAGTGACACATGCCAGGACTGAGGGGAAACGTGAACAGATCGGTGTCGGGTTACTAAAATATTTAATACTACGTTATTGTCACTATTTCCTTTGCGATGGTCATATGCAACATTTTTGCCAGGGAAGTTTAGATTGTTACATGCGTATTAGATAACGTCTACTTTTAACCTGGAAACCTTGGGGAAATAATGTGTGTCAAATGATAAATTTGAATCCTTTCTTGGTAGATCTGGAATGTATATCCAGATATCAACTTTTTGGTACCGTAAATTTAAATCATTGAATTATAATCAGACATGCATGGACAGAGAGAGAGAGAGAGAGAGAGAGACAGAGAGAGAGAGACAGAGATATTATCCAAAATAAAACTAAATACGGGGATTTCATTACTATTAAGACAAAAAGTAGAAAGTATCACCTAAAATTCCTTCTGCACAAAGAGACAAAACTGATCTCTACAAAGTGAAATGGAAACCTGTATTGAATCTGTTAATGTAAGTCACTCATTACAAAACAGAATAAAAGTAATGAGCAGTCGTATATGCGCGTTCAAGCAAGCCAGGGTCAGGTGCCACATTACGTCACTGGGAAAGGTATTTGGCTCCAATTTCATCGGTACGATATAGCCACCAATGTGATGAAAATGCACTGAAAACTAACAATACCAGCTCCAATTTAAGAGGGGTGAAATTTTCAAGTACTTGTGCGCATTGAGATTTTTATGAAAACTGTCTTGGGTCGTTTAAGTATTGGCAATTTACCAAATGTTGGAGGAAAATATGCACTATTAAAGATTGTGAGAATGGATGAGTTACTGCTAACTTTACTTCTTTCACCTTCCTTGTTCTCATCATTATTATGTTCATTAGCGTCAAAAATATTGTGATATCCTCCATCTGTCAATCTGTCTGATAGCAAGTCCGTTACTCTAATTTCACCTACAAGACATCTTCTCTAGCCAAGGTTATGATGTGTTAATAACCCTATCTACATCTAGGCAGACAGTTCAGATATTTAGTGCTTCTGGTCTGTGAATTTTCATTCGATGCATCAGACAGCCACCGCATCCAATCACAATTAAGTTGTTCAAATTTGAACACTGTTCCTACAAGATCGATACAAGTAGAGCACGCAACTGGAATGAACTCGTAAATAAGCAATTTTCCACTGCCGGTCTGTGTTTGTACAAATACACCATTTCCCTCAAATACACATGTAATGGCTTCTCTCTGGTATATAGTCATACTTTCGATGTTTAACTTACAAAGTATCTATTTGGAGACAATTGCCTCCACCATTTTCAACCGACGTACAACGTGCCACTGTTACACGTTATTAGTTAGTCGGCATTACATTCTAAGGGAGACAACTCATGAAATCTAATGTGAAATATCTGTAGAATCCGCCAAAGTGTAGCTGCAGTTCACACATAGTTACCCTGGCTAGCGATGATGCCTAAAATACTGGATGGAGAATGAATCACCTTGGTCATAATCTAGGCAATAATGTTCCGAGACAGGTCCCTGACACTGGCTAAAGAAAAATGCATGTTGACGTCTGTAAAAGATTCAAATTAATGTTCGCTCATGGAATCCATAGTTTCACTGGTCCAGTTATTTTTACCTTAGTTAAAGTTCTTGCACGGGAATATTTCTTTTAAAAAAGGTCCGGTAGTACAAGTGCCTTACTGCTATATATGAAGCAGCTTCTAGAGTGAGACGTGGGTAATGGGTAGCGCATATTGATGAAGAGTGGTTGTCTTAATGAAAATTTTCTTCACTCCTCTAAATCCATGGCGGGGAAATGGCAATCTGCAAGCACTGGGCTCGAGCATCAATGAAAATCTAAGATAAATGTACAATGTAACTGGGAAAGGAAAACTGTCATAATGAATACTGAGCAAGAGTTGTGAAAGAGCCAGGACCAATGATGCACATGTTAATGTTGCCTTTGGTGGTCCAGTACTGGACACCATAGGAGACATGATCATCAATTCCAGTGCCAGTGCTGTCCATCCATCAATGACATAGGGCTGGCAATGGTGTGGCTAGATGCACTACACTGCTTACTTCATTGGTCTGTTAATGAGTATGTTCAGAAGACAGGCCACAGTACACCAAGCCACTTGCACTGGGCAAAAGTTGAGATGAAACGAGACCTGTAGTACCTAATGAAAGATGCTGACTGGTATCATGTTCAGAAGACCAATATCTGCTATCAATGGACAGCTCATTAAAGCTAGTACCATTGTATACATGTGGTTTAAGGTTCTTCAGGGCTTGTCCACTGTACTGTGTTGGTATTTGCCTGGAATGTTTGTACACTCATACAAGAAATATGAGAACTATGTGACAAAGTGGGCAGCAGCGATGCAGGAGTTTTCTGGACCACCATATGTGGCAAATAATGTTGTGTCATGTTTACCCCGTCCCAGAGTAGCCCAGTTTGAAACATGTATAATCAAGGTAATTCTGACGGGTCATTATTTGATGTCGAACATTGCCGAAGGCTGGCACTAATCCGTTACGTAAGATTGTTGTGGCTAGAATCGAAGGACCGGACATTGGAGTTGCAAAGTCACAGACAGCCAATTATCACCTAGGTGTCAAAATGTTTCCAAGATCAAAAGAAATTGCCTGAAGAAGTGGGAGTGTCCTAACTTCTTTCCCCTGCAAACAAACAGACAGGTTGAACTGGCCGCTAAGACGATTGGACAGGGGCACAGCGCCACCCAATCAGAATCGAGATGGGGGGAGACCTTGATTTGGGTAGAATGATATCCCTGCGTTTTCCGGCAAAAGTTAGTTCGCTGAGAGAAATTACCCAGAGAAGAGGTTAGCGTAACTCCGAATAGCCATTCGTTATTGGCGGGAAAATCTTAGAGCGGGAAGGTCTAAGTACAGAAAGCTTCAAACGGGAGCTTTGAGGGACAGACCAGTTAAAGTTTGGTCCCGTTGTCTCGGATAGAGAGACGGAGGAAAGGAGGGAAGAAGAGGGAGAAGTTGAAGTCTGGGAGCGGAATTGGAGGAGGAGATAATAGAGAGGGAAAGGAGAAGTTGAAGTCTGGAGCGAAGCTGGAGGAGATAGTAGAGAGGAAACAGAGACAAAGAAGGAGTTAGAGGAACGGAAAGAAGGAAGGAATCAGCGGGAAGAAATAGATGAGTAGATGCAAGGACAGGGGGAAAATCGAACTCACACTGTAATCACGGGATGAATTAGGCTGTCACTTGGTCGAGGGAAAGACGAGTGATTGGAAGTTATTGTTTTTAAATTATCACATTTATTAAATTGTTATTGATTGAATTTCATCTTCGTGTTCTCTATAATTTAACCGTCGGCATTGCTGACTGGGGGCTCAGAGCCTTAAATCTACATCATCACTAATTTAACTTTCTAACCTAACGAGCCAGGGTGGAACTTTCAATTTAATTTAATTAAATTATATTGGGAGAACCCCACCCCAATACGTGAGAACGCCACATGTTGGTTGTTGTTATAGGGTTTAACGCCATTTTCAGCACAAGATAGGCTATACATGGCGGCCAGTATTAATGGTGGAGGAAGAACCCGGGAAAACCCCGGAAAGAACCACCGACCCAAGAGAAGCTAAAACCAAGCTTTCTCACATACCCACATTGGCCAAACCCGAGATGTTGGACGTTTTTCTTCTTTATCTGCCTAATGTGACAGCAACAAGAAGAAATCTGCTACTAAAGCATGTCCGTGACAATTCTCATAGAGTCTGCATGCCTTGAGAAATATTTTCTTATTTTCTCTCACTAGATTGGGACAATCAGCTGGCTGAAATTATCACCCATCTGTCCAATATATTTAGCATGAATATTTCACAAGTGAGTCTGACTAGCATCCCCCCACAGGTAAAGCATACAGGTAGATTATCTTCTGACAGCTTAAACCTCTTACAAACCCTGCCTGATGTTACCTGTAATCAGGAGAACAAAATAATGGCACATACAAGCAAACTTATTGAAGCATTATGCTAAGCTACAGAGAAATGAACATTAAGAAATGAAATAAATTCTGGAAAAAATTAATGAAATCATCTTTATACCAAGGATAAATGATAATTCGGAATAAGAAGCAATACAGGTCAAATATAACAAAATTAACAATTACGAAACACAATATATATCAGTGATGAGGAAAATGGAAAATTAAGTGAGAAAGAAGACTGAGTATACTTCTGTTGTAATGAAAGACTCCTTGCATCGCTCAAGCTTGGTAAGTAGGAAAAAAGTGCAAGGTATTTGAGAGGCCTCTAAATAAGCATGCTGACAAGGCACAAGTAGAACTAGTAACTGATGCATGGCAGGTTTTGGAACCAATTCTTTTCGTTATGACTATGTGGTCTTAAACCAACAAATTTAGTAAAATTCAACAAATCCAAAGTATACAGTGTTCCAAATGAATTCCAGTGGCGTTCTGAATGAATTCCAATCCTGGATGTGCTGAATTGCCAATAGTCTGGAATGTACTGATGTGCAAGCAGTCTTGATATATCACAATCATATAATCCACAGTGGCTTTAATGAATAATCCCAAAATAGTGATTTAGCCAAAAAGTATTAATAAGCACTTTGTAATTCCAATAAATGATTTAAATAAATACTAGCAAATGATAACTGAACAAAACTAAAAGACTGATTCCAATACAGATGTTAAGATAGGAATGAATAATTCTGATGTAAACAATCTTAATATAAAAATCTAAGACACAATAAGAGGACCTGCATGAAGATCAAAAATTCAAATCTAGAACATTCTTCTCAGTTGTAACCAAAATCAGGTCTTTTTTAATTTTAGTAAAGAACATGAAAAATAACAAGTAGACCAGGAAATTCCAAGGGTTCAACCAACGTCCTTATCTCATATCCAATCAAAAATGTTTAAAAATATAAGAGACAGGTTGAACTTAAGTCCTACCCTCAATTATGGACAAAGGTCAATCACAAAATACAAATTAAACATACTAAAACCTCTTTCCAAATAGAGACCTCTCATCTGACTTCCATCTCATTGAGCTAACAAAGCCAGGGCTTATCAAATCCCATAGCACAACATTCTGGACTATTAATTTTTCAAGTTGGGCAAGTAAAATTTTCCAAGTCACTAGTCTGGGACAAGTGCATATTTTCATGTTTTAACCATTTTATCTACCTTTATCTGGTCATTTATGCCCTTGAGTGATACTGAACACTTGATTCTACCTTTTCCATATATACATTTACATCCTGCATCACATCTACTGGTAGTCATTAGTAATTGTTCCATGTGTACGGGTTAAATTACTGCTTGATTGCAATTTGGACTAAGCGACCAAATTATCGAGAAATCAAAATATGCCAAAGAAAACAAAACAGGTATGATTAAATAGCACTGTTTAAAGTGACTTTGTTATATTGTGTTTACTCAAACCAGATCTTCACAAATGGCTCATGCTCATTTTAATCATGTGCAATTAATATAAAGTAACTTTACTAGCATCAGTGTTGGTTTCTTTGATTTTGAAATTGATAATACACAAGATTAATTCCATGAACAATATTGTTTGAGGCAAAACAATCATGGTAATTAATGAGCTGTTTGTATTTAAAGAACAAAATGTATGTTATAAACACGCTAGAATCAACTGTCCAGCAAGCTGATATTTAATCTATAGATAAAATGAGTTCACTAAAAAGATTTTGCAATGACAGTAATAAGGAAGATTGGGAGAAAAAAAGTCATGTGAAAGTGGAGGGATTAAATGTAAACTGCGACCGAGTATGAAGTAGCTATTTCTCCCAAGAGATACAAACCAGACACTGTGGCAAAAAAATGTCAATATGTGTACTTTGGGTTATAGAGTATACAGCTTGGTCTTACTCCAGATGTGCATCTGTCAAAAAACTGCTAGATCCACTTAGTCATTTTCACTTCCTGGATTTCAAATTATAAAAGGAAGAGTGGATAACTATTTTTTATATATTTTATTCATTTATTCATTTCACTTTCAGAAACTCAAATTGTCTACTTTGGCTAAATTCATTCTCCCTATTTTAATAACTCTTAAAGATAATGTACTTTAAACTAATTCAGGCCGATTTTTTGAGTATATGATAGCAGCCATTATGGTTCATTGTGTGTTCAGATCATGCACAATTTTCTACAAATACAATATCCAGAACAATTTCAGCTGAAGTACATGAAAGCAACATATGTTAATATTCTCTCCATACAGCATGATGCAAATGCAAACAACTTCAATATACGCCTGACACTGTCTAACAAGTACAAAATTTCTATAAAGCATCCCTTTAACACCATCAATGCTAAAACAACCTAATCAACATTATTAACAGTTTTTCTTGGAATAATTTGATTTGCAAAGCAGTGTTAAAGATCCTCCTAACATAGTATGATTGGGTAATGTATTTGAAGAAGAAACATATATCAAGGAGCAATTATATTGTATGTTTTTGCACTGATGTGTTATCCTACCTTTAACAAGCTTGCAAAATGACTGTACATCACAAACCTATTTGAAATAGAACGAAAAGCCAAACCGATATCGCTCTCCTTCTCTATTTATATCTCCATGCACATGTGCATAAACTGAACAATGACTATGCTTCACTGACCCTTAGCATAGAGCTTTTTTTTAATTAAAAATTTTGCTGCAAAATTCTGCATACATTCTTTAACAGCACTGTTACAATATAAAAGTTTGTCAAAAGCAGGCAAAAAGTGTACATTTTATAGCAAGATGAACTATGTTATATAGGCATACATTTTCAGGCATCAGAATGAACTATGTTATATTGGCATAAATTTTCAGGCATCAGAGTTTGCATTATCTTATAGAGACCGAAATGTCTAGGCAGCATAGTTTAGTTAGCAATGACTTAGACAAACAATCAGTAATTATGTAATGGCAAAAGAGATGTTATTTAGCTTGTAATCTGATTGGTCAGTGCACCACTGGAATCATTGAAAAACAGTATCAAATAAGCAGATGTTGATAGGTTAATTCAAAACAAGATGGGGAACATAAAACTAATATTTCATTTCCCAAGTAATTTTGTTAAATGATAGGCACTTACTGCTCATTTACTTTTATTTGTGGTTGATGTATATATAATGACCCAATATAAAATTATTATTGCACAAAAGAAAATAAGATCCACTTTTTTAAAGACGTTTATTCATGAATTGAAAATTGATAAAATATAAAATTTTTATTCAAACAGCAATAAATGAGAACAAAAATAAATGCCTTCATAAAATTCAGGCAAATCTTGTTGACTTTTGGTGAAGCTCCATCCCTGAAGCAATTAGCTGAACCCTGTGATAGTACCTTAGGGAAGTGAGACAACAATTAGCAGCTGTATAGCCCTAAGTTCCCCTACCTTCAAAACTGAATAACCCCAAAAAATGGCACTGATGTCTTAAAGAACTTTTTCATTCCAATTTATTCAATAATCATATTATTTTGAGGAAATTCATATAAATACTCTAAGATGTATAGCAGATTTCCATTTTATTTAAATATTGTTGACTTTAAAGGTTTTCATGTTCTTAAATACAGTTAACACTATCATTCTCCATGAGATCATTATTCATAAAGATATATTTTCAATTGGAAACAATGTCTTCATGAAAAATGGATATCCCACAACAGTGCCTGAAGTGATGTTAACACAAAGCTGTACCAAAATGTGACAGACAGACAGATGGCAGGACAGATAAAGGGTATGTGATATGTTTCTAACACTGTCATGGTGCCATATAAAAGCTAGAAATGGTTTAAATGGAACACATGTTCCTAACTAAAATCACAGAAAACTGACATGAACACAAAACATAACTATACATGGACACAAGTAACAATACATGTTCCCAACACTCTCATGGTCTGACATACAAGGTAGATATGTTTTAAATGAAATGCAAATGCCTCAAAACAATCCCTGAAAAAAATGACCTAAACACAAAAGACAACCAGACAGCTGCATGTGTGGACAAGAGTAACAATGGCTGTCTTATCGCTAGTAAAGAAAATGTAACCAACATATTTTCTGACATGACAGGAACATAAACCATGGACTGGAACATTCCTTCTGGGCAGATGTCATTTGAATAGAGGTAAAAGTAACAACATCATTAACAAATGAACCCAAACAGCTTTTATTGGCAGACATCTTTTTGTATTGAGGTATAAATTATACGAAATGGACCCAAAGATCTGTCATGAGCAGTTCATCTTCTTACGGGGAAGCTGCCTCAGTTTGTTCTTCGGAAAACCACACCACTTCCACAACATGATACAGTAAAAAAGAACAATAATGAAAGTGCCATATAAATCCAAGCTTCATTTTGGAGGTGTTCACTAAGGCAGATTTCACTGCAGTTTGCAGATATGTTCTAGTCAAAAGTCTGCATAACAGGCAAATTTATGTGACTTCAAATATGTGATTATGTAACACAAATATATGTGCACCCCCAAAGACAAATATATGAAAATTCATTTCTTAAAAGTAGGCTTTTAAACATTAACAAGCAAATAATAACTATTATTTATACAATTTACAAACTCATGTAAAATGTTTCTTTAAATGTGGCACCAAAAGAAAAATATGATCTGAAAATATATGTCTATTTCTACATGTGAAAATCTAATCAACTAAGTTGAAAATATATTCCATATTACAGATTCAAATACAGAAGAAGAAAAAAAATTCCAAAAGGTACACAACCTAAGGATGCTGGATGGAAATTATAGTTATACCACTGTCTGCTTCATAGCTTCAAAAATGCTATCAGTAAGACACTATAGACAAGACATTGTAGATATGATACAAAACCATGTACTGATTCACCAATAAATACCAAAATAAAGGTGAAAATAATTTATAAAATCATTGTCACAAAAATCCTGAAAAAAGGAATTTAATTGCATTTGATGAGTAATTTAATAGCATTTGATGAACCATTTCATGACAAAAGATGTACTTTACATAGGTAATGGTGAAAGGCAAATAAGGGGAGTAATAAACTTGTATTCTCAGTTACACATATATTTAAATGTTTAACCATAAATGTTACAACTAGGCACTATTATGAATGAATTAATATTTTTAAATCATTTTCTGTCACAAATAATTGATCTATGTACCAGGGATTTATTGCCTTTGCAAAGGGGCAGTGTGTTACCATAGTGATTTGTCAATAAGTATACATCATGATTCAAATATTTTTCTTCAACACATTGTTCATTTATGTTGTAGGGTGTAATGCCATTTTTCATCAAAAGATAGGCTATACATGGCAGCCAGTATAACTGGTGGAGGAAGAACCCAGGAAAACCCTGGAAAGAACCACCGACCCACGAGAAGCTACTGGCAAGCTTTCTCACATACCCACACTGGCCGAACCCGAGACTCGAACCCACGCAGACAAAGGTGATATTCCAGTGATCCATAACAGTGAGTGCTTTGGACTACTCGGCCACTTGGGGCCCCCTGTTGTTCATATAATTAATAATTATGATATATTTGATTTACCAGAACATTTAATCATTATTAAGTGTCCTAACGTACATTTTCATGAAAATTAAAAAAAAGCATAAACATTGTTTTAATGAAAATTTGCACACAGAAATTAATATCATTAATGAGAGGTCCAAGTGGGCCTGATATTGCTAACCTGGCTTACATAACTTAACAGTTGACCATTTACTAAACAAAATGTTAATCTCCCAAATGCTATTTCATATTGATTTTACCTATTTTACTACATTTTTAAAGGCATAATTACACACAGTCTCGACTTCATAACTTAAGTCATTCATGATCAAGATGTCAGAAAAAACAAATGATTAAAAGAAAAAGACTTTTGCAAGCGGTAACTAGCTCAGACAATCAGGTGCAAGATCACCTCAATAATATGCAAGGATCCTGCTTTCTCCAGAAAATGCCCCAAGATCTTGACAATATAAGCCCATATCCTAAGTTTGATCAAAATGAGATCACAAGCATGACTTCTAGAGTCGTACAAGGCTCTGTCAATCAGATGCAAGATTACATCATTAACAATCACGATCTTGCTCATTACTGAGTCCATCCATGATCCTGGTGATAAAAGCCTATATTTCATGCTCTATCAGAAATATGGCTTTCAACGTGGCAAAATATTCCAAGTCTACACAAAATCAGGTCAGGAATAAGGCCTCCAGAGTGGTAACAAGCTCAACCAATCAGATGCAAGATCACATCATTACAATGGATGGATCTTGCTCAATATCAAACTCATCAGAGACGTAGATGATATCAGCAAATATACAAAGTTTCATAAAAATTGGAATAGAAATCTGGCCTCAGAGTGATAACAAGGCCAGACAGTCTGATGCAATATTACCTCATTAATATGTGTGGGTCTCAATCATTATTGAATCCATCCAATATCATGACAAATATAAGCCCATATTTCAAGTTTAATCAAAACCTAATCAGAAATATGCTTTCTGATTGGGGTAACAAGCCCAGCCAATCAGATACAAGAGTACCTCATTAGTATGCATGGATCTTACTCAACCAAGCTCTTAATGATATAAGCATAATTACAAACCTTAATTAAAACTGGATCCACAAGGTAAGTCAATTAGGTTCAAGATCACATCATTAATATACATCGATCTCATTCATTTTGATGACATTAGCTTATGATCCATATTTGATTGAAATCGGGTAATCCATATTGACTCCCAAATGGAAGTACACAATTGTAGCAGAATGGCTGACTCACAACACGATGTAAGGTTATTGTTATTGTGGGGTTTAACGCCATTTTTCAGTACACGATAGGCTATACGTGGCGGCCAGTATTAATGGTGGAGGAAGAACCCAGGAAAACCCCGGAAAGAACCACCGACCCACAAGAAGCTACTGGCAGGCTTTCTCACATACCCACATTAGCCGAATCCTAGACTCGAACTCACGCAGACAGAGGTGAGATGGCAGTGATCCGTAACGGAGAGCGCTTTAGACCACTCGGCCACTCGGGGCCCCACGATGTAAGGTGAATAATGACACATGATACATATCTTAAACTCACTTGGTATTGTGGTAAGATGAATTAAATAACTATCGACTTTTCATTAAGATCATGTACAACAGTTATTCATACTTCAGCAAAAAACTCATAATAAATCTCAAAACAATTCACCAATGTTGTGACATATTAAATACCTGTATATTCAAAGTTAGTTATAAAAAAGTGCTCAAATGATGTCAATTTAAGGATTCATATGGAAGAAATAAGGCAAGTGAACTTCATTTCATATCCATTATTTAATTCTTCACTGTTCAACATATATAAAATAAATATTGAATTACTTAGCCAAGTGCCATCCAACATCCCAAAGATGTGAGATTAAACATGATAGATAAAATTCTACATTCACTAGTTTTCTCACAATTTTTCAATGTATTTAAATATAAAAGTCATAAAAATGAGAGAAAAATATATATCTGCTTGGCAGTACAAAATTCTACATTCACCAGTTTTCAGTAGATTTTTCAATGTATTCAAAGGTAACAGTTATATAAAAGAAAGTACAGTAAAAAAAAATGAGAATTTCTAAATGCTATTGTTTTATGTATTAAGCCCATGATCTGGGTTCTTTAAGAATTTGAACCATTTCCTCTTCCTTTGATCCTGGTGCTACCTGGTGGCAATACTCCCATCTCTGTAAAGATAAAATCGGATAGGTTTAATTTTAATAGGGATAAAATATGAGTGACAATTTATTCCAGACAAATTACGGGTGACAATTTTTTCTAGGTTACAAATGTGAAAATAATTCACTTGTCAAAATAAAAAACACACCTGACAAGAAATATCAATCAAAACATATTGGTAAACAGTGGTGTTGGGATGTTTCCAGATTTGTGATGACTGAATTTTTATTCGTTTATTTAAGCCATTTGTTGTTTGTTTCAAAAGGCCATTTGTGAAACTAAAGCCACAGAAGTACCTGTTTGTTATTTCATTAAAAATGGAATTCTTATGAGAAAATGGAGACCTCCCAAGGTACCTGCTGGTGATGAGTGGTCAGTGAACTATCAAATTGTAGTTCCAAAATCATACAGACAGGAAATTCTTAGGCTGGCCCATGAAACTCCTTTGGCTGGTCATTTAGGGATTAATAAGACTTATCACAAGATCTTGAATCACTTCTACTGGCCAAAAATTAAAAGTGATGTTTGTAAATACTGAAGATCTTGTCTTACTTGTCAAATGGTAGGAAAACCCAATCAGATGAAACCTAAGGCTCATCTGCAACCTAGTCCTGCATTTGATGAACCATCTAGCAGAATAATGGTAGATTGTGTCGGTCCCTTACCTAAGACCAAGTCAGGTAACCAATACTTGATGACCATTATGTGTGTGTCAACAAGATTCCCAGAGGTACTTCCTTTGAGGAATATTAAAACTAAAACAATAGTAAAAGTTTTGATAAAGTTTTTACTCAATTTGGCCTTCCTAATGGGTCAAATTTTAGGTCTGGAATTTTCCAGCTGATTGTGCTTGAATTTGGCATTCAGCAATTCAAAAATGAAATTTTGGTCTGAAAGAGCTATGGTGGAGAGAACTTTTGAGTCTGGCAATAGAGATCTGTCTCTCTTGCTCATTTTTCAAAATTTTCTTCAGATTAGGTATTGCAGCCCGTACAAAGTTAAGAAAATGAATGAGTTAAATTATAATAATAGTACTCCTGGGATGTAAATAAATTATAGGAGTACCAGTATGTTGATAGAGATAGCAGGTTAAACATGCAATTAATTTAGTTGTACATGTCCCACTCACTGAGGATTTAAGTGAAGGAATACCATTGGACTCTACTGATTTTGGAGTAACAAATCTTCAGAATTCAGAAATTGTGAATAATCTGGACCAGAAACTTTCACATTTGCAACAACATGAAAGGAATGAACTTAAACAGTTATTACTTGAATATAAGCACTTATTTCCAGATGTTCCTAAAAGAACAAATAAAATTTACCATTGTATGCTGAAATTGTAAATTCCACACCTGTGAAACAACACCCGTGGAGGATAAACCCTCTCAAACAAGAATACTTGAAAAAAAGAAATTCAGTATTTGCTGGAGAATGATTTCATAGAACCAAGTAAAAGTGACTGGAGTTCACCACGAATACTTGTTCTGAAACCAGATAAAACTTTCTGCATGTGTACTGATTACAGAAACGTGAACAGTGTGACTAAAACAGATCCATTTCCATTACCAAGAATCAATGAATGATAAAATTGGAAATGTAAAATATGTCACCAAATTTGACCTTCTGAAAGGATTTTGGCAAATTCCACTGATGGAATGGGCAAAGGAAATTTTGGCATTCGTGATTCCAGATGGATTTTATCATAATAAAGTGATGCCGTTTATGATGAAGGGTTTGCCAAGTACTTTCAACATCTAATGAACATGATTATCTCTGGTCTAGATTATTGTGATGCTTACATCGATAATGTCATCATCTACAATACCACCTGGAAAGAACATTTAGTGACAATTTGGAAATTCTTTGACAGACTCACTGATGCAAATTTGACAATTAATTTATCCAAAAGTGAGTTTTGCTGTGCTTGTGTAACATTTCTAGGACATATCGTGGGACATGGACAAGTTAAACCTATAGATGCTAAGGTCAAGGCTATCTCTGAATTCCCTGTGCCTATCAGTAAAAAGCAACTGATGCGATTTTTGGGTATGGCTGGATACTATCGGAAATTTTGTTCCAATTTTTCCATAACTGCTGAACCCCTGACAAATTTATTGAGCAAGAAAACCAAATTTCTTTGGACTGAAAAATGTCAGGAGGCTTTTGATAAGTTAAAGGCCATACTTAAAAGTGCACCAGTTCTTACAGCTCAAAATTTCAGCCAATCATTTAAGCCGTCTGTCGATGCAAATGATGTTGGGGTTGGAGCAATATTGATTCAAGAGGACGAAAATGGTGTTGATCATCCAGTGTGCTATTTTTCTAAAATATTAAATAAGCACCAGAGAAATTATTCAACAATCGATAAAGAATTTTTGGATTTGATATTAGCATTACAACTTTTTGAAGTTTACATTAGTTCAGCTCCTTCTCCAATTATTGGGTTTAGTGACCATAACTCCCTTACTTTCATTGGCAAGATGAAGAACAAAAATCAGAGATTACTAAAGTGGAGTTTTTATTGTAGGAATATAATACTGACATCAGGCAGTTTAAGGGAAAAGATAATTCAATAGCAGATGCACTTTCACATGTATACAAATGTATTATTTTATGTATACTTTGTATCACAAAATTTTTTATGTTATTTTTTTATATAAACCACATGTATAATTGACCTGTTGTAAAAAAAAGCTTTATTATATAAGTCTTTCTTTTTCTTTTATGGGGGGAAGTGTTATGTATATGTAATTTAATTGTTAGTTTGTTAGTTTCAAAGTTTTTATTTTTATTCCATTACATGTTACTGTAATGTAATTTTGTTGACTTGATTTGATATTGTCCAGAATAGAGTTCAGTTCTGACTGATCTTCTTTAAGTTTTATTTTATTTTCGATGTAAACAACTAATAAATGATACAATGTATCTTTTTGCTGACTTTGTTTCACAATCAGTGACAGTTTTGGCAAACAACTTTAAAAAGAAAATGTTATTCTTTCTTAGAGTATGAATCATTAAGTTGAGTCAAGGTCACAGCTGGTTGACGTGATATTTATTATGTAACAAACTTCCATTTCTTCCAGAAGGTTGAACTTTTGACCCCATCAGGGAATCTGTTTTGCATTGTAGTTACTTTTATAGCTGATGTTATGATAAGAATTGTAGCAGTTGTGACTTAACACTTGAGACGTCAAGTTGTTTTATGTTGTGTCCAGTTTGGGCTGAATTATTTTATTTTCTTCAAATTATTGAAATTCAAGTGATTCCTTTCCCTGGAAATACAAATTTAAAGTAATTATTTTCTCTGGAAATACATCAGTGCTCTGACAATTCTTGGAGGAAGATATTTTTTGAAAATTATACATAATTCAAAAACTGGAATAATATTTTCTGTGATTCAACAAGAGACTGTTGGCACATCAGTACAATGCTGACTATTACAGACGTCATCACCTTCCATCTTGGATTCCGTCAGGATTTGGACTCTGATTCACTTAGAACTTTTCATTGATAGGACTTGTGTTTTTGAATTCCTGGATTATTTTATTTTTGGACTTAATTCGCAATACCATAAGTTCCTTTTTATTATTGTTCACTTAGTATTTTAGGGAAATAAATTATTTGTTTAATTTTACTAAGCTTGCTGTCTTCACTCTTTTCTGTTACTTATTTCATGAGCATAGACTCGTAACAGTTACAGAAAGTTTAGTTCAGGCATGTGATATATAACTAATGTTAATGTGACAAAACAAATGTTATTATTTCAGTCACATTTACCTTGTTCTTTGACCTTTTAATCCCAAAATCAACACGTTATCTTATCTCAAGTCCAGGCCATCCTCAAAGTCTGGCAAACATACATGATGGAAAATGAGATATGTGCAGAAACCAGTTTTTTTTTCTTTCAGTCATAGTGATGTTAATATTTGACCTTCTGACCTCAAAATGACAGGGATCTTCCTTACCCCATGTACAAGCTATCCACAAAGTTTGGTACCGGATTTTAGACAAGAACTTGAATTTTTGTTTGCAAATAAATTTTCATTTTTGGGGGTCACAGTGACATCAATATCTGACCCAAAATTGATAGGATTCTTCTTTAATCCATGCAAGTCATTTACAAAGCCTGATATCTGTTGAGGGCGGAGAACTGGAGTTATTGTGCAAAAAACGTTTCTCTTCTTTGAAGTAAGGTGACTTTGGCCTTTTAACGTTTAACCCCAAAATCAATCACGTTTTGTCTTTAGCCCAGATGCAAGCCATACACAAAGTTTGGTAGCTGAAAATTGTGGACAAGTTAAGTTATTATGTGGAAATAAAATTGGTAACAGACTGAGAGACAGATGGGCTAACTGGATGGATGGACAAAATCAGAACATAATATGTATTAATGCATCTAAGAAGTTCTTTTTCTGCATTTTTGATAATGTTTCTATGAATTATGTTCAACCTATTTTTTTTTACATTTCTCATTGGAATGCATTGTATGATGATGTATAAAACTTATAACACAATCTGACATACTGCCTGGAATGCCTTTGTATGATGATGTATAAAACTTATAACACAACCTGACACACTGCCTGGAATGCCTTTGTATGATCTCCTATGACTAAAAGACTGTACATTAGCTAACCAACAATGTTTAAAAAGGGTATTTTATTTTAACAAGATTTTCCTCATGAAAGGTTATGTTAACATATATTTTGTTTATAGTAAATATTTGTCAGCATTATCAGTGAAGCAAACTGATATGTAGCAATGTGTAAAGTGCATTAAAATTATTTCTCATCAACTTTCATTTTTTCCCAGTGATGCCACATTTAAGGTCACAATCATCCATACTTTACAAAAATAATCAACAGAAAATTCCACTAATTAGTGCTTTTAAGTTAAGATATGGAAAGATATGTAATTGGACTGGGTAGTTCCTGCATCACTGACAACAACTTGCATCTTGTTTACATGGCTATTGATTTTGTTGATGTTTACATGTGCAAACAATGCATACTTAGTTCTTCAACATACTGCACTGTGCAATCATGAGTTGATAACCATTTCAGCTGGGTTATTTTGTTGCTGTCTACCGACAACACATTCAATTAATCTACATGATAATGTGGGTAACCAAAGTGGTTTCTAGTTTTTGATGGTCATCTCTTTAATCACATTTCAATTACAAGTTTTTGCCTATGGGTTAAACATTCCCAAGTTTTTGCTCCAACTTAAATATTCTTTATCTTTTTAGCAGCTTTAAAGAACGTAATCAGTGCCTGGGACTTGAATGTACTATTGAAGATAATTACAACTTAATTTGATGCCTGGAAAAGTGGAGGGTCTAGATATTTAGTCAAGGATGACATAGTTTAGTCTCAGCTGTAAATATGTTGATCATATAAGAAATAGTGAGCTGTACAATATTTCCAATTATAAAAATATCTTTCAACTGGAGGGTCAGAATTATGCTGCATCATATGTATTATGAATTAGTAGTATAATAATTTCATCAGTATCCTTTCAAGTTTATACAATTTCACACTAACTAAAATGTTATAATTCACACAATCTATACATATACCTCAACATCTATACATACATACATACATACATACGTATGTATGTACGTACATACATACATACATACATACACATGTACGTGCAAGCATGCATCAACGCAAAAGCATCAATTGTGCATTTATCAAACCACTGAGTGATTAGAATTTTGGTATGTAGCACTAAGTGATGTTAACCAGTTAAAAGATACAAATATTATTAGTACTTACCGCAGTAAGTGGCAGAGACATAAGTATGCTCTCATATCTAGCACCTGGTGTGAAAAGTCCAAATTTTGTCCCTCTGTCATAGATAAGGTTAAATTCCACATAGCGGCCTCGTCTCAACAGCTGCCACTCCCTATGGAGAAAAATGAAGAAGAGAGATGTATTTCAAAGGGGGATGAGCGTGTTGGTCGGATGCATGCCAGCCATCATAAGGCATTACTACATTACTCAAGTTCCTTGTATATTTCCTTAAATTATTTTTTTAAAACACTTTTAAAGAAAACCCATATAGTAGTCATAATTGCAAATTCAAGTATATCTGACTTGCACTAGATACACTATATATATATGTATATATTTGTGTGTGTGTATATATATATATATATATATATATATATATATATATATATATATATATATATATGTATATATATATATATATATATATATATATATATATATATATATATATATATATATATATATATATATATACACACACACCCACACACATAATCTATGCACAGGTTATGTTGCATTTTCTGGAAATAGATGCATTTGAATCAAATGCATGCAGTTTTAGGGTTGATGAACTTTTCAGAACCATCCAAATCTCATCTGTTTACTTTTTAAAAAACATTTTGTTTTCTATTTAGGCTTTTATTGCTGCTTTCCACTTAACACAATAAACATACTTCAGGAAAAAATCAGTGGAAAAATTTAACGATTGTGTAAGGACTTTAATTGGACACAATAACAATAAATACTCTGGTCAGATCCACATTTCAAGATGTACACACAAGACAGGTATGTGCATGTGTATGTGTTGGATTTTCAACGTAGCTTGAACAATTTTTCAGTCAAATCTCTACAATGTCTGCAGTGTGGTAGTTTATAGTGATGTCTAGCACTGAAGCATAATACCACAGACATGCAGCATGATGTCCCACCCAGTCACATTATCCTGACACCAGGCATACCAGTCCCAATGCTAACCTCTTAACGCAGAGTTTCTAGCGAAAAACAAGACAGGCATTTGTGTCCTATAAGAAAGCTGCCCTATACCACCTTACCATCATCCCTTAAATGTGTTTTATCTAAAGGGTGAAACTTTTAGAATGATAAGTTTGATGTTCCAAAGCTTGTTGGTACTGTTTTCTTTACACATATATTGCAAA
This sequence comes from Sinohyriopsis cumingii, assembly GCA_028554795.2. Taxonomy (NCBI): domain Eukaryota; kingdom Metazoa; phylum Mollusca; class Bivalvia; order Unionida; family Unionidae; genus Sinohyriopsis; species Sinohyriopsis cumingii. The sequence goes on along the minus strand of CM068829.1, from coordinate 81,204,737 downwards.
GTATATAGAACATTCCAATTTATGCAATATTATATAGCATATGGAATCTTCCATCCAGTAATGAGTCAATGCTGCTTTATCTATTTCACTACCTTTAACACAAATGTGACTGCAAGATTTGGGATAAAACAAGGATTTCTGTTTGATAAGGGAATATATAAATATGAATTTTATATTTTGGGAGATTTAAATGCAATTAAAAAAATATCTGAGAATGATAACATTTTCTGTAGAAGTAATGGAGACTTTATCCAGTAATAAGTTTGAGATGGTAACACCGGCAATGGCAGCTGCATCCTTGTCACCAACTGTCTGTATACATGTATGGCCACATTCAGCTTCAATTTCATTAAATTGACTAAACAAGTGTGCCTTGATAGGGACTGACATTTACAAGAATTCAAGATAAGACCATTTTTATTCATGTTAACTGGTGACTGTTGAAACCATCCCCTGATATTCTACACTGAAACAAGATTTTCATGTTATCTGCAGTGGTGGACATACTGGATGTCAGATTTGGTATTTTCATTTAGGACAAAATAGACATCATTAGGAGTCATTTGGTGAAAACCACACATAATAATGATCATCTATTTTTGTGGAGGAGATGGTAGTGACAACAATATTTTCAAGGCAGCCGATGTGGCAGCCAGAATGGTATAACTGGCACCAATTTTATAAATATTGGCAAAAACTCAATGTTGATAAAGCCTTCCATTAGGAAGGAGTAAATATAATATTTTCATGATAGTTACCACTGGTGCCATATTAAGGGTCAGTAATTTCATTTAGGACACCTTATGAACTCTTCTGATGACAAGCCAATGTCAAAACAACTTTCCATTTTCAAGGATTTGCTTGTTTTAATAATGGCCACCATATCTGATGGCAAATTGGTATCATCTATAAAAACTTGACACCCCTTAAAACTTGGATGATTTCTGTCAAATTTGGTCAAAATCTGTCCAGTGAGTCTTGAGAAACCGCTTAAAGGTTTTTCTATTTTTTTGTAATGGTGGCCATATGTGATGGTAAACAAATCAAAAGCCCTTCATTCCACGATGTTTTATTTAAAATTTATCTAAATTTTGTTGAGCAGTTCTTGAGAAAATGGTTTACAAAAAGCTCCATTTGTGTTAGCAATTATTTTTTCCCATATTTGTTATAGATTGGAATTTTAAAGCCCTATTTGTCATGACTTTCCACAATGTCAAATTTGTTTGAGAAGTTATTTTAAGGTTTTTCTATTTATAGTAATTGCATCATTATTGGAGTGGGTCGGTGGTTCTTTCCGGGATTTTCCCGGGTTCTTCCTCCACCATTAATACTGGCCGCCATGTATAGCCTATCATGTGCTGAAAAATGGCGTTAAACCCCACAACAACAACAACAAATCATTATTGGATGGTGGATGAGCATATGTTATACCAGCTAGAACACTGTTCATGTAAGGATGCCCTCTGTAAAATTTAAATGAAATTAATCCACTATTATTCACAATAAGCTTAAAAAAGTAAATGTGGACAGATGGACAAAACATGTGGAACCACACAAGGTTGTCATGAACAATACAGGTGGTAGAGCTATGGCTTTACCAAATTTAGAGTAAAAGGTATATGGACTGTAATGAGAAATTACAGCTCAGAGGAAGGGGGTTGTTTATATATGTGCTTCCTTTAATTTGCTAAGAGTCTAAGAAACAAAAGAAATAAGCACCATTTATCATGTTGCAGAAAGACCTTTGGTCCTCTCATTTTGAAAGGTAATTGCTTGTAACTTTCATTCTTCTATCCACCCTTCTACTGTTATCTTCCATCCACCCTTCTATTGTTATCTTCTATCCACCCTTCTACTCTTATCTTCTATTCACCCTTCTACTCTTATCTTCTATCTACCCTTCTACTGTTATCTTCTATCCACCCTTCTACTGTTATCTTCTATCCACCCTTCTACTCTTATCTTCTATCCATCCTTATACTGTTATCTTTATACTGACTGATGCATATAATCTCTTGTTGTCATTACAATGTCAACTGCTGTTTTTTAACAACTGGACAATCATCATTACCTAACATTTTCTAGAAGATGGCCTGGGCAGACAATGGCCTTTACAGCTAAGACATATTTTCATTTCATTAAGGATAAAATAGTCAGGCAAAAACCTTTACAGCTCAGACATATTTTCATGTCTTTATGGATAACCAAGTCAGGCAAGGGCCTTTATAGCTCAGACATATTTTCATTTCCTTATGGAAAGCCTAGTCAGACAATAGCCTTTACATTTCAGACATATTTTCATTTCTTTATGAATAACCTAGTCATGCAAAGGCCTTTACAGCTTAGACATACTTTCATATCCTTATGGATAACCTAGTTAGGCAAGGGCCTTTATGGCTCAGAAATATTTTCATTTTCTGCTGGATAACCTAGTCAGGCAAGGGCCTTTCCACCTCAGATATATTTTCATTTTCTTATGGATAACCAAGTCAAAAAAATGGCCTTTACAACTCAGACATATTTTCATTTCCTTATGGATGGTCTGGTCAGAAAATAGACTTTACAGCTCAGACATATTTTCATTTCCTTATGAATAACCTAGTCAGACAAAGGCCTTTACAGCTCAAACATATTTTTATTTTCTTATGGATAACCAGGTCAGAAAATGACCTTTACAGCTCAGACATATTTTCATTTCTTTATGGAAAATCTAGTCAGACAAAGGTCTTTACAGCTCAGACATGTTTTTATTTTCTTATGGATAACCAGGTCAGAAAATGACCTTTACAGCTCAGACATATTTTCATTTTCTTATCCATAACCTGGTCAGAAAATGGCTTTTACATTTCAGATATATTTTCATTTTCTTATCGATAACCAGGTCAGAAAATGGCCTTTACAACTCAATCATATTTTCTTTTCCTTATGAATAACCTAGTCAGAAAATGGCCTTTACAGCTCAGACATATTTTCCTTTCCTCGTGGCACTCTTAAATGAATAATTATCTTTTAGTTGTACTTTGCTTAATTACCATGCTTAAAATTGAACCACAGAAGATATTCAGCTCAGATTCTTTGAAACATTTTAAATATACATGCATATTTCATGATACTTTTTCTTGTCTTTGACCGGCCTACAAATGAGTGCAATAATATTAGCTGTCACTAAACTTTACATGTTATTATGCAAACAATAACAACAATGGCAATGCTACGTCTTGTGTCCATTTTTAGACCAGAAAATCTATTTTTTGTTCACCATGTTATAACAATAGGGAAAGAAATAACCTACCTTTCTGCATATCATGTCATTACAACAGGGAAAGAACCTACCTTCCTGCATATCATGTCATTACAATAGAGAAAGAAACCCTACCTTTCTGCATATCATGTCATTACAATAGGGAAAGAAATAACCTACCTTTCTGCATATCCATAGCCATCATTCTTGTGTTTTTGAACCAATGGAATGTAACATGGTACAACAGACTCTGCACAACTCTGTAAGCAGAACATTAGAAATAATGGAATTCAACATGTTACAGCAGACTTGGCACAGCTCTAAACATAACACTGCAACCAACGGAATGCAACATGTTACAGCAGACTCTGCACAGCTCTAAACATAACACTATTACCAATGGAATGTAACATGTTACAGCAGACTCTGCACAGCTCTAAACATAACACTGTTACGAATGGAATGTAACATGTTACAGCAGACTTGGCACAGCTCTAAACATAACACTGCAACCAATGGAATGTAACACAGTAATGAGTGAGTAATATAACATATGTGTTCTTAAATGAAAATTAAGTCTGTCCATTGACTACAAATATCCTTTATGTAACAATGTTATAAACATGTCATCAAGTTAAATTGTACCTAAACATCTTTTATTGGATGCTGACTTTTACAGTGCACGTTGTTTTTGTTGTTTTTGTAGGGTTTAACGCCATTTTTCAGCACAAGATAGGCTATACATGGCAGCCAGTATTAATGGTGGAGGAAGAACCCGGGAAATCCCCGGAAAGAACCTCCGACCCTCGAGAAGCTACTGGCAAGCTTTCTCACATACCCATATTGGCTGAATCCGAGACTCGAACCTACACAGACAGAGGTGAGATGGCAGTGATCCGTAACGGAGAGCGCTTTAGACCACTCAGCCACTCAGGGCCCCTACAGTGCACATAAAGAGTAAAATGCTGAATACTCTAATAACTCAAACATAATTGGCGTGACTTATTTAGTCCCTGCATAAAGCCATGTCTTTCTTCTGATCTAAAAACTCACCACCAACTGAAAATGTAACAAAAAACTCTTCTGGCCTGCTGTGCTTTTTTGAAAATTTAGCTTGACAGAAATATACATACCTTGATAAACTTGAAGACTTCCTCATGATTTGGCTCCTCCAAGTCATCAAAAAATATTCCCCCTATACCTCGAGTCTCCTCTGAAACATTTCATCAATTGTAACTCATCACAGATGATTCAATAATGAACATTTTCTTCTAACACACTTACAAATATAACATGACCTCTAAATCAGTTAAATTTACTATAAACTGCAGAAAATTTGTATGCCATAATATCATAGCTCTCCCTGTGACATTGTACGATGGAAAAAAATGTTCCATTTTCTTTTAGAATTTCTGAATGTGTTAAAAAGAACTAACATATTTTTTTAACAGCAACGTGTCCACTCTGCCAGTCAAACTCAAACTGTGATAGTAAAATGTACTCTTTATGTGTGTGTGTGTGTGTGTTTGTGTGATTTGGATTTTTATTGTAACTTTAACAATTTTTCAGTCATATTGCTACAATGTCTGCAGTGTGACAGTTTATAGTGATGTCTAGCACTGGGGCATCATGCCGCATGATGTCCCACACAGTCACATTATCATGATACCAGGCCGACCAGTCCTAACACTAACCTCTTAATGATGAGCGCCAAGCAAGGCAGCTGTTAGTACCATTTTTGTATGTCTTTTATATGACTTGGCCGGGGATCGAACCCATAACCTCCCACATCTGAGGCTTTATATTTGTGTTCAAGTCTAACTGCAAACACCACAGACCTTGATCTGCTGCTGCATAATGTGCCAGCAGATCAGAGTCTATGTTATTTGTTTTACAATTATTCCTAACAAAATGCATGGGCCCAGATCGGATGGTGCATTAAGTATTTTTTATGACAGATCTGGGTCTGTGTTGTTTGCATTTGGATCAGAGTTTTACAAGACTATATATGGTAATTCAGATCTGAAAGATGTCTATATATATATATATATATATATATATATATATATATATATATATATATATATATATATATATATATTTTACATATGTTTCAAATATGTCCCTAAAAGTGATTTATTTATTGCTATATATTTCAATCTGGAAAAAAATCAGACTTCATTTATCCACAAGACATTATTATTTGTAAATGAAATATTCAACCAATTGGCAAGGACATGCATGATTGGCTTCAAAGTGAAACAGACATTGTGATGAACCATGATACAAAATAACAATAAAGAGATAATGACAGATATAAAATTGAGATTATTGGAGGCAAAATATCTTAGGAATGTTAAATGTATCTAAATGATAAGAAGCAAAAATGAGTATGTATCCTACTGAAAAATTCTAACTAATAACTCATTTTTTAAAACTCTGCTTGTATCTAAAAACAATATGAAGAAACTATTCGCATATATAAGTTGGGGTTGAAACAATTACTGTATGTTTACAATGAAAACATGCTAAAAAGTCTACAGTATATACTAACGAATTTGTACACATTGTAGTATTAGAAAATTTCAAGGGAGACCAATGTCTGTGTTTTCATTGTTTCCCCAGAACCATGAATTTAAAGACCCAACAAAAAATGAGTAACATATGATGATCCCCACCCCCATTTTCTTACTGTGCTTTATTCCAAAAACTACTAGCACTTGAAAAAGCATGTCAATACTATAAATTTAGATCTACACAAAAGTACCAAATATTAGTCATGCATACCTCTGTGTTTGATAAAGAAGTATTCATCACACCACTTTTTGAATCTATTGTAGTAGTCTTTGTCATGTTTCTCACATGCTGCCTTAAGTGTCTTGTGAAAGTGAACACAGTCCTGTAATAGACAATGAATGGCAAATGGCTTAACTCCACACCTGGTTGATGTAGTGATAAAAACAGACATTGAATGGGCAAATGGCTTAACTCCACACCTGGTTAATGTAGTGACAAACATAGACATTAAATAGGCAAATGGCTTAACTTCACATCTGGTTAATTTAGTGAAAAAAAAAAGACACTGAATGGGCAAATGGCTTAACTTTACATCTGGTTAATGTAGTGTCAAAAATAGACATTGAATGGGCAAATAGCTTAACTTCACACCTGGTTGATGTAGTGACAAAAACAGACACTGAATGGGTAAATGGCTTAACTTCACACCTGGTTAATGTAGTGACAAACATAGACATTGAATGGGCAAATGGTTTAACTCCACACCTGGTTGATGTAGTGACAACTTATAAGGATATTAGGATCTGAGTTTAAATTAATTAATATTGGATGCATTTATTAACATGTTTATCAAGAATTGCAGAATAAAGCAATACTCCGAGTTATGTTTTTATTAGGCTTAGGAACAAAGTATTGTATTCATTTACATCATGAATACTGCAGTGGAATACGAGATCCAACAGCATTTATTTCCAGATATCCCAGGACCTTTTCCTAAATATTTGTACCTCATTGCCGAATACTCTGGGGTCTACAGATCAAGACTCTAGAGCTACTATTTATAGCCATAGTCGCAGCAACTTATTTTAAAAAGTTCAAATTTTAAAAATTGTTAATAATAAATTGGAGGCCCAAGTGTGCTCAATATTTTTCACCTGGCTTATTTGCTCAGAATTAAACTCATCCAAGATCTTTATGGTATAAACTTACATAAAAATTTGATCATTATCAGACCTTAAATCCAACAGCTTTGAAATGGCAATTTCTCAACACAATCGTATAAATAAAAATATCAAGAAAAACTAAGTTAATTAAAAAAATCACATAAACAGAAGCTGAAAACTGTATATTTCCTTACCTCTTGATTGAGGTAAGTTGGAGTTAGATCCGTTCCCCCACCAAACCATGATTGTTTTGTCCCATCTTCATTTTCCACCTCAAAATATCTGTAGTTAAAGTGAATTGTGGGCACATACGGGTTTCTCTGAAGAGATAAATCAAAATGACAAAATGTAAACCCCACAGAGCAGATGCTACTGTTTTTCTTTGTATTAAATACACCCAACTATGAACAGGATTGATCCAGTACTGCCATCACATAATGCATAAACAAATCAGGGTCTATTTTATTCAACTTTTTTCATTTTCAGCAAACAGTATGGATGCAGATTTGCAGGTACATTTTGACATGGTATATTACAGTGCATGTTCATACTGTTAATATCTCACAATGTGAAAGAAAATTTCCCATTAAGGTGTATGCCCACAATTGTTATTATTTCACAATGTGAAATAAAATCTCCCCTTATGGTATATGTATATACTCTTAATATCAATGTGAAATAAAGCTTCCAGAAAAGATTGCAGCCATGACAGCTCAGTGGTTATATAGCCTGACAAGTCATCCAAAGGGTACATATTGAAGACCCGCCACTGGACTGGCCCTGGTAGACTACCATCGTGTGCCCTTGGGCATTTTATTTACTTCAACTACCTCAGCACTATTCCTGTCAGCAGTAATGTTAAGGGAGGTTAACCCCCAAAACTGCAGATATGCATATCCTGTGTAAGTCTGATGGAAGCTAAAACCTATCTATTTGAGGACATCTATCTATCTATCTATCTATATATATATATATATATATATATATATATATATATATATATATATATATATATATATATATATATATATAAATAAATAAAATTGTATTTATTATTAGGAGACAAGACATAACACTTACAGGGTGAATAACAGCACTAATCCCAGTTGCAAAGAAAGGCAGATTCTTTCCAGACAGATTTTTGCCTCTGAAATATATTTAACACAAACAGTTTTCACTAATATAAAACTAAAGGTTTCTGAAAGGTTTATGAGCTTGATTGAAAAGGTGCAACATTTTTTAAACAAATGTCTAAACAAACAGCAAATAAATAAACAGGATATAAACACCATAAAATGCCAAAAGACAGAAAGGCAAGGTCAGTATATGTCTTTTTATTTTTATTCCTTGATTCCAAAAAACAATGAAAATGAGATACAAGGAAAATGAATATATAATACAGCAACAATGTTTTACAAAAGAAAATTTTAAATGAAAATTGTGGCATATCCTGAAGAGCACATAATATTTTATCCGTTAAGTTTGGTTTAGCTTTTTAAAATGTTGTTGAATTATAGGCGAAGTCTGGTCTATCTACCTTAATAGCAAAAATATACTCAGTATATACAAAACTGAAATAAAGCCCCATTTTGAGACCCATTCACATATATTTTCTTTAGAACTTAAAAAAGATTTCAGGATAAAAGCATAGAGTTACTATATTTTCTGCACATTTTCAAATGGCAAAATAATTACTTTTTGTCTAAAAAATTTTATACATTAAAAATAACTTATTAAAACAAATGAAAATTCCAAGACCATGCAACCAATATCCATTAATTCCAAGATCATGCAACCAAATCCCATACATATGATATTAAAGGAGACTAGAAATCAAAATTTTCCTTCTACGTATGTAATTCTCTACAGATTTTAATTTGACTGACATGTTTATAAATTAAATATCGTAAGCGGGTAGTGATTTTATTGCATGGAAGATACCATGATTCCGTAAATTGCCGAGTTTTTCCAAGTTTTAATGAGATGACAGATCACGAGGTACCGTGATGCAATACTAGCAGTCCTTGAATACAAACATAAACATTGGTGAGCAAGGCAGACGGAAGGAGACCACATTTGGGTTGCACATTCAAAACTTGAATCTGCAGTCTGATATAATAGTTTATGTACTGTACTGGTCAGTGTTAAAAGAATTTTTTTAGGCACAGGCCCCGGGCAGGTGACTTAAATAAACTCAAGCCCTGACTGAAATTCCACAAGCCCGGACAGTTCATACCTGTCAACTCTCAAGCCGGGAGAAAAACCTCCTGATTTTGGGGGTATTTCCTCATCTACATCTCAATCTCGTAATATCTCTAAATTTTTTGCAGCGAAGTCCCGATAATTACATTATGTCTGTCAATTTTCATTTGTCAGAAGAAGAAAAAACCAACCCCAAACTGTTTATAAATAGATATAACATATGCAATCCACAGTCTAAGCTGCCACACTGCAGACATCGTAGTGATATGACTGAAAAATTGTTAAAGCTACGTTAAAAATTCAAATCACACGCACACACGTCTAAATCTGGCACTGGACGAAATAATTAATATCACACAACATTTTTTTTCTTGTTTTTTTCTTCTTCAGTAAACAGAACGTGAAAATTAAACATTATTCAAGTAAATTTCAGATATTTTTAAACAACTACAACAGTACTATAGTATAACAAAATTAAAAGAATACAATTGTCACCAATTAGCTTAAATGAATGATCACTGTGAAATTTTCTCTGCAAACAAAAATCTCGTCCCCATTTCCGCCAAATAAACTCGGCCAGTTAACACCTGACATTCCTCGACAGTATATGTAAAGTTTAATTACCATAATTAAATTAAAAGGAATAAAACAAAATATACCATGCAGTATATGTGGCCCTAAAGAACTAATTCTGAATAAATATTTTGTTCAGCAAACAGTGTTACATGCATTAAGACTTAAACCTGAAGTCCATGGCATCGTAAGTAACAACAAAATAGGCATCGTTTATTTTGGCAATCAATTGCTGGTGCTTACACACACGCACACACACTGTCGAACAGGGTTTCTTTGAAGTATGTCCGAAGGGCAGTCCTTTTCACAAGATCAATGCAAGGATGGAATATGTTCATCAGTCACATCGACTTTATTGTGATGTGATGTGATTTTGATTTTTAACGTAGCTTTAACAATTTTTCAGTCATATCGCTATGATGTCTGCAATGTGGCAGTTTATAGTGATGTCTAGCACTGGGGCATCATGCCGCAGACATGTAGCATGATGTCCCACCCAGTCACATTATCCTGACACCAGGCCGACCAGTCCTAACACTAACCTCTTAATGCTGAACGCCAAGCGAGGCAGCTGTTAGTACCATTTTAAAAGTCTTTCGTATGACTCGGCCAGGGATCGAACCCACGACCTCCCGCATCCGAGGCGGACGCTCTAACCACTAGGCCACCGGAACGGTCACATCGGCTTTATTGTTTGCGTACTTAAACCAAAACTTTAGCTATTTTGCAATTTAGCCAGAGCTGACCAGAATATGCAAAATGGGCTTGTCCTGGGGGAATAATAAGGCGTATCACATGGAGAAAAGGTACGTCCCATGGGCGCTCGCACATTGGGGCAAGGGGTTGGGTCAATAGTCCCCCCCACCCCCCACCCCAGTTTCTATTGTCAGCCATTTAATGTGAAACTTTGACCTCTTTTCTTTTAATCGCTGTTATTTAAACTGCCCAAGGAATAATTTTATATCAGTTCCAATCATTACAGATTACCGTTTATACATACTACATGTATACAATGATTTTTTTTTAAAATTTGTAATTTTTATAAGATTACTGAAAATTGTGTTTTCTCGAAACACGACAGGTTTAGAATATTATTTTTGGCAAAGCCTCCATTTGATTAAAATCAAATCTAAATTTCACCTTGGACAGCATTGATTTGATTTAGATTGTGCCGTGTTAAGGCATGCATGTCAACATCTTGAAAATACATTTACTAATTTCACCAGCGCGATCAAAGTTTCCTCAGGCAAACAATTTTTGTTTCGACAAGCCTGACAGGCACCTCATTTTGAATACAGGATGGGCCGGAACTAAAACCAGAGGGACCCAGGGTGTCGAGCTATCCAATTTATTTTTAGCACTGCTGGTGTAGATAAAAGATCTGTGAATTGATTGTTGCATTTTGTGGTCACTTACTCGGCCTTCTGCCTATTTTCGTAACTCGCACGTTCAACACTTTTCCCAGGATGTAAAATATTCAACGTTATGTCTGGAACAGAGCCAACTTTTCGTCTAAGCCTAGCATTTGCGTATCCTTGAGCTGCCATTTTTTCAGAATCCCTGTCATAACAGTTCTTTGAGAAATGTAACGAGCACATAGGGCTGTATGGTGTTGCTTTGAAATTGACTCGTCTGTAATAATGTATCCATTCTTTCAGTGTGCCTTTATCTTTCGGAAAAGAAAAAAAAAATGTTGTCCACTGGCTTTTCTTAATGTTTTATTACACCCGTAAGCAACGCAAAATGGTATTGTCTTTTACTCTGGCAACTCCCACTTGGGCTGCTGGAGTCGCTACTATGACGTCACATCCCGAAAGTAACCGAATAGGCGCGGAAATTTTGCATACGAGGTCACGGAAATTCAGCTCCTAGAAAATAGGCCAATATTTTAATATTGGCATTTTGGTCGCAGATGATACTTCAGAATAAGGTTTACTGCTATAGTACCTTTATTATTATCCAATATTTCCATTGGTTTCTGGTCTCCTTTAAGCTACCCATTACGCCAAAAGCAAATTAATCAAATATTATATATATATATATATATATATATATATATATACACACATACACAAAAATCAATGTTACTTGACAATTTTTGTCTATTTTTATTTCAGTCCACTACAAAATGTAAGCCAATTGAAGAAACACAATGTCACATATGAAGCAAAAGAATCCGTGTTTTAAATTCCTACTAACATCTAGTGCCCATGAAAATCTGTATTAAAAAAAGATTACAGAGTTTGTCATTTAATGAAAAACAAAACTGAAAATAGATATAAGATAACAAATCTTGACTGTATGATTCCAAATAGTTCAAGCAGAAGTGAATTCCATTCGTGGTGGTAGGGCAGAAAGTCAATCCTAAATACCACTAACAGAACCAATAAAATGAGCTCAGTATGTGTCATAGTAAAATACTACTAACAGGACCATTAAAATGATCCCAATTTGTGTCATAGTAAAATACTACTAACAGGACCATTAGAATGATCCCAGTTTGTGTCATAGTAAAATACTACTAACCAGACCATTAAAATGATCCCAGTTTGTGTCATAGTAAAATACCACTAATAGGATCATTAAAATAATCCCTGTTTGAGTCATAGCAAAATACTACTAACAGGACCATTAAAATGATCCCAGTTTGTGTCATAGTAAAATACTACTAACAGGACCATTAAAATGATCCCAGTTTGTGTCATAGTAAAATACTACTAACAGGACCATTAAAATGATCCCAGTTTGTGTCATAGTAAAATACTACTACAAGGACCATTAAAATGATCCCAGTTTGTGTGGTTCAGTACCAAAACCTACTCAAGACTAATACCAAACTAAATTACATTCCAATACTTAGAAATACATAACAATACAATAACGCATGAAACAAGGATCTGTTTTGTGCTTGGTTATTTTTGTACAATATGTCCACTGAAACTAATTACTATATATATGACCAGCATGTGACCTAGTGCATGTGTTAGCATGATCGACAATGGATGTGTTGAACAAAATGTTTGAAATTGAGACTTTTGACTTTAACAGATTTTCCAAGGAATAAAACATGATATATTCTTCTGCTGCATTTATTATTTAGATTTCTCTTTCTACAGGTGAGTAATATAGTTTACATTTTTTTAATTTTTCTTATGTTAATGTCAGTAACCTAATTAATAGTGAGAAATTTTATTTAAAACTTTGCTTTTATGTAATTAACTTGTTAATATTATTTCTGATGACAAGCAAGCCATTCCTGACCTTTCCGATGTTAAGCCATTCCACACTTTCTAATGATAAGTTATTCCCCCACTTCTGATGATAAGCACAACATCCCAACACATTCTGATAATAAGCAAGCCATTCCCATTCTTTCTGATCATAAGCAAGCCATCCCCACGCATTCATATTTTAAGCAAGCCATTCCAACAGTTTCTGATGACAAGCCATTCCACTTTTGGATGTTAAACCATTCCACACATTTTGATGATAAACATGCCATACACACAAATTATGATGATAAGCACATCATGCCCACCCATTCTGATGATAAGCAAGACACATCCACACATTCTGATGATAAGCAATACACATCCACACATTCTGATGATAAGCAAGGCATTCCCACACATTCTGATGATAAGCAAGGCATTCCCACACAATCTGATAACAAGAAAGCCATTCGAACACTTTCTGATGTTAAGCCATTCCAAACACTTACTGATGATAAGTCATTTCCATACTTCTTGATGATAAGTCATTTCCATACTTCTTGATAATAAGCCATTCCATACTTTCTCATGATAAGTAAGCCATTCCTACACTTTCTTATGTTAAGTCATTCCACATCTTTTGATGATAAGCAAGCCATTCCCACATTTTCTGATGACAAGTCATTCCCCCACTTTCTTTCTGACAAGCATGGCATTTTCACACTTTCTGAAAGTCATTCCCATACTTTCTGATGATTAACAAGCCATTCCAACTCACACTTTCTGATGTTAAGCCATTCCATACTTTCCAATATGCAAGCCATTCCCACACTTTCCAATGATAAGTGAGCCATTCCCATACTTTCTGATGATAAACCATTCCCACTTTCTTTCAATAACTGAGTCATTCACACACATTCTGATCATTAGCAAGCCATTCCCACTTAATTTCTGAAAAAGTAGCATTAGTCAGTCTTTTTTGTCTTATCATTGTAGGATTACATTTATACATGTAAACAACAAGGGCATGAAAAATATATTTTGACTGACAATTGTTGGTGTCTATGAACAAACATTGACTGATAGCATACAGAAAATATGGTTAGACAGTTCATAAGCAATCTTTGATTAGTGCTGGTGTTTGGAAACATATGACCATCAACACCTGCAACAAATGTTGTGTGAGATAAATATCTATAGCCCAAAATTATGTAGACCTTAAATGTTTGGTTTGGTACAATGTAACAAAACAAAAATTAAACTACAACGAAATTAATGATGAGCCATTAGAGAGACAAACTGTTGAGTCTTGACCATGTTTTTCTTTTTGTCTCTGTTCATCAACTACCTCTACCTTGATCTCATTTGCTGAACTGCTGCAGGCGGTAAATTGCCATGGACGACAGAGATGTTGACCCCAGCTTTCTCAAATACCATTCCATCCTGTATCACACAGGAAATGCCACCACCACCCTATTAGAAAGACAATATAATAACAAATTTATTACTTGCTGTTGCAGAAATTACAATTATTCAGTACTAAAATGTGAAAACCCAAAGTGCTATTTTGTCCAGAAGTTTTTAGATGTTTAGTGTTTTTCGGGTCAATGGCAAAATGGCACAAGGGGACATTATCTGAAATTGCAGTGGTGGGGGGGGGGGGTAGAGGTGTGGGTGGGTGTGTCTGCATGCATGTGTGTGATGTGTTTTCATAAGTAACTATGCAAAGGCTTTAATGGCACATCAACATCAGTACAACATGAATAATTGTGCCAATTAAAATTGGTAAAGATATAGAAATAAAAATTGCTACAATCTTTGGAATGATAAACTTTCCCCCAAAAAAGAACACTAATTACTATAAGATACAAAATGAAAGATAAAGCTGTATAAAATTCTTTACAAAGTATAAAAGATCAAGGCCAATAAGGTAAAATCATAACAATAAAGTGCCAGCATTTCAATCTAAACCACATTTTCTTTATATATATATAATTTTATGACTAAATAAAGATAAACAGTTTTATTAATATTTTATTATGTATAATGCCAACTTATTAAAGATATAGAAGAAGAAAAAACAAATTTAAAAAAAATAAATAAAAATTCATATATATATATATATATATATATATATATATATATATATATATATATATATATATATATATATATATATATATATATATATATTATATCTTGATATATTATTGACAAATGTTTGATATTTCATCAGAAACCAATTTATGTAATAAAAAATTATGGCATGCATATTACTTACTATCAAGTATTTTATAAATAATTAATCATAATATATTGAGAATTAATTTAAAAATGCACTTTCATTTTTAAAGAATTAGTAAACTTATTTTTATGATATTAGTTTATACTTTCACCAGTTAAGTTATTCTGCAAAGTAGAATCATATAAAATATTCTTAACTAATTGTAAACAGGGGACATAATAAAAAAAAACAAGAACAGGATCAATGAATTTCGTATAGTGTTTTTGAATTTAGACCTTTTGGAAATGCCATATTAAGATGGTGCATCCAATAGGTTTCCTTTAGCAGACTTTCCATCTCAGAATCAGCTTTAACAATAGGTTGGAAGGAGAAATCTTTAATTTCCCTGGCCAATTCCTAACTACCATGTATTCCAAAGGCTTTGTAAAACATTATTTTCGACATTGTCTAATTAACTATAGTGTTTGATCTGTGTGGTCTACATAAAAAAAATTAATTCTATTATAACATGTTTATCACTTGATGCCCTGAACAAGATCAACAAGGGCAGTCATTTAAATAACAAATGCATAACTACACAGGCTCCAGGTAACAAAAGTGACAATCATATGCCATTTATAATCAGTAAAAAACAAATGCTTAACAAAGATGACAGGTAACAAAAGCATGATAATCACACCTCATTCAGAACCATTACAGCATCGTTCAAGGTTCCCAATAGGGATTTGTTAGAGCAAGCAGACAATGATGATTTTGCTCACAGCATCTGATGAAAAGTGTCAGGATTTGATCTACATGATCCTGCGAATTCCAAGCTAAGTTCTGGTTCATGAGGATGTTCATTCCCTGGTAAATGAAGTCCTGAGATGGAATCAGCCCGGATTTATCGAGAATAGGTAAGAGACCCAATTGAAATACTGAGATGAACAATGGAATAGAACTTGATGGAGGAAATGAACCTGAACATTACTGATGAGGTGAATACAATGGTTGCAGAAGTTTTTCCGGATGGCAGAACCTGGAATTGAAAACTTCCTGGTCCAAGCAAAACTAGAGATATTTCTATGTGGAGGAAATATTGAGTTGTGTAAATAGGCATTCTGAATGTCAATTAATATCATACATTCTGATGGATGCATTGCATTTTGGACTGAGGTAGTGGTCTCCATCCTGAAATATTCCTCCTGATAAAACCAGTTTAACAGGAAAAGATCAATTGTTACATGACAATTCCTGCTTTTCATGGCAAACAGGAATATTCAGGAGCAAAATCCAGAAGACTGATCATTCGGGAATCTCCTGACTGCCTCTTTCTGCAAAATGGTGTGCACCTGTTTCCTTAATATCATCAGATTGGATAACTGAAAAAGCATGTTAGTCCTAGATGAAAGGGATTCTTCCTGAACTGAAGTCACACTCACTATAGGAGGGACCCTTCCACTGCATGTGATGCCTGACAAAGCCTCCAAAAATAGGCCTAGATGCACACCTACAAGGACATCTGGGAGAGGAATGCATGGCAGGAGAGGGTTTAAGACCATAGGGCTATCCAGATACCCACTCCTTCCTTAATAAAGGAAGCCGGGTTAAAGAACTTTCTCCTACAGGTTGATTTCCAGGCTGTAGACACTATTGATATGGAGGTTTCATCTGACTTTGCACATTGGACTGTGGCTGCATCTGTTTGACAATTTTAGTGCATGGCCCCGGGGGGCAATCTATGTTAGTCTGCTTCCTGGCTGATTGCAATGGACCAGAAGCAGTAGATTTATGCTGATGATCATTCAGATCTTGCACAGCCATGCTAGGTATCAGTCCGCAAAAGAAGCAGTCCTAAAATGGTCTTTAAAGCAGCATCATGCTAATCTGAGATGAGTGGTGCACTTGTTTCCTTGTGGAAGTCAGCAAAACACTTTCCCGAGGCTAGTGATGCATATCGTGGAAGGTATCATCACATTATTCTGAGACAAGTGGTGAACTTCTTTCCTCGCAAAAGGCAGCATTACACTACTGTGAATGTGAGGGGTGCTTGACTCCTCATCCCTTCTGGGGATTGTGATCAACTCCTTGAATGTTCATTCAGACTGATGGGACAGGTCTTACCTGTCTCCACAGGGACTAGTCCCATATGCCCTTGGGATACGAGATTGTTCTTCTAAGCTGAAAAATTAGTCTGGGACTCTATAATAGCAAAACATGAAAATTCAGACAATGAGAGTAATTGTCATTTCCTCCACACTCCACAAGTACATCTAAAATCGGCTGGATTCCAGATTTCATTAGTCCATATTATGTAAAAAGGTGCAACAATTCTTATTTGTGAACTTCAAACATGATACGAGATCTGGGTGAGTGTCTCAATAGAAGTTTCTTGTTGCCACACTTTCCCCCAACTATCCTGACACTGTCCTCTAAAACAGAACAATATTAACGACAATACGTATTATTTCACATGTGAAACTCACCTGCTTTTTATATAGCATGTGCTATATAAACCCCTGTGTATTTGCTCAAGGTACACAATGATTCACTCATGCAGAATTTATTGTCTGTTCTTTAATAGGGATGATTTTCATTTGTTAAACCTTTATTGTTATCTAGGAGCAATACAAAAATACAAAATAACAATGTGACATGAGTCACATGAATCATATTAAAATATAATGGTGAAATAGAGAAAACACTGCACTGACATACTGTCAGTTATTTAATTAAATAAATTACGAATTTCTATAAACTGAGGTAGGTTGCATAATAACTTAACGCATGAGATTTGTCCATAACCAACATCAATATTCTACCAAGATTGCAGCTGAATGAATACAGGCAATGAATGTAAAACTTTAACATACAGTGAACAGTGTATTCTCATGAGTATTTATTTGCATGGTTTGATGAGAAATGACATTGGTACATAGCTTAACGGTCTCAGAACAGGGTTTACTTGCTGCCCCAGAAAGATTAGAGTTTGTTGGGTCTTTAAATTTGACATCTGCAGCAACCATGAAATCTAAATATATCTGGTACTCCATAAGAAATAGCGAATACACAGTAATTTCATTACATTGCTCACATCAAGTCAACCAATGCCACTAGCGCTGTCATAATACTATTATCTGCATTTCAGTATTCAAAAGATGAACTATAATGTGTTGTCAGTGGTTAGGTACTTTCTTGTGTCTGGGGTTGTCAGTAGTTAGGTACTTTCTTGTATCTGGAGTTACACTATAGAAATGGTCAATGAAAACAGGGCCACTGTAACATGTAACATACCTCATTTCTGATCCATCTGTCCGCAACAAATTTTCTATCTTCCTCTTCTTTTTCCAGAGCGTGACAAACTTCCCCCTTAATAAAATTTTTAAAAGAGATTAGTCTGCATAAATCTTAGAATCTCCATGATGTCCACCTATACCTACATGAATGCAATATGGTCTGTAAGTTTTCACTAATGCAATATGGTCTATAAGTTTTCACTGAAGATCTATGATCAGACAGGCCTCTGTTTACCGTAGACTGATGCATGCCATAAAAAGGCACTTCATCATAATGGCTCTATTAAAGTAAGATATAAATGGATAACAGTTCCACAACTGACATTATCCTGCAATGAGGAATGTACCTTTATTACTGTACATACTCACAGAGAAGTCCATGCTTTAGTAGAAATGTTTTTGCCAGGACTGATGGGAGAATGCAACTGATCTACCTATGTTTAAAATAAACATACCTCTCCCTTGAAAACTCAGGTGCAACAAGGTCAATAAACATCAATCACAGCATGGGTATGGGCATGAGATAGTGAGTATGACAAATTCTGGGTAACACTAGGGGAAGGAGAGAGGGTTTTATATCACAATATCAATCTAGGATTATCTACAGAGACAGATTATCTATGAGTATATGCAGTAATACCATATAAACTTCAAATATTCTCAGACATTAGGAACGATAAAAAATTAAGCAAAATTTCAAAATATGGCCTAACTCAAACTTGTATGAGAAATTTTTAAACCATGATGAAAAAATGTAAATTTTTTTTGCCTAATGATTATGGGAAATATATATGCTACTTGAACTTGTTTTAAATACACATTTTTATAGTAAATGAACAAACTGAGGCAAAAATATAAAAACAAAAGGTGTCACACAAACACTAACCATACTAATGTTTAAAGAAGAAACTGCATGTGATGCCTTCATTATCACTTATTTAAAATGAAATCGATATCAACATTACAAAGTAATGACTAATCAAAGAAACCAATGATATTTCTTTTCATGCCTTCATTAACACTTATTTAAAATGAAATCGATGTCAACATTACAAAGTAATGGCTAGTCAAAGAAAACACTGATAATTCCTGTCATGCCTTCATTATCACTTATTTAAAATGAAATCAATGTCAACATTACAAAGTAATGTCTGGTCAAAGAAAACACTGATATATCTTGTCATGGCTTCGTTATCACTTATACAAAATGAAATTGATGTCAGCATTACAAAGTAATGACTAGTCAAAGAAAAAAATGATTTATCACTTATTCAAAATGAAATCGATGTCAACATTACAAAGCAATGGCTAGTCAAAGAAAACACTGATAATTCTTGTCATGCCTTCATTATCACTTATTTTAAATGAAATCAATGTCAACATTACAAAGTAATGACTAGTCAAAGAAAAAAATGATACATCTTGTTATGCCTTCATTATCACTTATTTTAAATGAATCGATATCAACATTACAAAGTAATGGCTAGTCAAAGAAAAAAATGATAATTCTTGTCATGCCTTCATACAACATAAGTAGTTATCAACATCTAGCTTGCTAAAGCAGGGAAAGAAGTCAAACATTATGCTCAGCCATACACTTTACGTGATACCAACAATCATTAGGACAGTCGTACTGGACTCCTCAAAGGTCTTACTTAGTAGTGTATGTTAGGACGGATATCGCTGGATCTCCATCTCACCTGTATTCTCATAATCAAAAGTTCCATCTTTGTCTTCATTGAATCAGGATTCTGAAATTGATTCAAGACTGCCTGTAAATATAGGTTAGTCTGCTTTTGCAAGATCAACACTTACAACATAGCTTGAAATGACACATACTTAGATTATGATATTGAAATGACATAGTTTTTTAATCTATGTGTACTCTGATAGAGATTGTATTTATAATTACATGGTTTCAAAATATGTATATATAATTTTAATAATCACAAAAACAGTCCTGTGAAAGTAAATAAGAAAGTCAACAAAACATATACAAGAGCCTGGAAACACTTAGCAATTAACAACTTCATTGTTCTTCTGTTCTTGAAATTTGATTCAATCTCAATAATTTCATACTGAAACCTGAACTCACCAGCAAATCCTTTTCCTCATGTATCTGACAATACAAGTCAATCGTTTTCAACTTGTACAAATATTTATGAATTTTTAAATTTTCAACTCAAGTAATATTTAATGTGAAATTAGTGACATGGTACCTTTCCTGTCCTTTTTCTAGCTGATTGCCCTTACTTCAAAAGAGATTTTCCACTAAAAGTAGCACAAGAAAATGTACACAGCCCATACATTTTTAAATGTACACAGCCCATACATTTTTAAATGATGTTGGATTGGTTAAACACTTAGGTATGTACTAAAATATATATCAAAATGCTATAACAATTAAACTCATTTCTCTCATTCTCACTGCTCCCATATCATGTGGTATTGACTATTTTCATCTCAACAGGTAAGTGCACCATCTGCCAGAGGTTGTAGATCAATAGAAAATTTATCAAAGACGAGCTTTCCTTTCAGGACCCCAACCTGCCCAATATAAGTCTTTACGATCTCATATTGAAAGACAAATTATGTCCTGTTTGGTTGAATAAATTCATGGTGATGATGGTTAAAAATGATGCAATCAGTCCTATAATTAACCTTGTTTGCATGTCATTAATTGCCAAAAATTTGGTAGACAAGTGTCTCACAATGCTGCAATAGTGTATGACTCTATCTACTGATATAATTATAAAAATATACAAATACAATAACTCCAAAAGGCATTATACCCTCCAACAGACATTGTTTAATGTGTGAATTATTTCTAAGAACAATGAATTCATTCCTTTCCTGCACTCACCTGTGAGTTCCATGGTTGTTGGCACTTTTAATAAAATGCAATGTGATCATTATCCTCTATTTTTTTACAGGTACATTATCTAAGATTCTATCAGAACTGGAAGTAACTGCACATTCTTCTTTAAACGGAATAGTTTACAAATTTCATATTTTTTATTTCATTGAGGGGATAATGATCTAGCACTTGAAATTTAAATTTGCTACCACAAAAGATACAATATATCTGGAAGCCAAAAATACAAAGATTTAGAATCTTTAGATGTCATATATCCTCGCTTTCAAGTTCAATCCAAACTGAAAACCGTATACACCCTAATCTGCAGTTTCATAATGCACCTGAAGATCAGAGTCTATGCTGTCTGTTTTACTGATAACTCTTAACAAACTGTAGAGACCCAACTATTCTGGTGCATTATGTGATCATGGCAGATCTGGGTGGATCTATACAGTTGACAGATGGACTTGACTTATCAGCATGTATATATGAACAACATTTGCTATTCCCATTCTCATATCCACATGGAAATGTTCTGGATATCTAGCAATAAAATGAATAAGGAAAAAAAATTCGTAAGATGACATCGTAGATTAAACTGTGACCTGCGAATGTTTAAATTGAATCAATCAAATGACAAGTTACTTCCTCTTATATGTTAGAATTTCAACACAGAACAGTCTGGTTTATTACTGATTTATTACTGAGCATTTAAATTTTCATTTTTCAGTTTGTGAACAATTTTCTTAACTTCTTGGATCAAGAGGGTTTCATTATCTCCAGGTTTGGACCATTCACTGGATCTTGAGTTTGTGGCAACCACTTAATCCAGGAAAATTGGTATCCCACAAATAAAAGTTACTTAGAATTACATTAAATTTATTTACCATATATATTCACATCTAAGTGGGATCCAACTGCAAACTGCACAGATCCAGATCTGCTGTCATATAGTGCATCAGCAGATCTAGGTCTATACTGTCTGTTAGGAGTAATCAATAGAACAATCAATGACCCTTAGCTGCAGGTGCATTATGCAATGCCGGATAAGGGACTATATTGTGTGCATATGGACAAGGCTTAAAAGTGAGTACATATGACATTTATTAACTCAGATGATCTAGAGCTGCAATGGTTGACAACGATTGTTTGGACTGCTTGCTTAAATATTATAACAGACATTGTGGCAAAATATTATCAGTGTATCCCCCAAGGGTGTAAAATTGAGGCTAAAAAAAACCCTTGGTGTCAAAACTGGGGGTCAAATAAAAAATGTGAGTTGTCAACAATGTACTGACAAATTTTCATATGACTTGTACTTTTTCAGCTTGAAATAGGATATTGCAACTTGCACAACATATTCTCTCTCTCTCCCTTTCTCTAAACATACAAATAAACCAACATGCACAATTAACAAACAAATGCATTGTCCATTCAAAGAATAATTTTATTAGTTCCTTTTTTCTTTTAAAGTCGTACTATTAAGTCTCCTGAAGCAATATTATAGCCCAACACATTACATACAAGCCAATACAAAAAGCCAAATAAATCTTTTTAACCAAATGGGAGTTAATTTACTGCCTTTCATAAAATGTGTACTATCGTAGGTTTCATTGTACTTCGTCCTATAACACATTTATACAAATATCAAGGAGGATAATGATTTATCTTCTTTCTAATACGTTACACTTGAACTTTAAGATCTTTCTTTTATTGCAGCAAAGTTAAAAACCAAAAAAATCTGCAATGACCCGCTGACTTTGTAATCCAAATAATGCATTTGTCTCTGCAAGTTTACTTATTTCTTTGTTGTGAAAGAATGTCTTCAGTTATAATGTGCTCTCCAGATATCTTAAGGCGAACGAGTGCAGATTTTTTAAAATTCTAAAACCCTGTCACAAAAGGATTATTCACTTTTGCAGTCTTTGCAATCACGCAATCAGAAGTCACACCGGTAATCCTAATGAATGTGATGTATTCCAGTCAAGGGAATTATTTTCTCCACTTTTCATTAAAGTTAGATCCACAGTTACTCTTTTGTGTTCTGCTTCTTTCACTTTCTTTGTTAATGCTTTTTAGTGCACGATGTTTTAATCTGGAGATCACTTTCTAGTGCAACAAGCCTTGAGGATAAACATCTAGATGGCTTGCTGAGCTCAATGAAATGAAAATCATGAGAAGCTCGCGAGATTAGGGGAAGCTACTCCATCAAAACATTGCCTATGCTAGTGTGGTTCATTGTTTCATATGTTCCCTGCATTGCACTTTGCTATATGAATAGAGGAGCGCAAGGCAGGGAGCAAACAAAGTGGGGAACCAGTAAATGCCTATACTCAAAGTATATATGATGCCATCCATCGTCCAATGCATTGGGTATTAAATAAATCCTGATCACATTTGCATTAAAAAAAATAATAAAAAATGACGGCAACAAAATGTGTGCGTCAATTTTCTCCAGCGTGTGTCCCTGACGCACAAATGTGCGTAAAGGGAAACACTGATCATGAATAATAATATGGGCATATATTTGTATATTAGACTCATGTCCCCTTTATGTACATATATTAAACAGAATCTGCACCTAAACTAATGTATAGCAGGTCATAACATGTCTGTATAATGTAATAAATGATGTAAAATTGTCATAACAATTTACATTATTGTATCAAGTTGCACAGTAAGCATTATTTACAAGCCATTATGAGAGTTCACCGATTTAATCAGTTCAGTGCCTATACAGTGAAAGACAGAAAGGCAACTGAAGGGGCTTGGCTTTGATTGGCACTGAAAACTGGTGAAAGTTAACACTGGTGAAGAGAGTTCTGACCATTAGGTGGGACATGGCATTGACTGACACTGAAAACTGATTAAAGTTAATATTGGTGAGAGATTGAGAGCTGATCATCATGTGGGACAAGGCACTGATTGATCTTGAAAACTGGTGAAAGTTAATACTGGTGAGAGAGCTGACCATCCCAAGAGATATAGCTTTTGCCCTTATTGAAAAGTTTAGGCTCCTGTGTCATTGGTGAAATAATCAGTAAGAACATAAGAATATAAATCTTTCTATCTGAAATTTGTAAATTTGTTTTAATGAGACACTGAGAATACCACCTTTTCCAGTTCTTTTATATCTGTTATTGGATCTGTCATCCACAAAGACTTTTGACTCTGTAAAGGGGAAGCAGCAAGGACCTGAAACATTAAATTTGAAAGAGTTGACTTTTAATTACCCATCATTGGGAAGCAATAATATTGTGATCCATTACAAACAAAGTTACCTCCTATTGCTATAGGTTCAATACATAGAGAATACCAATATTTTTTGAGTAGATATAATGTAACCCCGCTATAGCATGTTGCTTCATTAATGCACAAACTTGTTTATAACATTGATGTGGTGTGGCTCTGTTTGTGAAAAAAAAAAAATTCTCTCACAAACTACAAAATCTAATGTGTAAAAAGTTAATTATCATTTTGAGGAAAAGATCATGTGTGAATCTGGATATAACTAGATTGTAGCGTGGTGCATG
The DNA here is from genome assembly GCA_028554795.2 of Sinohyriopsis cumingii. Classification (NCBI taxonomy): domain Eukaryota; kingdom Metazoa; phylum Mollusca; class Bivalvia; order Unionida; family Unionidae; genus Sinohyriopsis; species Sinohyriopsis cumingii. Next base: position 81,179,919 of record CM068829.1, on the reverse strand, counting down.
AAATTTAACTCCTTGAAGAATTGCTTAAATAAAGAACACTTTGATTTAATAATTTGGCAAGATGCAAAGGATTCTTCAAGAAAATATCAACTTATGATTGCAGCTTGTTTGATCTCAAAAAAAATGTTCAAAGTTTCTATACTTTGTTAATATTCATTTCAAATGTGTCAGTAGTAGATCACTGCCATTTCATCTTAACTTAGTTTTGAAATAAGTTACTCCTTAAAAAGCTGATTAGTATTAATCTTATTATTACTAAACTATGAACAATAAAATCCAGTAATTCTTTTTCGTTTTTCTTCAATACATTCGGTGTACAATTTTTGCTGAAACAAAAAGATTCCCATCCAGATTTATAATCAATTAATGTCAGTAATTGCTTATTATCAATGTTATTGTCACTAACAAAGGTTGTTACAATTATGGGGTAATGATGTACAAAATAAAACAAATAAAAACTCAAATAATCAAACATTGCACCACCTTCTGCTCTGCAATAAAACAAAGTCATAACTATAAAACAAATGTGTCAATAAATAACGAGTTTATTTTTTTTCCTCTGTCCTTTCGAGAATGACTCAACAATTTTTAAGGAACTTGCTCTGAACCCAAACAATTGAATATTTTACTCCCAAACTGGTTTCAGGCAGTTTGCATATGCACCTACACACACACACACACCTGTTCAATTATCAGTGCAAGATCATTATTAAGTCAATACCTTAGACCTTTTTCAGCTGAAAATACATTTACTATTCAAGCCTAAATGCATCTTTCTTTCTGCAAACCCTTTGTGTCTGAATTATGCATTTTACTGTTGTTCAGCAATCAGACCCTTTGGACATGTCCAGCAAATATTAATGTTGTGGAAAAAGCACCTGTTCCATAAATTTGTGTGAATGTATTAGCAAGTAATTAAATGGCTCTGTACAGACTTTGCAAATGCTCTTTTACTATAGAAATTATGCTTGTTTTTATGCACATTTTTGATGTAATTACTATTACAGATTAATAAAACAGATTTAACTGGTGAGTACACATACATAACTATTTACATTTATGCTGCAGATTATTATAAATAAAAATAAATGTTAAACATGCAACAACAGTTGAAGTACTTGCTTAATTTGGAACAAGTTCATATATAATATGCACTGATGGCAACAATGCTAATGAAGTGTGTATTCTTGCACCCACTTATATTACCCCCACCACCACCAATAGTTTTTGGGTGCATCCATCATTGTTTTCAGCTATATGTTTTGGCTGGTTATAACATGGTTCAGTACATAACACAGTCAGGTTTTATGGATCACAAACATTATGTTATAGTGGGGTTACTCTATAGTAGAAATATTTAAATAGTAATGTGGAAATATTGTATAGTCATGAGTGGTGAAGCTACAAAGTGACAATATAAAATGTATCCAGTTCATGGGTGAAATATTTCTTGTTATATGCTAACAATCTTACATTTTCTTTGCATTATATATTTATTAAAGCAAAATGCTTTGATTTGCATAGATTTGTTTCTCCAGTCTGTGTTATGTAAGATGGTGCTATACTGAATCACTTGATAATGAGATAACACTGTATTCAAAGAGTTGCCAAGGCTTTGCTGTCTGTGAACAAGTACTGTCTTTATTTTGCACCCCCCACCACTGTTAAATGTGAGCAAAATCTTTTTTGTCCACTCCAGGCCCCATTCTAAACACTCAAAATCTCATGCTGTCTATAATCAGAAACAATAACACCCTTCAACTGAAACATAATGGGAACTGATTCTACAATTTGTTTAGGGCACCAATTCTAATTGAAATAACAGATAGTGAACAGCCTTGATTTTAACAGAGTCAATTGGGGCAAAAACATGATGTGTTGACACAGTGATCACTTTGGCATCCATGTGCAAGTCAATATTTGACATCCATATGAATGTCGATATATACTCCACACCTTGATTTTAAACTAAATATTGAAGCTTTTTCATTTTCCATTAATATATGCCTTTCTGGCTAAATGAAATACAGTATCAACAAAACAGGGGTTTGGTTATTTTTACATATACATTTGGCAAACATCTAATTTTCTGTTATTTCTTAAGTGTGCATGTGATCTAACTAACAAATATAATAATACAGCTTTTAGATAATAAAATTTAAGAAACTTTAAAATTTGCACAAATATAAAAATATTACTGTATTTCATGTATTTTTTCATACCCTATAATTTTTCATACACAATCCAGATATCAAAATAATAATTATTTAAATGTATCATATTTTTTCTTGCATATCATTTTGTATTTTTTGAAAAATCCATTAAATTATCGGACATAAAATTAGTACTAAGAAGATTTACATTTGCAAAAAGATAAAAAATACCATACAGAGTATTGCCATTTTGTTTTTATAAAAATTAATATTTGTTGGTGAGAAAATACAATGTCTGATGCATAAGCTCTCTTATTGTCATTACAATATCTACTGGTGTTTATTAACAAATGGACAAAGGCCTTCAAAGAACATATCTTCAAATATTATCATTAATTAGTTCTCCTTATTAAGTCCGTCACCATAACAAAACACCATATGCATTTTAAAATTAATTTGGACACCCTTTGATGTTTTCTTACCCAACAAAAATTATATCTCAGTACATGCTAAAGTGAAGACCACAGACCATTGATCAACTTGTTTCATTATAGTCATACAAAAGTAAATATAAAAACCTTGTAATTTTCTATCATAAATTTGAAAGTCACGGACTCTGTTAAATCAATTTGTATATATACATATACTATCTTTTAAGTGCTTGTACTGCTTTGACTTAGATATAATTAACATTTTATTACAAATCTATTCTACAATAAACCCCTCTATTGTTATCTTTATTGGCAAGTTCAAAAAATAAGTAATGCATATGATCGCTTGCCCCTAACAACATTTTCTGTATGGATAATGGCTTCAATAGCAAATTGACTGATTTTCAGTTCCCTAAAGACAGCCTCACTTCCCAACTGGCAGCCTCACTGATTTGACCTCTTCTGTCGATTCTTGCCCTCTAACTAGTTTCAACTAGAATAACCAAAGCGCTAAGTATGTTTAATTACCATGTAAATAACACTGCATAGCCATGTGGTTGTTGTGACAATGTATATCGTAATTAAAACAAGACTGAACTGTTGATTTAGTGGTGTATATTGATAATGGAATATAGTAGGGTTGTAATACATGAGGATTATCATAATTGTCAGGTAACTGAAAATAGTCTTTTATTCTCTTTGCAAAAGCTATGAATAAAAACTTCCCTGAATGAATATGATCTTGTACACTGACAAAATTTTGTTTCATCTCCCTCTCACACACAGAGACACAAGCTCATGCACATTAATTAAAACGTGATTTCAAGTTCTTTTTTTTCAAATTGCAATTTGATAATGAGGTTATTGTTGCTGTAAGAATATAAGTTGCACATAGTTTCTTGACAATGTGGACTTGTATCACTGTGTACAATTTACCAATAAATAATACCCATAACTATTACATGTTCAAACCATATCTCTATCTCGTTAATAACAACAAAAAACCTTTTGAGTACTTTTATTTTTATTGTAATTAGGTTCTTGAATTGAGAGCAGAATGAAACAGAAAATATTCGCTTACTTTGTACATTTGTATCGTTAGGTTATCGAGTAGTGTGTGTTCTGTAGAATTTGTTTGGGTATGACCCTTTTATTTTTCGTACACAGTCAGTACCACAAAATGATAATTATTTATTTTACATATAACTTTTTCTACACTGAAATTAATAATTATTTTATCGTGTACGAAAATTTACATAAAATCCGGTATACTAATATCTGCATCTGGTCCATTTGCAAAGTAATTTATTTTAGTATTACCAGAATATTAATTAAGCATCTCAAAGAAATGGTTTCCAATTAACATAGACAATGATATTCATGCCAACATGAGTTAAGAAATATATCTTATTTTTATGTATTTACAGTGTGATTATAATCTAGGATGACACCTCCTTTGTCCATGTATTAGGCATGCATTCACATTCTGTACTTTAGCTTGTTCATGTTTCTTCCACTACAAATATATGAGAAGACATGGTGGCTGAGTGGTCAACTTGTTAACGACTCTTCCATTACAAATATATGAGGAGACATGATGAGCTGAGTGGTCAACTTGTTAACAACTCTTCCACTACAAATATATGAGAAGACACGGTGGCTGAGTGGTCAACTTGTTAACGACTCTTCCATTACAAATATAAGAGGAGACATGATGAGCTGAGTGGTCAACTTGTTAACAACTCTTCCATTACAAATATATGAGGAGACATGATGAGCTGAGTGGTTCGCATGCTGTTAAGTAACCAAAAGGGTGCAGGTCTGAATCCTACCACTGTATTACTCGAGTCTGGCTATAGTGGTGCAACCTTGGGCAATGCGCTCTACTCCAACTGCCCTAGCATGCAATAATCTACCTGTGTTGCAGTGCAACAAAACATCAGACTAAAGCAAAATAAATACACAGTACCATTATGACTCTGTGGTCACAAACTTAAGTAACAGAAAAGCAAAAGCAACAAGTTTTGTAAAACTTAACAAATAATTAATTATTAAAGTAATAATGAAGTGAGTCCAAATTGGTCCTTATAAAGGTTTATTAAAGTCCTAAACAAATGAAAAGTCCCTTATAATTTTCAATACTGTAAATGAACTGGTCCTCCAAAAACTGTGAAATCATCAACATGGCATTGTCCAAATAATGAGCACTTTCTGTCACCACTGAACAGTCCAAATAAATGCTTTTCCCCGTGAATAATGTCTAAGTACAACATAAAATAAGTCTGTAGACTTACAACAGGAACACTAAAAGTGTGAACGGCTCCAGAAATTGGAAAGAAACTGAATGCTTAATTTTCTCTTTACATACACCATATAATGAGACTGTAGTTCACAACAGACCCCATATGACAACATACACTATTGATTTACGACAAATTATGTATATTTACATGACCTCACGTAACCAATGGGAATCTACAAAATTCTTCTTGAAACTTCCAAATCCCATCAGTCACTGAGAAAATACGCCATAGGCGCCATTTTAAGTCTTATTATTATAATTATTATTACTAATTGTCAACACATACGTAAACATGTATTTATAGATCCTACATAACTTGTGTTTTCAACAGAGCCAAAGTACAAACACAATTTATAACAAAAAATATTCTATACAGTTTATGACTATGAATAAAAAATTAAGCAAATTTAATAAAATCATATACAGTAGAACCTGTTTTGAAAGACCACCCTTTCGGCCAAAAAATTAATGGTCTCTCAAGACAGGTGGTCTCTCAGGGCAGGTCATTACACTATATAATAAGTAAATATATGCATTGAGAATTTGGTCTCCCAAGACAGGTGGTCTCTCAGAGCAGGTTTTACTGTAATAAAACATACAGAAAATATAGATATACATAATAATAACTATGCAAATACAGCATCTTTTGAAATTGTAAAACATGTGAGGTTCAAAATAAATAAAATAGTTTTTTTTTTATATCTTACTGCCCTTTTTCTACCAGGGATTTGATTTATGCCTTACCTTGTGTTTCTGGGAGAAATAAAACATAACACCTCCTGTAGCAATTCCGGCACTCACTATCAAATACCTGAAGAATGCAAGAAAATTCAGATTTTGCCTTACTCTTCTCTGCATCTTGAGGTCATACAATTTTTTGGTAACTTTACCATGAGCCCTTCACTTTTAAGATAAAACAGTATGAAGATATGCAAAGCAATCATTGTTTCATTGGTAGATCATTGGAGTTGTAATCATAGGGTAGCAAGTTCAATACCTGCCCATGCCAGCCTGGGTTGGCTGCCTTGGTGTATCCTTGGGAAAGGCAGTTAGCTCCATTTTCCTCAGCATGGTACAATTAGTACTGTCTCAAAAGTGCCATTAGAAACCATACAACCAAACAGTATAAAGATATTCCATCTACTCAACAAATTACATTTATCTCCTGAAATATTTGACATACACATGTAATTGTAAAGGACATAACATGTGCAATGAAACTTCTCTACACTGGGCCAACTTTAACACACCTTCCTCTTTTGACAGGCCCAATAAGCTGGTCCCTATGTGGCTGTCCCAATAAGTTGGTCCCAATGTGGCTGTCCCAATGTGGCTGTCCCAATACAAACTCAAACCTCCATATGCTGGCCACCACCATAAATGGACAAATTCTGGGCCCAGATGGTGTCTGCTTGAGGGCAGTTTCACAGTATACAGTTTTTATATATGACATATATTTTAGACACATATCATATGGTTTTAAAAAAAGCTATTTCGGCTGGCCAATTTTCTCCCTACCTCTTAGCTGTTTTTGTTTTACATTGTCAGGTAATAGATTATTTACAGAATAACATGCATATAATTAAATTTACAAAAATAATAACATATATCACCATCACTATTGATGTAGTTGGCTCAGTGTTGACATAGGCAAAAACAATACAATATACTGACACTATATACTGGCAATATCTTACAGACTGGAGATACATACACTCCACCCTATGGTCCATATTAATCCATTTTCAGTTTGATTTAATAGTGAGAACTAATAAGCAGTGGCATGTTTCAGCTTTAGTATATTTCAATCAATACATATTTGTCAGACAAATATACACTGAAGCAACAGTCATGAGTCAAAGGTCAGTTAAAAAAATGATGGAATTTTCAACTATATGGAACTTTAGCTTTGTTGATTGCTATATTTTATTTATATGAAATAATATTGCATACTGCATTTATATGAAATGATGCCATCCTGTATTTATATGAAATGGTAATGCCATACTGTATTTGTATGAAATGGTATTGCCATACTGTATTTGTATGAAATGGTATTGCCATACTGTATTTGTATGAAATGGTATTGCCATACACTATTTATATGAAATGATATTGCCATACTGTATTTATATGAAATGGTATTGCCATACTATATTTATTTGAAATGGTATTGCCATACCGTATTTGTATGAAATGATATTGCCATACTGTATTTATATGAAATGATACTGCCATACTGTATTTATATGAAATGGTATTGCCATACTATATTTTATATGAAATGGTATTGCCATACACTATTTATATGAAATGATATTGCCATACTGTATTTATATGAAATGGTATTGCCATACTGTATTTGTATGAAATGATACTGCCATACTGTATTTATATGAAATGGTATTGCCATACTATATTTATATGAAATGGTATTGCCATACACTATTAATATGAAATGATATTGCCATACTGTATTTATATGAAATAATTTTGCCATATTGCATTTATATGAAATGATACTGCCATACTGTATTTATATGAAATGATACTGCCGTACTGTATTTATATGAAATGGTATTGCCATACTATATTTATTTGAAATGGTATTGCCATACTGTATTTGTATGAAATGATATTGCCATACTGTATTTATATTACATATTGCATTACTGTATTTATTTGAAATGGTATTGCTAAATATTTATATGAAATGGTATCACCAAATTGTATTTATAAGAAATGGTACAAACATGTGATATTATCTTGACAATGTAGTAAAAAACACTGGTCATATTGCAATTCATCTTTAGGCTCACAATAACATCACTAGTTGGGCCCTGGAAGGCCAAGTGGTATAACATACTGTACACTGAATAATAGTGTTAAAGCCCACAACAACAACAACAATACTAGCCTATCTAAAGTGATTTAGGCATTAAGTATTTCTGACTATGTGTACTTTGAGTTATATATTTGTAGGAAAATGAATCCCTTCTGGGCCTTCTAAATTATTTGTCCATCTGTGCATGTGGGTTCTGAAACTCACTTTTCCAAAAGAAGCTTTCAACAATCCCAAGAACTGTCAAAAAAAGTTTCTTTTGCATACAACCCAAGGTGACCTGAACTGCTATTATTTTAATATTAGTTCAATATTTGACATTCATAAAGGCTGAAAATTGTGAATATACAGCAAATTCCTTTAAGCCTTTCTTTCAAACAAGTCAAGAAGACAATGGTTTTCTATCAAAGTAGACTTAGTTTGAGACAGTCCCACTGGAAATACTGGGGTATATGAATTTTGTTAACAATTAAGTAGTTATCTGGCTATTGGATGGATTATTACACACAGCTCAACAAACTAATAGACAAAATATGCAGACAAGTAAATTTGTGAAAGAATATAAAGCAACAATCAACAAGAAAGGTCAAAGATGCATGATAAATTGTAATGAGTTAAAAAAATCTTTTGAATTTAAAATGAAATTTGACATCCCACTGCAGATTTCATCAAATACATTCATTACTCTGTTAGCTACATTACCTACTTAAACTAAAGCATTATCAGGTGAATATACCAAATGTCTTTAATTTCAACACAATGCATAATTCTTGGTTAATCTGGTAGCAAAGGTTTCATGCAAAATAAAAGTTTCCCTAAACCCTCTTTTCTACTACTAAGCTGAAGTTATCTCCCCTATATCACATACTAGTCCATGGCAAGCTGCTGTGGACAAAAATCAGTATTTGTTAATATTATAAAATGATTCTCAATATTCATTTTTTTAAAATATATACTGGAAATGAATTTCTAATATAAAACAAGTACATTTTCTAATATTGGAAAATGAGTTTCTAATACAATAAATTCGCTGCCACCTGCAGCAGTAACGTATACTTTTTACAGGAAACAATGAATGGTCCCTCAGAGAGCAGCATTTTATGAAGATGTGAGTTACATAAGATGTCTATAAAAAGACCTGTAACCAGACTAAATATCCTCAGTTTGTCTGTTTGCATGAGAAATTATGTTAACTTTAATCTTATTCATCTACCGAGACTTTTTTTTTATCAAGATGATAAAGGAATAATAAATATATACATGTGCAAGACTGCAACTTTGCAACATTACACAACACAAATTATTCTCAGCAGGACATGTTTAATCTGATATGTATAAATGTGAACACACAAATTAGAATGGGACACAAAGATTTTGAAAGAAACAAAATAAATGACAAATAAAATGTAACAACAAAGAGAATGATACATAACTAGCCCAACCATCATTCAATAGTTTTCTGCATAGGCACTAGAAGGGCAAAGTTGACTGGAGATTATACACCAATGGTTTTAATGACCCTGACTTTAAGTCAAGGTATCTGCTTTAACTAAACCAAGGGTATGTCAAACAGACTCATTAGTCCAGCCTGCAGACCAGGTCTCTTGTTACTGTTAAATTTGTATGCTTATGATAGTTCATCATACTCATGGCCCAACTGAAGTACATTTATATCAAATCTGGCCTGCCACAGCAAATGAATTTGACACCCCTGAACTAAACCGATACTTTCTTATTAGACTTGCCCAAGCCTGGACCTTAGGTAAATCATGACCAAAGTTTGGTCATGGAACTTATTACAGCGCAAAGGTTATTCTGCAAAATTCTTTTTTTTCTGAGTCACAATGACTTTCATCTTTGACTTTTTTGGACCTAAATTCATTTCCTGAATTTAAGTGCAAGTCCTGAACAAACTCTGGTCAAGGTAACTAAACTTACCATGCCAAAACCATTTTTTTTCTGTCAGTTAGAGTGACTAGGTCCTCTGACCTTTTGACTCCAAAGTCAATATGCTTCTTTCTTTCACTGAGCAAGCCAAAATATAAAGGATTCTTCTTTACCCCAAGTAAAAACCAAGAACAAAGTTTGGTAAATGAAGATGGTGGAGAACTTGAGTCAATAAGCAAAAAACATTTTTGTACTTTTCTTTTTGCAGTGACCTTGATCCTTCACCTTAAAATAGATAGGCTCTTCCTTAGTCCATCTGTAAGCCATTCTCAAAGAATGGTAACTGTAAGAATGAGCCATCTACAAAGATTGGTAACTATAGATGGCCCAGAACACAATTTATTGTTCAACAACAGAATTGGTAAGCGAAATGCACAAGAGTGTACACACTCACAACATAATGTGCCCTGCTTCATTACACAGATGTTATTTGCTCATTTTTCACAGGCTTTTTGGGACCTTCGAATGATAAGGAGGAAATACGCCTTGTCACTGATTGTGGCTACGATTTTTCTTTAAGCGGTCCCTCCCAAAAGCGACAACCCCAGATCCGAGACCATCTTGCTTGACACCAATATTGCATATTTTTACCACTTTGTTTCCCCTCATCAGAGGCCATGCTTTCTGTATGGCTTCTTCTTATATGATGAAGGGTGAACCACTCTATCTAATAGAAAATCCAGGATTTTCAAAATGTAAGCAAGTCTTTTCACTATTAGATCTGATGCATTTTCTAATATTAAAAATCCCATTTTCCATTATCAGAATTAGCTGACAATCTCTCTCTCTCTCTCTCTCACAGCGACAACTGTGAAACACAGGACAATATCTGAACTTTATAAAATGCATGTCAAAGGCAAAATCCAATATAAATACCTGTATTTGTATGAATGTTGCTGCAACTTGTATCCAGCTATGGTGGACATTGGCTTTGCCACTTGGGCCAGTTGCTTGACCAGTCTATGAGGAGGCATCTTTCAGATGTAACTTGATCTATAATGTAAAGAATGCATTAGGACTCCTGGTATAAATACAGAAGGAATTACTCACTGAGCATTATTTCCACTATTTGTTGTTGTTGTTGTTGTTGTTTTGGGGCTTAACGCCATTTTTCAGCACACGATAGGCTATACATGGCGGCCAGTATTAATGGTGGAGGAAGAACCCGGGAAAACCCCGGAAAGAACCACCGACCCACGAGAAATTTCCACTATTTAAGTACAGTCCTAACAGTTCTACTGACTTCTGGTATAAATATAGGAGTACCAGTCACTGAGCATAATTTCGCCTCTATTTCAGTACAGTTTAACTGACTTCTGGACAGGAATAAATACAAAAGGAATACCAGTCACTGAGCATTATTTCTACTCTATTTCAGTACAGTTCAACTGACTTCTGGATAGGTATAAATACAAAAGGAATACCAGTCACTGAGCATTATTTCCACTCTATTTCAGTACATTATTAACAATTCAACTGATATGATGAAAAGGAAAAAGAGCAATGATCTACGACTTTCACATGGAATATGAATAGTGCATTTACCGTATTTGTTGGGACACCATAAATTAATTTTTAAAGTAATTTTTTGTGCACTATTTTCTGGGACACATCATTTTTCAAGTTTTAAGTTGTGGCACACCTTTTAAATCATTAAAAAAAATACATTTCGGAAAGTGCACTCCAACTGAAATTTTTAAAAAAATATAGAACTGTGTGCTTGAGATAAAACTCCTTAATCCACTGCAACATCATCTCATTAGCACAACTCTTCTCCTGCACACAAACGACCCATTCTTTCGGTGCATGAATATATTTTTAACTATCTCATGCCATGAGAAATTATTGTTGGAGGCACACTTTTAACCCTGATCTTATCATCAGTCCATCTAGGAATGAGAGCAAAGTACACTAGAATTTCATCCATGTCAATGATCATATTGTCTGCACAATCATCTTCACTTCTGGCTTTCACAAATTCATAAAATGATTTTATTTTCTCATCTTTATGGCTACACTGGGTCATCAATGTATGTGCACAAAACAACATATTGTGTCAATTTAAAAATTGTTTGTTTGTTTCAATTTATTTTCAAAATTCATGTCAATAGGAATAAAAAAGTACCAAAGTTAGTTTCTATATCTCTGCCAACTTTATATATATATATATATATATATATATATATATATATATATATATATATATATATATATATATATATATATATATATATATATATATATATATATATAATAATCAGCACACTTAAAAGAATCCAAAGTTGGCTTCTGAGGTTGGCTTGCTTTGTAATAAAATGACTTTGTATTAACATTGCTTTTTAAAAAATCAGCTTAAAAGTATCCAAAGTCAGTTTCCAAGGGTGGTTTGCTTTGAAATGAAAATAACCTTTGTCTTTGATGTCCTGTCCTGAGAGTTTACTGCTCATTGCCAGTTTGTTTATTCACCACCAGTGCTTCTATTTGCTTGGCATCTCTAGTCATAATTAATACAAATGGGCATTGATGTCTGCAGTAACTTGTTTTAATAATTCTTTTTGTAACCCATGCTAGCGAAAAGATTGTCATTTGCACTTAAATGAATGTATTTTCAAATAATGATTTTTATTTGTGAGATACTGTCAAATAGTTGACCTGGATCTAATTCAATCTTGGTTATTTTGCAACCTAACACCATGGCATGGATAAATGGCAGATGCCTTCAGGTAACTAATGATTATTTCTCACTCATTTGCGATTTTGTTGGATCCAGTTTTTAAATGGATAACAAATTCAAACCTTAGTTTGAGTATGACCAAATATGGTTTGTTTCTCTATGTTCATGTCAATAACAATGTGTCATGTGTTATCGAAGAAGAGCGATTCACGTTACAGTATGGATGTCTACAATACATACAGGCCTTTGGAGTTAGAGAATATATTTTATTCTTTTCTTTAATGCTCATGATGAAAGAAAAGCAGGAATACATGATAACTAAACAAGGTTAGTGTCTTTCATTTTATTATCAAATAAGCATTTTGTTTATCTATTTTATTACAATGACAGGGGGAAGGTGTGTTCAAATTCAACTCAAATTTGTTTTGTTTCTTACGTCTTGGGACATATTACCTAAATTATTTTATTGTTTCACAATATATACTGTAAATACTGTATTCAGTATGTTACCTAGTCTAGACATCTAAATAATAGTCCCTCAGAAAGACAGACACTCCAATGGCCTAAAAGAATTTCCTCACATTTATGATGAGACTATTTAATCCTTTTAATTTCAGAGTCTTGAAAACATCTCCAATGTTCTTCAGTGAAAACAAGAGTTTTTAATTAGCTGCTGTGGTGGATACACTGAATGTCAGATTAGCACCATTTTCATTTAGGAGCAACAAGAAGTATTCTAGTGAAAACCCTTGTGTTGATGTGAGAAGTACGATAATATGATTTTCAAGATGGCTGCCATGGTGGCCATCCTGGATATCAGTTTGGTACCATTTCTATTTAGGAAGGATCAACTAGATATTATAAGTCTTTTGATGAAAGCACAAAGCTGATATGATCAACCATCTAGAAGAAAAACTACAAGATTTCAAGATGGCTGTTGTGGTGGCCATATTGAATGACAGACTAGCACCATTTTAATTGACAACAAAACAGAAACCTTGCAGTGAAAGTCCCCTGCTGATATGACCATTCATTCAGAAGAAACATAGATAATTCACTTTTCAAGATGGTCATTGTGTTGGCCATACTGAAAGTCTTAAGTGGCACTGTTTTCATCTAGGACCAACTAGACATCAAAAAATGTCTTCCGGTGAAAACCCCATGTCAATCTGACTTTGTTCAGAAGGAACAGCAACAACAAGATATTCAAGATGGCTTCCATGGCAGTCATACTACACATCCGATTATCACAATTTTCATTTAGGGCCAATTAGACACCATAGGAAGTCTTTCAGTGAACATTCTATGCTGATATAACTATCCATTCAAGAGTAGTGATAACAAGATTTTCAAAATGGGCAATATGGCTGCCATTTGGAATGTAATATCTGCAACATTTTAATTTGGGACCACTTTAAAACTTCATGTCAACTTCACTTACGGTTTAGGAAGAGTTGTAACAATGAGGTTTTTCAAGATTGCTGCTGTAGTGGCCACGTTGAACATCTGATTGTCATCGCTGATATCTAGTGCCAACTAGACCATGAGACAAATGATTGTGTAAAGTTTCATGGCGATCCTCCAAGTGGTTTAGGAGAAGTAGATAGACAAACAACTGGTGACACACTGAACAACAGACAATCCTATGAGCTCTTCAGGTCTGACTGGTACAGCTAAAACATTTGCATTTGTGTGCACTTAAGATTTCATTTTTGACCAATCAGACAGACTTCATTTTGCTACAGAACTGCTCAAGAACAACAAGTTTGAGCTAAAAGCTCCAAATTCCAGTACAAGAAATGATGCATCAGGTCTTTTGACAAGAGCAATATTGCACACTTTTTTAAAGCAATAAACATCAAGATCATTCTGACACTGATATTTTATATTTATTATGAGAAAATTTACTGAAAATATTAATTATGGAACCGGAGTCTGAAAAAGGATCTTAAATTGTTCACAACATTTGTAAAATCTGCAGGAAGTGTTGCTTGCCTTATATGAGATAAAGCTGTCTTTCCTTGTAAACTCAGTTAAACACTTAACTGTCATGATTCTGTGTCTGTGCTGATGAAGAATAATTAAAAACGTGATAGTGAGTGAAATCCATCTCAAGATGGTGGATACTGAAATAACAACTGGGCCCTTAGGGACAGTAGGATCCACCTCCTGTCCCTTCTTCTCACTATGAGGATGCCAAAAAGAACCTTAGTGTCCAGCTGGGTAAAAGGTCTATCCTGACCATCTCCTATACAGATGCAGCTGAGATGGGGGGGGGGGGGAGGGGTTGGATTTGTATTGGAGATGATAATATCTAGGAAAGTTGGGGTTTTTTTGACAAGAAAACCTGGCTGAGACAAAAGAGACATGGGTTGTAGTTCACAATGAACCACTGATACCTCTCCTACAAAGAGAGGGCAACTAGTTTGTTTCTTCCATGCACTAAAGTCAGCTAGAAGTTAAGAGGTTTTTAAACGAAGGCTCAAAGTTTCATAAACAGGCTGTGCCAAGTCCCAAGAAACATTTGCTGGAAAGGGATGCCCTCTAACATTTGATTGTGGGGACAGATCACTTCAGATAAGCCATGTGTGAAGGTGGAACATCTGATGACTCTTGTACAGTTGAGTGGGGTTCCCAATGGGTGCCCTGGTACTTGGGTACCTTACTGTTGATAATAACCAGGGTAATAAAAAAGCCATTGCATACCTGTTTAGTTGATGTCTAAAAAATATGTTTCTAGGTTCAGATTGATGATTATATCTGGTGACATGAGGAGTTTGCAATACACAGAATAATGCATACAGTTTGAGGCTCATGTCGTGTGACTACTGGCTACTGCACATACACATGCAACACAACATTGACCTGCCAAGAAATTTTTGCTTAGTCTGATAAGTAGGGCAGGTGAGGGTGGTGCAGCAATTTAAAATTAATTACTTTCTAAAATTAAAAATGGTTACAACATCTTAATGAATGGTCATAATCACATAGGCTTGGAGAAAAATTCTTTCATCAGGTCTCATAAATGTAAGTTAAACAGGAATACTGGGAGTGTATTCAACAAATAGTTGATATGAAAGAAGTCACTGACGTCACAGTGACCTAGCTGTGGTATTGCTGAGTAACTCTTCCTCAGATGGTGCCTTATACTAATTTTTACAAGTGTAGACGAATTAGTGTCAAAGATATTAAGGGCATAACAATATATCAATGAACACACACACACACACACACACACACATCAGATACAAACTAAAAAATGAGCAAAATGTTATATTCTGTGCCAATTCCATTAGCATGGGAAAAAGTGAAAATTTATGTGCATTTTGGATTAAACATAATGTGGAAGAAACATTTGATAAAATAAAAAAAACAAATATTTCTCTATAACTTGCTGTCTGTAGCCTTGACAAATCTCATTGGTATGCAATAATGATTTGATCAATAACAATTGGACATATAATCAATACACTTAGCTATACTGTAAATCAAGGACTTTCCATTTATTGATAAAACTCTCTAAGAAATCCATCAAACACCATTTAAGTCTCATAAAGTTCCAGAATGTCAGATCATATATTGAAAACTGATACTACAAGAGACATAAACATTGATTTGAAAATAAATTCTTAACTTGATTGACAAGAAAGCAATAAAATGAGTACATATGATAGTCAATATGGAATATCAATTAGTTTCAAATGCATTTATAGGTTGAGATCCAGTTTTAATGAGTACTATTTTTACATAAATTGTACTTTTCAGTTGCTGCACCTATATTATTACCTAATACACAGACTGGAAACTTGGGTAAAGGATTAGCAAGAATTATCTTCATTAGCGAACAGTTGTCAGACCAATTCATTCTATACCTACATGAAATGAATTGGATCAAGGACTCTTCGTTAGCAATGATACCCACAAATATGATCATCTCCAAACTAATAATCTGAATTGTTAATTTTTCTTTTTTTAAATTACATACCATATATACTCACTTATAAGTTGAGCCCATTTGCAAACTGCACAGACCTAGATCTGCCATTGCATAATGCACCAGCAGATCTGGATCTGTGCAGTTTGTAAGGAGTAATCAGTTGAACAAACAACCTACTGTATACCCTAGTCTGCAGGGTACATTATGCTATGGGGGTCAGAATCTTAGTTGTTTTACGTCTGACTTGACTTATAGGTGAGTATATACAAATATTGAGAATTTACCATCACTGACCCTATGCAGAGTTATTCCATAATACCTACAAGGGCTCAAAATGCTAAAAAGGAAGATATGGGTGTCAGGTGATGAGGTTGCTATCTTCAGTCTCGGGGGGCCTCTCAAGAGGATGTTGCAAAATTATATTTTGGCAGTAATTATACAAACAAGTCATTTAAGACTAATTACAAAACAAAAAATTACACTAGTTTGTTTAGTGTATCTCTGCCTTGTACTAACTGGGCTGTAGTCATATGACTAGCAACAATACGTACTACTATTGGTTTGGTTTTTATGACATAATCAGTTGTTCGTTTCTCTTACAAGGGCTAAGTTGTTAAATGTAGTGAATGACTTGGCACTTCCCACTAGGTGTACCACTATTTTGATATCTTCTACTTTTCCATTAAGAATCACATTTCTGGACACTTTGTAAGCTGCCTGTTTTTCAAATGTGGAATGGTTTACCAGTATATTTATTGTTTGACATGATGTTGATACCTAGGCAGTTCAAAATAACCAAATAATATAATAACAACCAGAAGCTAATGTTCACAAATTTTACTTTTCCTGGAAGATTTTGTCTCCAATAGGTCAATAAGTGTGAAAAAGAAAAGTTTAATTGCTTATATTAAATTATGGAAAATCCTAATTAAATGCCTGATTGACTGATTGGTTCGAGTAATCTTCAACCAATTTGGATTAATTAGCATACCATTATCAATAATATCCTAAGAACATTACACAAACAAATAATAGCCTTGAATAGTACATCAAAATATGGTCCTAAACTCTTTTATTCTATCAAGTAGAAAGTCCAAGTTTTCATCTCAGACAGCTAACTGTGACATCATCTAAAAAATTTTAAAAATCTGTCCCACTGCCACTGATAAAAGATTTTAAAAATCTATAAGCAATACAGTCATCTTTATCACTGGTGATGACTATGTCATAGGTGGGTGGAAGGATGGCATTCAGCAATGCCAACAGATAAGTACTGCAAAGTTAAAATTAGTTTTACCCCCCATCACATTTTAATACCAAATATCTCACCCATCACTACTGCATAGCTGAACTTGTCAGGTAGGTATGTTGATGTGTTGAAACTTATCAAAAACAGAGACAAATGAAAAGCAGTCACCATCTGAGGGAGAGATCAATTTTGCTAAATGTTTGTGACTCTCTGAGCCACCTGCTGTACTGCAACTTTGGGTCCCCAGAGAAGAAAAACTGTTGTGCTAAAGAGTGACGAAAGAAAAGGTAATGTGTGATCACCAAAATGCTGCCTTCATTGACATGCTCCAAAAGAAATTGGTTTTAGAAGGCCCATGAGTCAGCCATGGCTTGAACCTCACAGGCTTAAATTTCTTAAAGAAAGCCTCTAACAGTATGGGACTGATAAGCTCTGGATGATAGTGATAATCCAGTTAATGGTGGAAGCCAAAAATCAACAGAGCCCTTCGGAGGAAAAGGAACCCTGTTTATCCTTTCTTTTCCCATGGAAGCATAGAGACGAAACACAGTGAACCCAAATTGATTATCCCCAGCAGAATTTTCAACCAAGACTGAGGATCTCTATGGGTAGTGGGTTACCAACATAGTTCATTTACCTTCAAAATCTCAGTTGGCAAAGAAGAAAAATGGGCTCAAAATTGCCAGTAACAGGAGATGGCCTGTTTCAAAGATAAGGCATGAAATTTGCCATCTTTTTGTAGATGGCAGGACAAACAAAAACAGTCTTGAGTGTAAGGTCTTGGAAGGAAGCCTGGAGCAATGGTTCACAGCAGGTGTGGTCAAGACCACAAAACAAAAAGATTCCATTGGAGGATAAGAGAAATGGAGACAGGTTTAAATACTTTATCAGAAAGGCAAAGTGTGAATCCATACCAAATATCTTGCCCTGAGAGAATTTAAGTGCTGAAAATGGCAGTTCTATAGCCCCTGATAGTTGATATTGAACATCCTTTGTTCTCAACAAGAAACAAAAGAAAGTTAGTGACTGGACTAATACAGGTAGGATCTGTGTCCACAGATCACAGATGATTCTCCACATGATATCATTAACCTTGCATGCAGAATCTCTGATGGAGTTGCTTCCACATAAAAAACTCATTGGAGTCTAAGGGAATAGATAGATATCATCATCAAGCAGACGAATGGCTGGGTATCACTGAGTAATGATTGGTAAAAGATTAGCCACTGGTACAAGATGACCAGTGGCCAGTGAGTGACCTGCATGGCCTGACCAGCCCTGGTTGTGCATGCCTGGTATAGTCAGTTAACTACTATTCAGTATGGCCTGAACAAATGGTCACTTTGGTAAAGTCAGTAAATACTATTCAGTATGGTCTGAATACATGGTCACTATGGTACAGTCAGTAACTATTATTCAGTATGGTCTGAATACATGGTCACTATGGTATAGTCAGTAACTACTATTCAGTATGGTCTGAATACATGGTCACTATGGTATAGTCAGTAACTACTATTCAGTATGGTCTGAATACATGGTCACTATGGTAGAGTCAGTAACTACTATTCAGTATGGTCTGAATACATGATTACAATGGTTTGAACAGATTAGTGCATAGGATCTGTATATATTTTACGTGAAAAGTTTTAAAATAGCTTTGAAATATTTACCTTTGTCAATAAATGGTAAAGATTTAGAAACAAGAAAGAAATATCATATAGACACTTATAGGTCAACCCTATGTTTAGGGCTACAAAAAGCCAATTTATCTTTGACCCTTGTATAAGTTGGGTTATATTTTGCAACTCAGATCCATCCTAAGACTTGTTGTCAGTGAAACAGAGGTGCACTTTGGAAGAAAAAAACAAGTCAAACTGGACAGAAATATAGATATGTAGATATATATAAATGAAAAACAGTGACAGAATCAATGTAAAATACTTTTTTGAGCGGAACATATCACAAATAAATTGATAATTTACAATTGGTCCAAATTAAATCCATTAAAATTCATTATGCTAGACATTTAAAATCCATTATATGATAAATCCATGCATTAATTAAAGTCAAATACACTGCACCAGTATAAAATAGTTCAAAACGATTCAGTTCACAATATCCTATAAATTACTTCTGTGTCTTATAAATAAACAATAAAAGTTAAGTCAACATTTTTATTCACAGTATTCTATGGACGTCATTATCTAATGTCTTCTGGTACAAAGTCCAAGAATTCATCCTCACTGTCTGATATAGTTCTGAAATCCTCCACTGTCATCTAGTCATTGTAAATTGTCATGGGCTCAGTCATCATAAATATCATCTGACTCTGTTTTGTCAGTTTCACTGTCACAGGTGGGTTCTGTAAGTAACACTTTGATAATACAAAGCTGCAACTGAACATGTATCAATTGTAAGGCAAGATCACAGTGAGTTCAAATATCTACCCTCTGTTACTCGGCAATGGGCAAGTATCAAACTCAAGGCTACATCAAAGAAATATCAGGTTGAAAAAAATAATATGGGTGCAGCCTTTACAAGCTAAATTGGAATAAGTTCAAAAATTGACTGGAAGATGTAGAAATCTACTTGGCACTGAGCAATTGCATGTACTAAAGTCATGGCTCGATCAAATGGATTGTCAACTTGAAAACAAGTGGGTGATGCCTTTACAAGTTAAGGGCTTATCGGGTCATGG
Source organism: Sinohyriopsis cumingii (assembly GCA_028554795.2). Classification (NCBI taxonomy): domain Eukaryota; kingdom Metazoa; phylum Mollusca; class Bivalvia; order Unionida; family Unionidae; genus Sinohyriopsis; species Sinohyriopsis cumingii. The sequence continues at coordinate 81,159,686 of CM068829.1, read as the reverse complement.
CACAACCTGAAAACTTGGGAAATATAACTTGGGATTTAGAAATTTAACTTATGGAAAACTACTTATAACAAAACTTTTCTTACATTAAAAACAGTTTTTTTTAAACAGCTAAACACAAATATTACTACAAATATAGGTAGTTAGGACTTGCATGAAAATGGAAGCAATATATTTGTTATTAAATACCAATGATAAATTACACTGGGCACTTCACTTTGTGGTGGGTAGTATCTAACTATAATATTTTAAAATCAAAATAACTGTGGATAAAGGTATTGTATAATGAAAACCATCGTAATACACATAAACATAGTTATACCATATAAACATTTTTTGAATAGGTATAGTAGCATGGAAACTTACAAATATTTGAATTCACAATTTTTGTGCATACAGCAAACATCTTAAGTTTCCAACATTACCCCTAGATTAGAATTTCTTTCAAATATCATGTTTATAAAATGGCCTCTACACTGCATGATTAATATTTTCAGTACAACGGCCGACTTATTAAGCAGATATATACGGTATATATAGCATCCAGTCACAAAAGCTTTACTTTCAACAGTCACCAGCATACTGGTCTCTAAAACACAAACATGCAATGCAAAAAGCAGGTCTTTCCTTATGATATATTTTAATATTTTTAATATGCTGCCTTGTAAGATAGTCGAGTGGCCGTTTAATATTATAATGTAATATATTAAAATGTAATATAGATATTTTCAAAAGTTAAAAATCAATACAATGTTTAATTTATACTGTACTTATATTTTGCCATATATCCAAAAGTATACATCATAATTAACACTGCTATGATCAACCGTCGTGTGTACCCCCTTCCCCTACATGAGAAACACGTCAGCAAACTGTTGTGCTCCCAATATAATGGTTACATGGTTATAATTTTACTGTCACGCCACACTATCTTTATGAGTTACCTTTAATTATCGTATTATTTATGAATCAGTTAAAGGAAACGCTAAAAACGTGGATTTTAGGCTACAATCGTTAAACAAACTTTTGAGTTTTAGCGCATCATGGGCGCAGCCATTTCGGTCGATATGTACACATGACACTTTTGGAATTTTAATCACGAACGATTTCATTCAGAATCAAATTGTCAGCTTTTTAGTTTCATTAGTACACTTTTAATCAAAATATATATTTATTTTATATTTTGTTAATATTTTATTTTAAATCCTCTTAAATTACTTTAGAGGCATGAATTCTTTAAATACGTTCGTTTCATGCTAAATATTTAAGTCTTAAGATGCGACAACCAGTTACTGGAATCTGGGATATATATCCGGGCATCTCATGTTTTCCCTACAAATCTGTAATTATGTGCTAACTTCCAGCCCCAAGTAAGATGAGATGGATTGTATGGAAATGGATTTTATTTAAACTTGGAAAAGATTACTCATTATAGATGGGAAAATGAAAAGATTTACGTATTTCAGAGGTGTGCTAGATGGCTTTCGATCGTCTGTCAGCAATCAACCAAAATCAGAGACAGAAATTGAGGAGGTTCTTCGATCGGAAGATTTTCACGTTAGCAAGGTCAGTGAGACGTTGTAATGTAAACAAAAATCTGTCATGAGCATTTCAGAATGCTTTTTTTGGTGTCTAATCCTAATGAATTGACTGTATTCTGTTTTGATGCATTTATTTTACAGACCGTAAGGCATGGTTTCCCTTACCAACCCACGGCAATTGCGTACGACCCTGTGCAGCATCTCTTGGCAATCGGTACCAAATCTGGGTCACTGAGAATGTATCCTTTGACAAGCTTGTGTATTGACTTACACTTCCTATTAACTCGTCTTTAATTAATTGCCATTTTAGTGTAATTTTCTTTGCATATTTACACACCTAATAATTATAACACAGTTTTTCTTGTCTGCAAATGGACATTAGTAGCAACTGTATATATCATGATGAAAAATATAATTAGATGCAAGCCAGTGATTCATGTATACATATGTTTATTCTTCTTGTGTTCATTCAAAAACCTAAAGATAAATGAAGTGATACATAAATTCATATAAACATAACTGAACTTTACATCAGTCTGCTGATGTTGGTACTTTTATATTTGTGTTGCTGTTTAAATTCTATGATATACATTACAGTAATAGGTCCACTCCACATTGACCTATCACCACATTGAATACCTGCCAACAGTGTTCACCTCCTTTTCAGGCAGTTTTACCTCCCTACTATTTTTAAAACCTAAAAGTGTAAAAGTATTAATTGTTAACCTATTTGTTACCAATGGGTCCCTAACTGTCAAGTTGTTCAGGTTTCAAACCAAACAGAAAATTTCATGCAGTCAGCGACCCTGTCTGCTGTCCTTTTCTGGTTTCATTGAATCTTTTGATACATGGAAGGAAAAACTTTCATATGCAACCAATGACAAATTGAAAGGAGGAAGTGGTATAACTCTTTATGTACACTGCTTCAGACTGATGTAACACTCAAATTTGCAGAATTGTTAGGCATTTATTGCAGATGATGAACAAAGTCACCCCTGTTGTCAGAAAAAAGAGACTCTCCCATGCAGATATTGTGCCTATGCAAACAAGATGAAAGTGTTAGTGACCCCCCTGGTGACAGTTGGATTACAGATTATTTTGTGTATTTATTACACCTTGATAAATTTTGTTTTTAAAAACCACTTTAGGATACAAACTAAGGGTTAAATGAATACTTGAATAAGGGAACTTTGTGCTTGGTTTTGATCTGGAACAATACTAAAATGAAAACAGATTTTTCTATGTTGATATTTGTTGGGTATAGTCATAATGGATTTAATTATTTGTTGAAATTAATAGTGTGTATAATGGTACAAATTATATACTTCTATGTCTTTTTCATGCTCTCCATGGAAATACTAACCTTATTTTCAGTGACAGACATTATAAAATGTGTCGAATGTAAGAGATACATTAATAAAATTGATAAATTTATCTACTTTATATTCAGCAGCAACACTTATTTTACAAGATTGGATTGAAGGGGATGTGTGTTATGACTATAATCATTGTTTGGGGAGTCAATTGCTCAATGAATTTAGACAGGAAGGAAAGTGTTCAGTTGATATTTAATGAAAGCAGCTGCATTGAAACTTACAGTCTTGCAACAACAGTAGGATTATATTTAAGGAAGTCAGGAACTTTTGAATTATGTTGCATAACTGTCCTTTCAAATGAAAAAGACATTGGATATATTGATCAGGTTTCTGAAATGAACACGCTAGCTTGTTCATTACAATACTACTGACAAAAGAGACCAGAGTTTCATTGTACTGGTTTTGTGGCTTGTCATGGACTATTGTACTTGGTAAAAATGAATAAAATAATTAAAATTGGAATATAACTGCTATAAAAGACCACCTGTTTTGAGAGACTATCTACTCAATCTACAGACTAGTTTTATATGCAGAATTGATCTTCACTGAGATATTACCTGTCTTGAGAGACCGTATTTTATTCGCAGAAGGGATGGTCCCCAAACCAGGTTCTACTGTAATAATAAATGCCTTATTTATTGACAGTAACACAGTTATACACCTATCTTCTCTGAGGCCTTCATCAGTACTAGTATAACAGGTAAAATGAAAATACATTTACTAGGACACAAAATTCTTAGATGTTATAATTTATAGATTCATAGTAAATACTGTATATGGTGGTTAAAAAAGGAGGGAGAGTATCAGTTAATTTGCTACTTTTTGTAAAGTGTTTAACTACATGTCAGCATGATCTTGGCTATATAGTAAATGATAAAAGTTCGTTCTAATCTAAATATAAAAAAGAGTACACCAGCAAAGGTTATTGCTAGTCAGTCTGATTAAAAATATGCGAACAAATACATCATTGTTTGATGAACATATGCATGTATCATGAGCTTTTTAAAACTGCATAACTACATATGACAGCATAGCATATGATGCCAGGTTCATGAATGGCTAATAATTTATTAGTAAAGTAATAACAATTATCCATCTGATTAAAATCATATCTCCACTGTCCTAGGTGAAGGTCTGACAGTGACTGCTTAAGGGTCATGTTCTGGTGACCTGTGTTATTATCATAATCACTAATTTTATCAGCCACTCAGATGAAGTCTTATATCTTAGCATTTGGGAGATGGAGCAGTATGAGTTAAGAGTAGCAAAGTGTGCAAAATGATTTAATTCATTAAAAAATGTCTGAAAGTTGCATTTCCTTTGGTTAATTCAAAGGTCACCAGAAGATGACCCCATATCAGTCTCTGTCAGATCTTCATGTAGGAGAGTGGTGATCTGATTTTAATCAGATTGTAGCAATTATTTGATAATCAAGATTAATATAACATCCATACAATAACTGATGCCATAATCTCAAACATAAGGCATCAGAAATAAGGAACAAAAGATGATTGTTTCTTGTCAGCCGATCATCCTTTGTTTCTCATTGCAGACCCTGATTCAACCCACCACCCCCGGAAAAAAAATATAATGTTTAAAAAGAAAAATAAATGACCTGCATACCATAATTTTAAAACCAGTGCATAAGGAAACACATGGGGGGGGATATATATTATAATTAAATCTTTCATACATAGAATGTTCTTTCAGTCTTTGCTTAAAAAAATAGATGAGAGACAGGTTTTAATTGGCAGTTGACTCCATAGAATTGCAACTGAGTTCTTTTGTAATACTGGTTTGCTTGGTATAACTTGTAGATCAAACAATTAGGCAACACTATTTAAATGGAAAGGTCTTTAAGTCACTTACCCTTGACTGACTGTCAAATATATTGGTGATTCTACTTTAATACATTTATAAACAAGCATATATCTATGATATTTGATTCTGTTCAGTAATGTTCAACCATCATTTTATTTGAAAAGATACCAGGTTGAGGTTGAAGATGAGTCACTAGTACAATTACTCTTCCTTGCAATTTGAGAAGTGATCAAGGATTTTCATTTCCTATACCATACAATTGTAGTTAAATAAGCGTAATAAATAACTAGCATAAAACAGTTTTCTGCTGTCCTAGTTTTAACAGTTTTAAAGTATGGACAACAGGTAAGTTCATGAGATATATAGCAAACAAATTTGATCTACATGCATGTGATTACTCCATTGCAAATGAGTGTTGATTTTTGTGTGTGATTGGTCCATTTTAAATGATTGTTGATATTTGTGTGTGATTGGTCCATTTTAAATGAGTGTTGATATTTGTGTGTGATTGGTCCATTTTAAATGAGTGTTGATATTTGTATGTGATTGGTCCATTTAAAATGAGTGTTGATAATTGTGTGTGATTGGTCCATTTTAAATGAGTTGATATTTGTGTGTGATTGGTCCATTTTAAATGAGTGTTGATATTTGTGTATGATTGGTCCATTTTAAATGAGTGTTGATATTTGTATGTGATTGGTCCATTTTAAATGAGTGTTGATATTTGTGTGTGATTGGTACATTTTAAATGAGTGTTGATATTTGTATGTGATTGGTCCATTTTAAATGAGTGTTGATATTTGTGTGTGATTGGTCCATTTTAAATGAGTCTTGATTCTTGCTCCTTGATGGTTTTGAGATTCAGAATTTTGTATATCGTTTGAGGCAGCTTTTAAGCATAAAGACGTAACTGAAATACTTATTTTAATATGCTCATGTTGATTAATTTGGAAACATCCCATATAGGAGCAGTTTATTTCTAGATGAAATGAGATAGTTCCTAACTGGGTACAAATTGACCTGGTGTTGCTTCAGAAAAAGGTGTAACATAAGACGCCTGAGTGGGTTCTTGGTCATGCAGTATTCTCAACATCGTTGCAGTGATATAGCTGTTAGTGTGAGTGTGTGATAGCAGTGTCACTTAAGAATCAATCTTAGTACCATATTGAATATTAAGATGAAAACTGTGATCATTAACTGGTTGGAAATGTAACCAGATGCTGTGTTTTATTTTTCACCAGAGATTATCAAACATATCCCAGGATTCTCAAAATGAATAATTATAACAAAGTTTACAGATTTGTAAAAGTCAGCTTGCACACCTCTGGCTGACTGGAATATTGAACTTGCCCTTGGAAAATTTGAGCTTGCCCAAATATAATATCCCAGTATAAGTAAGGTCAAGAGTAAAAAATATGGGTGTGTTTCCTGATGCATTGGTTTTAAAATTACTGTAGGATAGGCAGGTAATTTTTTAAAAAACATTATATATATTTAATGTGATTATTATACGATTTTTGTTTTTGTTTTTTTTTTCATTTTTGTTTGCATGGGAGGGGAGTGCTAGGGTCAGCAGTGAGAAACGGATGGTTGTTTGACCAGAAAAGTACTTTTTTGTTTGACCTGAAACATTTTAAGTTTTATTATTTATTTATTTTTTATACTTTTTTAATTCCTGTCCTAGGACAGACAATTAACCTAGTTTTGTTATCCAGGTTTATTAATTGCAACTTCTGTTTTTTTTGTATCTGTGTTGACACCTTAAAAACATACAAATAATTAAGTTATCCAAAAATATATATGCATCTGCACATATATAGATATATATACTAGAAAGAGTTAGAATGTAGATATAGTTGGAACAGCAAAAGCAGATATGCATACATGGATGTAGACAGATAATGGGTTAGAGAAAAAAAAGAATTTGGAAATAGCTACATTTTTAAAAGAGAGAGAGATTGGACTGGAAATATTAAATCAAAACTGTTTGTAATGATTTAGTTATACTCACAGCTCAAGGATTTGTCAACACTTACTTAACAATTATCATGCAGTCAACTTTATAATTTCAGCATGCATCAAAATATTTAAGAAACCTACTTTTGAGAATGATTTGAGAACATTTATTTTTGTCTATTTAATTGTTTGTCAAACATGTAATGATGTAAACAACATATCATACATGTTGATTTTGGGTGCTTCATTTTCATAATATCATTCGTGCTTTGAACAAGGTAGTTAATCATTTGAGATGAATATCATTTATTTCCACATTACATACTGTCAAAAAAATCGCTTAACTCATTAACCCCTGGAGGTTCTTGTTGTTTTCACCCGAACTGCAAGTGGGATACACATTTTGTGGGCTATTTCTGAATACATCCTAATACATCAACTTCCATGTGATTTTCAATTAACCTAATGCCTAATTGTTTTAGAAACATCGTTTTTCATTGGCTATTTTGCTTGCGCATGAGCAGAAGGGTAAAAGTTGGAGTTCTTTTCTTCTTTTTTTTTTTGCTTGATGGACCCATCATTTTCGTATCGAGACCACTCTTTATTCCAAATGCCCATCTTATGATACTTTTTGTAAAGGTTCGTCTGTCTGTGTGTATTTCAGACCAGTCTGCCTTAACTTTGCGACCAAAAAGTCTAAAATCCGGACACAAAATGGTATTCCAGCCACAGGTGAATTTTGAGTGAAAAAAATCGGGTCCCAAAAATGAGGTTTTTCCCTCTGTATTTCATAGTGCAACTTGAACTTCCAGATTATTTGGTATCATTGTATAGCTAGATCTGTCTGCCTTTCCATAATACCACCCACTTTAGTGTATCGTACATGACCTTGATGCTACTGAGCTTGGCAGTAGACTACTACCTCCTGCCACATAAACGTGACGCCAGCGGTTAATGAGTTAAGTTGTAATTTTAGCAGTTAATACATACTTGCCATAACTGTGTCAAAACAATTGTTTACAGTTGGCAATCTGACAAACTTACAGAGGCTGTATTAGGATTGGAAACTTGGTGAATCCCTGATACATACAGATATTATGATTACAATGTAATTGATAAATTAAAATATAAATTTGCATTCTTTATTTGTGAAAAATTGGTTTAAATAGCAAGTATTCACATTAAAATGGCCACTCAAAAGAATGTGAGACTGACTTGCACATGATGGAAATGACACATACATTAGATGAAAAAAACATTAGGAACTGAACACGACCCCTTGTCAATAAATTAGCTCAAACATAGTTACTGTATTTTACCCAAACCAGCAATGTTAAATAAATTTTCTTGTATCCTGCAGATTCGCAGTATTTTGGACTTTCCCATGGGAAAGTGCATTGCAAATTTGTGGAAGTGGACTTGTAAATCCAGCATAAAGCAAAAGAGTTAATTAATATTATGTTGTTACATTCTTGCTTTTGCAGTTTTATTGGGTTAATATTCTTAATTTGGGTAATTTAAATTTTCTTATCCTTTTGTTAGATCCATGATAGATTTTTCTATCCTATTTGATGAATTTTTTGTGTCACCCACAATTACATTAACTCAACAAATAAAAGTTTATGTATGATAGTTTTTTTTTTCTTCTTCATTAAATAAATTTTTGTTACTGTTTCTCTTAGAGGTAAGTCATTACCTTTCATGCATTTCGTTTTTGTTTATTATTGCGAAATCTTATTTCAGACCCACTTGCATATTATCACTCCATGGACTGGGAATTGTGGGGTAGATTTTAAGTTACATGACCATAAAAGGATGTTTTTACTCTAATTGATTACTCATGACAATCATCTGTTTAGTCCTGAAATAATTACTGTTATGAAAATATCGTCGTATATATTTATAATTGCCGGTGTGGCCTTAATGTAAACAACCATTTGTGCATGTATAGGTGTTATTCCAGGTATAAAGTAAATTGAGATGATTGTTGTCAAAATGGTCTTTGCATGTATTGAACTACATGTGGCCTGGTGTACACAACTAAACTACTGATTTCAATACAGATGCAAAATAAAGATACAGGGCATGAGGCTGATATTGATTGTTTGGAAAAAGTCATGTTGGCAGACTCCATGAATACTCATGAATTAAACCAAATGACTTATTTTAATATTTATATCATTGCTGATAAGCAGTATGTGTGTGTGTGTAAATGTCTGTATGCATGCATGCATGCAGTATGTTGTTATTGTATCTATTTTCATTTGTAGCATTTTACTGCACTTTATCACAATATTGGCTATGTGGCACCAGCTTGAGTTAACTTTCAATAAAAAAATATAAATTTTTGGAAGGGGCACAGCTGCCATCTAAAAATCAGAAATTGGATGATGGCAAGGGGGAGCACTATCATAAATAGGATTAAGAGAAGAGAGTAAGAAAGTACCATAAATGCTGGGAAAATGCATGTGAGTAGCTGAAGTATAAGGAAAGTATGTATTCAGAGAAATATGAAAGCAAATGGGTTACTTCATTTTGATTCATTGATTGGAGTAAAACTTTCATAAATCATCCTGAAATCACACCAGTGATGTTGCTTCTTAACTCATGAGACATCAAGGATTATAAAACCAAGAGATGCCATCAAGCTGGATTACAAAACTGAGTGTCAGATACTCATCATCAAACTATGTAGCTGCTTGGAAATCCCACTTTGCGCCACACTGATCCATAGCATCTGTAAACAGTGCATTTCTCCAGTTTAAATCTTTAATATAGTAGGTGTTTTTCTTTTGAGTTGAAGCATATTGACATCATAGAAGTCAGGTTTCTTCATAATGTCAAAATCCCCCAAAAGTACTTCAATTTTAAATTTTGGCTGAATCAAAATTCCAAGAGCTGAATCGTCATTACATTTTTTAAATCAAACTTTTGTTTTGTTTGGTCTTTTTCTACAAAGCAAATATCAGCTGTGTAGTGTGCTGGATATCAGAAAGGATTCCACATCATTGTGATGATATTAGGTGAACTTATATAGGCCATGCTTTTGTAGATAAGGAGATTAAAACACCTGTTAATTGATTGTCAATGCCTTCTAATTACTTTAATTTTCAGTCAAATATGTTTGCTTGGACACCTTAATTTAATATGCAGCATTCAGCATGCTTGCACTTTATCATCTCCAATATTAAGTGTCAAAATTCAAGACTTTTCTAGCATTTGTCACTAAAATGTAATTGATTTATTTCCTTTGTAGAAAAATCAAAAGCTCCCATGGTAATTAAACATCCTAAAATTAACTGTTTTTCCATGTCATGTGCAGATATACTTTTGTTTTCAAGCACTTATCAAATCTGTTACTTTACAAAGGTACCTTACATACTTCCTTTGGTAAATAGTGCAAGTCTGCAGACAATCTTGATTTTTATGAATATAGGCACCAGAAATGTTAATACGGGAGGGATCTCATTCCGATAATGTGTAAGAGACTGGGAGGTTTTTGGAATGAGTCACAAAATTTATAAGGGTGATGGAAAAGGCCCTAAAGTTATGAATTGTTTTTTTTTTTTTTATTGTTGGTTTTAATATCTCATACACAAAAATTACCATATTACCAGAATTGGCCTGTGAAGAAAGAAAAGCAAATGGTACTGATTCTATGCCATCATGTGCAGTGACATAGGGTAATTGAAGAATGTTCTCAATTTTACTATTTTATGTCGGCTAGATGACTTAGTAACAACCGCTGGCTACCACCCTTAAATTGTTAGTATCCTGTTGCAGTATGCATTATAATTCATTTAACATTGGATGTACACTTAACATCCACATAGCAACCAAAACATTTTACTTTAAATATATGTAGAAGTTTCAGGAGGAAGTTTTTTTTTGTGTGTATATTTTATAAATTTATGATTATAATAGTTTCTTAGAAATTAATTATCTGTGGTAGAATATCAGAATATTTAAATTTTAGTAGAAATAATTATGAGAAAAAAACGTTATTTCAGAAGACTCCTACGAATGGGTGGTTTTATATATTAGTAGGCTGAATATAAAACCATTTTGATTATATCACAGTCCTGGCACAGCAGGTAAATGGCTAGATCTCACCATACCATTTTTTGATTGTGCACCTGCAAGATAATTTTTCACATGCAGCGTATCTTGTTTTATTGTTATAAGTGTTTATACTTATTTTGATAATGCACAGAATCTAAACATGCTTTGCCATTCTTACCACTACTGTATTGTGATTTTGAAAAATATTAATATTGCAGTCTATTGGAATAGAATTTGGTGCTTGTTTTTCTCATCGAAGTTTTGCAATCAAGATAACAGTGAATCTTAAGACACAAAGCTAGCTTATCAATGTACATATATTTGTATTGAGCAAACTTGTTCTATGGCAAGATATCTGCATTTATATTTTGTTGATTCAAATGCGTGGCACACTTGGATGTGAATTCCCAAACCAAAATTGCAAGCTTGTTTTAAAGCTTGCTGCAAGCTTGTATTTGGAACATTGCAGCAAGCTTGCACATGCTTATTTTTGCAAGCTTGCACAAACTTATTTAACAAGATAGTGTCATAAGCATGCACAAGCTTGTTATTTATTTACCTAGTACAGTAAGTACGCACAAGCTTGTGCAAGCTTGTTACTTGCTTACACAAGCTTGTTACTAGCTTGCGCAAGCTTGTTATTTGCTTACACAAGCTTGTTACTAGCTTGCGCAAGCTTGTTACTTGCTTACACAAGCTTGTTACTAGCTTGCGCAAGCTTGTTACTAGCTTGTTGCAAGCTTGCACAGATTTCTTGCTACAAGCATCTGGGCTTTCAAAAATCAGACATGATTGTGTTTTCCCCCCTTCCAAAAAAACCCCTGAAAATGTGAAGGGGGGGGCGGTCTGGGAGTACAAAGGCCCCTGTCCAAAAATGCATTTTAGACTCAACTGCTCCTGGTGGACCATATTATCATAATATATTGCAAAGTTTTACTTCATTCCAATGAAGTAATCTGCATATTTAATCATTAAATAATGTAATCTTATAGTTGCAATGCAGTGGAAAACAAATCTGTTCCTCCAAAACATTAAGTTTAATTCCATTGTTCAAGTTTATTCATTCACTACAAGCTTACCCAAGGCTGCAGAAGTTTTACGTGTTCCCCTGGCTGCAAGTGTCACGCCCCTACAAAATGATCATGAATAATTCATGAAGTGGCATGAACTGTTCTTAAACAGTTCATGAACTTGGTTCAAGAACCATTTATGAAAGTTCATCAAAAGGTTCATGAATTATTCATGAATGTGCATGAACTGAAAATAGTTCACGAAATAATGAATTCATGAACTGAATTCATGAACAGTTCATAAAAGTCCACAAATTGGATCATCATCATTCATGAACAAGTGCATGAACTTATTCATGAACCATGATGAGCAAAGTTTCTCAATGATTCATGACTTCATGAACAGTGCCTATAAAAAAAAATTTTGATTACCTGACAAGTCACAAATACCTATTTCATCCTGAATCATAAAATAACCTTAGATGTGTTTTTTTTTTTAATACAGTATATTATCATATTGTCTTAAAAACTGTATTTAATTTCAGATAAATTTAAACTGACAAGCGATATTCTTTTTTTATTTTTACCCTTAGCAACACTTTTTGTATGTTCTGTAATTTTTCTTGAAAAATTTTCAAGAGATGTTGGGGCAGTTGCCTGCAATCAACTGTTGAAGCATATTTCATTGTCATGGGGCTGTCCATCAACTGGGGTTTCTCCTAACCAATCTTCTTCCAGAGACTGACCTGTCTGATAACTCTTTTGTGAAGATGTTCAGGGCCTATAATTTAATTAAATCCTGTCCATTGTCACTACTGAATGTCTCCATCTGAAACTTAAGCTGTTCCATTCGATTACTGTTTGGATCTTTAACATTGTTGCAACAGTCACAATTTAATGTCTCTTCCATCTTGGCCATAGGATCCTCCAGTTCTCAAATTTTCCTCCTTAACCTACAAACTTCATCCTCTGCTGTCTGGTCTGAAAAAAGGTAAAGTTAGTTAATTACAGTTCTTGTTATAGGGTTTAACGCCATTTTTCAGCACAAGATAAGCTATACATGGTGGCCAGTATTAATGGTGGAGGAAGAACCGGGAAAACCCCGGAAAGAACCACCGACCCACGAGAAGCTACCGGCAAGCTTTCTCACATATCCACATTTGCCAAGCCTTGGACTTGAACCCACGCAAAGAGAGATGAAATGGCAGTGATCCGTGATGGAAAACGCTTTAGACCACTCTGCCATTCGGGGCCCCAGTTAATTACAGATAATCTCTGATCAACATTGTTTTTAGCTTTTAGCACATTATCATTGTACCCCACTTTACTTACTGGAATAATATGATACAACTCAAAAATGATTTAATATCTTACACATAATACTGAGCATTTATATTATTGCAGAATTTTGTCACTAGTTTTATATTAATTGAAGCTGTCTAGCCATAGTATAGTCACAGGAGTCGGATGTTTTAATCAGTAAAATATGACAATTTTTTTGGACAACATCGTTACACTAAATAACCGTTTCTGTGTGCGTGTATATATATATATTACAGGTAACGGTTATTTCATGCTTTCAAATATTTTCGCCATTTTTTATTGATAAAACATCAGACTTGTGTGGTATAGGCCCTTAGTATGTCACTAATGCATCCACTCCGACTCCACATGTTGCGTATAGCTGCTTCCGGTTTCATCACATTGTTATTTGCACCTGTATTGTGTACAGTTTCACACATTAACTATTTTGTTGAGTTTGTTTTTTTTTAAATTATCAAATTACGTCAGATTATAGAAATAGTGATGTCATGTAAAATAAAACGATCTCAAACATCTCAGTTCCTATCGATTTCGTACCGTGTCTGGTATCGAGAACTGGGGGGTGGGAGTGATGATGTTTAGTGATTTTCAAAACTTAGATGAGCAAGTTTAAATTAGGTCTGAACAAAATCGTGTCATTAGCTTGGTTATAAATAATATGATGACATATATAAACCAATAAAATATCCATATAACTTCTACTGAAATAATCACGAATGACCAAGAAAAAGATACTCACCGTAATTTTGGTCATCCAGGCTTGGTACGCTTTTCCGCCTAATTTTGCTCTCACCAGATCATTTCCTTCATATTCTTCAAAATCGCTTCTCTGCACTTCTACTTACTTTAAACAAAATGATACTGAAAATATTCTCATCTGTCCATTCCACGGAGTCCATGGTTTTTGTTTGAGGATTTTGCCTAACCATCTGCATGATCTTTGGTTTCTGAGGATGCTTAACTGTTGAAATCTCGCGCGTATATTAACCAATCATATCACGTCTTCTTTCACAGTCATCCAGTCAGGATAATTGTTGTTAATATATTTCAGTTTTTATGGAAAATTGGCAACCAGTGACTAAGCCAATAGAATATGCAGTTTATAACAGTAATGGAGAAGAAAAAAACCCTTAGGACAAAGTCATTGAAAGCTTTTTAAAGTAAATTCATTTTGTTCATGCTGGCCAGAAAATATTTTCCCATATTAATCCAGAAATACTCAGGTTAAGTACACAAATATTGAATTAAAGATCTGTATGAACATTTATACAGTATCATATCATTTAAAAAAAGAAAAAAAAATATTCACCATTATTTAAATTTCACTAATATTGTGAGAAGTTTGTATGATGAATTTTCATGAACATTTTATGAATATAATGATATAGATATTTAATATACATTTTTCAAAGAAATATCTTGGTATTGCATCAAAGTACTTGAACTGTTCATGAACCATTAGTTCATGACATTTCAGGAACTTCAAAGATATTATAATAGTTCATAAAAGTTCATCAGTGTGTTCAGGAACTTCAGGTACATGATTCATCAAAATTCTTGAAGTGTTCATGAACTTAGTTGAGGAACTTTCATGAACAGTTCATGATTGTTCATGAAGTCATGAATTTGTTTTCGTAGGGGCGTGGCGGTGATGGTGCATGCTACTTGGATACATGGTCTCAAACTTTCACAAGCAATGGATATATATATATATATATATATATATATATATATATATATATATATATATGAAGAAACTTGTTGCAAACTAGTTTAAATTTACTTTCTGAAACATACAAGAAAGCTTGCGCAAGCTAGTTTTACTTTCTGAAGAAAACAAGTAAGCTTGTGCAAGCTAGTTTTACTTTATGAAGCAAACAAGAAAGCTTGCGCAAGCTAGTTTTAATTTCTGAAGCAAACAAGAAAGCTTGTGCAAGCTTGCGATTATATCCAGCTATCTTGCCTAAGCCTGCACTTTGTACAAGCTTGCGCAAGCATCCATGTTAGCTTATAAACATCAAACTAGCTTATCGTAAGCTTACCGCAAGTTTGCCACAAGCTTTCAGCAAGGATGCATTTTGGTTTGGGTTAATATATGAACCATTGATTGCATTTTCACTATGAATTCCAGCTTGTGGATGATGTATATATAGAAGTCCATTGACTGTGATGTTGATGCTGTCAGTCTTTGTTGGGTTTTTATTTGGTCTTTTTGGTGGTTTTAGCAGCACTTTTAACACATTGCTTTTATTGCATCCAGCAAATGGGAACTAACTTTCCCAAGGACTTACATGGGCAGGTGACCCAGGCTTGCTTGCTTTGGCAGGTATTGAATTCATGACCCTGAGAGTATGGGTTAGATGCTCTGCCAACTGAGCTACAATGCCCCTCTTCAAAGCCCCAACTCATTAATTTCTCTATAGACATCGGTATAAAACCTGAATACTGCGCAATTTCGGAAAACCCTGAATTTGCAAAATAGAGGCTGTTTACATATAAAATCACATACTCCCGGTATGACCTTGATAAAAACCCATCATTTTACTCCAAGAATAAAATAATTAAATAAGTTGTTTACTTGTCTCAGTGATTTCTGAATCAAGGTCAGAAACTAAGTCAAAAATAGAAACAGTGTTTCTATTATCAGGTATTTGTGAAAAGAATTGGGTCAAACTGAATATTCTGGAAAATATCAAGTTCCTTGTAAACAAAATTACATTACATTGACATGTAATGAAATTAAAAATGAAAAGATTTTAAAACTTACAAACAATTAAGTTGAATTAAATATAAATTAAATCAAATATATGTACAATATGTATTCTTTTTTAAAACTGTATATCGTCATATGATTTTCAGGAGCTCACTTGTTTTCTGACTGAACTTTACATATTCTCTCAAGTCCACTAAATCTTTTTCTTTAGTGTCTTTTATGTTTACTGACCGTCTCTGATAAATATCTTGGTTGGGTGTTGGCATCCTGCTCAAGGAAGTTAATACGTTTCAGGCCCTACTCTAGAACATTGAATTGTTGGTCACTAATATAAATGTGATTTACCATTGTACATAGGGGGGCCGAGTGGTCTAAAGCGCTCTCCGTTACAAATCACTGCCATCTCACCTCTGTGTGGGTTTGAGTCTCGGGTTCGGCCAATGTGGGTGTGTGATAAAGCTTGCCATTAGCTTCTCGTTGGTCAGTGGTTCTTTCTGGGGTTTTCCCGATTTCTTCTTCCTCCACCGTTAATACTGGCCGCCATGTATAGCCTATCGTGTGCTGAAAAATGGCATTAAACCCAGCAACATGAACAACAACAACCATTATACATATCATGTTATGCTCTGAAAAACCATGTTATACAATATTTTTGATACCCAGAATACTAGTTTGTATATTTTAACTTGTGGTCTATACCATTATCTTATTTCATAAACAATTTTCCTTTGGAGTAGAGATGGAATCATGATGAATGTAACTCATCCCATATAGCTCTTCAGCCATGCATGCATGTACATTTTATATGTTCATCTTGCTTTAAAACTGGATGGGGTGGTCTTGAATTGGTTGATACATATACCTTTCTGATATTAAAAAAATGTTGTAGAAAGTGGGCATGTCATTAATCATGGGCTTATCTTGGATACATAACTTGCTGTTTAATATAACGATACGCTGTTGGAAGGGCTTCTAGAATTCTGCTGCTATTTAGTAAGATCTCATTTCTCAGTTTTTTTCCTAATTGTTTCTGCTAGTTCTTATTGATATTTTTTTTTGTTTTCAAATCATTGCTGATACATCTTTATTATATATAGTTTATTACATGCCTATGTCAAATAATTAATAATTAATATTCATTAATCTGTCCCATTTTGTTTCTGACAAGGGACTGTGCATATAAATTGAGGAATAATTTTTCCGCTTTCTGTCCTCCTGCTGATACAATGGTGGCCACAGCTGTTGGAGATTTTACATTTAATGTAGATTATATCAAGTCTTATGAACATTTTATAAAATAGATTTTGAAATGAATTTTCATACTCATAGTGTAATTTGACTCTTGACAGGAGCAAGTGTATGGCAGTTTCATGTTTCCATAGAATATCCTCTGTGTGTTAATCCAGAAACATTTTAATGAGTCTTGAGCATGAATCTCAAACTGTCAAACAAATTGAAATGATGCACCTCTTAATATATTGTATGCCTTGATGAAATGCCTATGTGTTTGTAAACATTTTCTTAACTGGTGTCTGTAAACAATTTGATATCTGAATTGCCTGTGTGTCTGTAAATATTTTGATATCTGAAATGTTTTTTATATCCATATACATTTTGATATCTGGAATGCCTGTTGTGTCTGTATGCATTTTGATATCTAGAATGTCTTTGTCTTCTGTATACATTTTGATTTCTGGATTGCCCATGTGTCTGGTACACATTTTGATATCTGGCACTTAGCCTGTGTCTCTAAACATTTTCATTTCTAGAGCAGTACTGTCAAACCGGTATTGCATTTCAACCAAACTCTGAATTTTGAATTAAATTATCTGACAACCTTTGTTGTGCAATAGCTAGGAAAGAAAAAATATCACCAGCACTTTGAAAAAGGCAGTATAAGTATGATATAAACTGCTGATAAATAATTTATGAGTTGCATAATGTAATGATACAGTGTCACAATGATTTTATTGTCAATATGATTTCTTCTTTGTATTTATTGTACTGTTTCTATATGTTTGTGGCCCAACTGCATAATGTACAGACACCTTTATGGTGTTGCATTGGCAGATCAAGGTCTACACTGTTTGTTCTGCTGATTACTTCTGACAAACTGAATAGGCTGAGACCTGTTGGTGCATTATGTTATGGGTGATCAGGGTCTGTATTCCTTAATCAGTGAGCATATATGGAATGTCTAAGTCAAAGATCAGATCAGTGTTCGCATCATTTGTGTACGCACAACCTGTAAGGTTTATTGCTGCATTTCGTGCATTGATAAAGAGGAAGTGTAAACATCATTTTTGTTCGTGGCTACCCTTTTGTGTAAAGGGACTATTTGTTGTTTCCTCTACAGTTTATCTAGACTGTTTTAAATTGTCTGCAGGTCCCTGTATAATCCTTAATCAAATATATTATTTGTATTTTGATTTGATTGCTGATGATGTCTTCTGAAAGGGACTTTAAGCAAAACATGGGACTTGTAGGATTCGAGGTCCTAATTCAAATCCTAGATTAAACTTATGGAAACACCTTGTTATTAAAAATTCATGAAGCTGACATTTCTAAATGATTATGATCAAACTTATATTTTTCAGTATAGACCCATCCTTGATGCAAGGTTCTGGGTAGAGGCTGAGAAAAACAAATAAGTGATGGCCAATGTTCCCTCTAAGCGAATTGTAGATGTGCATACCATAGATGTTAAAAACGTTAAAATTAAAATAAAAAACATAAAAAAAATGTTCCAGTAGTTTTTAGGCAACACAAAAATCAATATTTTACTTATTTACACACCGCGTACCAGTTTTAAAGTTTCAGTGATACAAATATGGAAAAATGTCAAAAGTTTTAAACCGTAGTTATAGCATGCGAAACGTTCCAAAAAAGGGACTGCAAAAGGTTAAACACAGCGTCATCTTCCAATGTATACACGCCTGGCCTACACTACCAGATATCAGCTCTATGTTGTACCATGTTTACGTAAAGTATCGTAGGCTAGCATCATATATTCATTATTGATCGATATTTGTTATCTAGAGTATGACAGAGGACTGCCTGTATGGCCAATGATAAAAAATATGGAAGTACCAAATAAAAAAAACGCAAAAAAAATTAAAAAAAAACGTGTTTTTCAAGGTAAAATAAAAAAAAAACGTTTTTATCATCTATGGCGCATACTATGTGAGCTGCAATTTGCAAGCATTACGGTGATTTTAGCATTAATGTTGGATTGAATATTTGGTAATTTGAATCTGCTGCACATGGATGTCTGAGCAGCTGCACAGCCATACGTGTGCAGCTTAGAGGGAATGTTGGTGATGGCATTGTTTTGTTCAACATGGTTTTTCAGTTCCGTACTGTGGCATTTTTTATGCTTGAGTGGCATTTGTATTTTCAGTTGTTTGTTCAGTACACCATAGAGATGTTTGTTTAACCTACACATTCATCCCATGGTGCCGATTGGACATCCAACATGGCTAACACAGCAGCCATATTGAAAATCTTATTATTGCAGCTCCTTCTGAACAGAGTCTTGTTAACACGGGTTTTTTTTTTTACCTGAAGACTTCTCATTATGATATTTTGTTGGTCCATGCTCTGGTATCTAATACAGCTAGCAATTAGCTGGCATATTGAAAATCTTGTTTTGGCTACTTTTTCTGAATGGATGATATATCAACATGCATAGTTGGTATTAAAAAAATGATGCTGATCTAATGCGCCCACCACAACAGATAAGTTGAACATGCTGAAGAATATCAGAGATGATTTTAACACTCAGTAGCTGAAAGGAAGAAATGGTCTTATCTTGCATTCCTGGAGATTCATTTTACACAGTGGAGCATCAGTCAATCGAGGGACTCTTGTTTGATAATTATTTGGTTGTTATTTTGCTCCAATTTGACTTAAATATTTCCCTACGGTTTAATTAATCCAGATTTCTCTAATCGCAATAATTCTTCCATGATTATCTCCATCCTCATTTTAAAAAATACTTTTGCCAGCTTCCTGTTTGAACATTTTAAGTCACAAGCCCAACCCAGTGTATAAAAGGTTTCGTAGGGCTGTCATCCTGATTTTATCATAGAATAATTATACATAATTACACTTGAGAGATTTTGGCATGTGTGAGCTAGATGAGTAGTATTATCAACAACTTGGTATTTTTTTTACATTTTAGTTTTGACATCATTACAAGACATTAAAATCTACATTTCTAGATCTCAGCCTGTGCCATTGTATATGTGATTAATTGTTCAAGTTTTACATGTATGTTCATACTGTATATTGAAGATCACATTTTAACACTTGGGATATTTCTGATACACTAAATCTTTCGCTCCTCTGAAACTGCTGAATGAAATTGCATCCAATTTGGTACATACCAGAAGTTGTCCACAGTGCAAAAACCATTCGGGGGTGGGTGAGGTGGGCAACCAAATTTGGGTAACCAAATTTTAATTATGCATGCCATCATAAGCTAAAATATTATATATGTATCACAGTCCAAAGGTGTGGTGTCAGGTCATGATAGGGTTGGGTAATGTGTACATGTAATCAGCAGTGACATGTGGATTTGCCATGTCAATAGCTATGGATTCTTCTAATCTTGGCATTTTATTGGTAGAGCCTTTCATTTAGAGCTTGCTGTGTATAAGTGATCCAACACGTCAAAGTATCAAGTCTACTCTGTCAGTGACAGCCTATCAAGGCTTACCAAAGGATGAACCAATATTGATTATTTCAGAAGCTTGCCTTTTATCCATTGATCTTGTTCTGCTGTTTATATTGGGTGTATAAGGTGCACCTCTCCTTGAACGTTTCCACACACATACATTATGTTGGATGTATAAGCTGTACCTCTGCTTAAAACTTACACACACACACACACATTATGTTGGATATATAAGCAGTACCTCTACTTAAAAGTTTCCACACTCACACACATATTGGGCGTATAAGTTGTACTTCTACTTAAAGGTTTCCACACACACACATACACACACATTATGTTGGGTGTATAAGCTGTACCTCTGCCTATATGTTTCCACACATACACACACACACATACATTATGTTGGATGTATAAGCTGTTACTCTACTTAAAACTTTACACATACACACACACACACACATTATGTTGGATATATAAGCTGTACCTCAACTTAAAAGTTTCTACACACACACATTATGTTGGGTGTATAAGCTGTACCTCTACTTAAAAGTTTCCACACTCACACACATGTTGGGTGTATAAGCTGTACTTCTACTTAAAAGTTTCCACAGACACACATTATGTTGGGTGTATAAGATGTACCTCTGTTTAAAAGTTTCCATAGTATCTAACTACTGTAGTATATATGAATCTGGCTGTTGTGAGCAGATTGATACAAGTTGAGGGATCAAAAGTTTTACATATCCAGTGGAATACAAATCTTATGAAAGCGAACCTCTGTAGGAAACATTAGTAAGACCTACCTGGTAATTAGTAGGCATATATCAGAGAAATTTAATGATTGATATTGCATTTGACTAGATTGTTCCTTCAGCCAAGAATAGTAAATGTGCAATGGTGCTCTAAGGTAATTGGCACCTGGGGCAATGATGATGGCCAAAAAGGGAGTTGGGCACCCAGTGCCAGATTAAGGTCTTCTAGGGCTCTAAGCACTGAAAATATTATGGTGCCCCCTCCTCTTTTGCAAAATGTGAATCTCAATAAATAATATTAAAAGCTAAAAAGGTTGGAAAATACCAACATTGCCATCATTCCAAACTAAAATACTCCTACATGCAGATTGAAATGGTCATATATAATTCATTCAGTTTTATCATCAACAGTATTAATTTTTTCTGGTGCCCCTGTTGGGCTGGTATCCTATGCATGTGCTTAGTTTGTTTAATGGGTAATCTGGCACTGTTGGTGCCGCAAAGGGCACCATGCACCTGGGGCAACCACTTGTCTGCCCAGCTGCCATCCCTGCCCCCCCCCCCCCCCCCCCGATTAGTACGCTACAGCATATGTGTCAGTTACGGTGATATTTTTGTAATCATTTTGAACACGATTTTATGCATGCAGTTATGGCAGAAAGAATATATGTGATTTTGTCATATATGTATGGGACAACTTTCTGTGAAATTGGATTTACCAACAAGTATTTGTAACAATAATCACCTTTCCATGAAAGTATGGGGCAGAATGAATTTTTCCTGTCTGTGTCATTTGGAGATGGGATGGTCATTCAAATCATGCATCTAGTGTAACCTTCCTATCTTTACCACCAATCTAACTTTTTAACATTAGTGGTTCCTTTAGAAGGAGAAATAATGTACTGGACTTAGAATTCTATTTTTAAAAACACGTCTATTATATGACTTTCTAAATGTAGCTAAATTCCTCGTCATTTTAGCAGTTAAACTTGAACTGCTTGGGCAGGTCCCTGACTATAAGGATTGCCACATTTGGGAAGTGTCAGTTAGGTCTTTGCTTTTGTCTTCTCATGCCCATTAGGTATGTACATGGTTGTAGTTGAAGGTTTTGTAAGGGTCAGGAGTTTACAAGGCAGTGTAAAAGGGTGTTTCATTTCTCCCTTCCCCCAAGTTGATACATCTCATCTTGTTGTTTGTAGCATGACCATGTTACCTTTCGAACAATTGAATTAGTTTATACTTGCTTAGCCACTGGTTTCCACATATACTAGTACTGGGACGTACTCTTGTTGCTATTCTCTTAACTTCCAAGTTTATTTTTTACCAGTGATTCTTTTTCTTGCACAATACATTTATCCCAGGTATTAAAATAATAATTAATAATGATAAATGTAATAATAATAATACTGATGATCGTACATGTATTTAAAGAGGGTGACATAATTAACATGAAACTAAGCCTGTTTCTGGTCCACTATTATATGCATATTTACATACATAGACAGTATAAAGCCACAACACAGTAAAGAAGGGCACTTGCAACTCTTGATTATTTCTATAAATGTTTCAGAAGAGCACCATAAGTATAAAACATAACAGGAAAAAAGAAATAAAAAACCAACCGTAATAAGCTTCATTTATAAATGAACATAATAAACATAAAATTGTGTAAGAACTTGTGCATGTCTACGTGGTTAAGTATATTAGATGTATTCATTATTTTCAAGGACATATGTTCCATGCTGTAATTTCAATTTCTTTTAAGGCACAAGTTTCTCCCAGGCCATATCCAATACTTGAAATGTACATTTCATGTACACTGTAGCATCACTATGCAGTATAATATCAAAATGTGTTAGGATTTCTCTTTAAATACCTTTGCTAACCATCTGTTGGTCAATCATGATTGTTTTAGGCATTGACTTAGTTTTATCCTGATTAAAATTCACTGGCTGCTGACAGAACTAGATGTGTATTATTGAATATCCAAATTTAGAATTTCATATATTTTACTCAGCTGGGTTTTCAGCAATTATATATAGTGCAGAACTGCCAGAAGATATGTATATTTCTTACATTATTTTTACATATACTGTACTCAGAGCAATAATAGTCCAAACATTGTTCCTTGAGGGATTCCTGCATTGTTTTGAAAATCTGTTATCAGGAATTCTGAGGGACTTGTTGCTTTTGAAATAATAGATAATCAAACCATGGCACTAGACTAGAGTGTTTCCTGAATGCCATTATTTCTCAGTTTAATAATCAATCCTGAGTGGCAAACATGATCAGTGGCTTTACTTGTATCCAAGAAAACAGTTTTAGCTTCCTTTCCCTAGTCTGACACTAAGTAAATCATATACATATCTAATAACTAATGGGTTGTAGAGTCACTGGGTGTAAAGCCTGATTAGCTTGGAACAAACCAAGTTACACCAAACAGTATAGTAATGCAGATAGATAGATATATATATATATATATATATATATATATATATATATATATATATATATATATATATATATATATATATATACAGCCTTTTTCTATATTCTAGGAGCACATTTGTAAGTTCCAGGAATCTGGAAATTGTGACATTTCAAAGGAAATATTAAATATAAGACATGGTTGGTACTTGGTAGAACATGTAATTCTGTTGAGTAGCAAGGTGTGAAGTTAATCTAGACTACATTCCTTTGATTAATTTAAGTCAATTATGACATATACATTTTCTTAACTAATATGAAAGGAAGAAAGTTTATCCGTGCCAGTTGATCCTGAATGGTTCAGCAGTTTGGTAGCTTAATATAGTATCAATTTGTATTCTAGACTGCATATTCCAGGAGAAAGCAACAAAGACCCTGATCTATTGTCCAGCAGGGATCAACATCTCTGCTTAAAAGAGAGCCTCCTAGCATTCTTTTATTATTTTATTGCCTTCTTGAGATGTTCAGGCCCAGAGTCTTTTGCTGTAATTCTGCCCCATCTCTCCAAGGGATCACTCTTTCCTCTCCTTACCTTCCACCCTCTACAAGGAGGGCCCCTTCTGCCAGAGTGATCTAAGGCACTCACCTGTGCATATTCTTGCCATATCACCTCAGTCCATGTCTGTTCGAGTCTTGAATAAGGCCATTATAAGTGTGTGAGAAAGCTTGCCAGTGGCTTCCCATGGGTCGGTGGTTCTTCTTGGAGTTTTTCCAGGTTCTTCCTCTACCAAATGTCCTGGCCACCATGTGCTGCAAAATGGCATTAAACCCAGAACAACCAACCATCAAAACAACTTTCTTTGTACCTCACGACATCATTTACCACTCAGCGTCATAAATGGCCCATCATTCTGTCATATTTGAAGGACAGTATCAGCATTCCATATCTTTAGAGCAGCATTCAAATATATGTACTGTATAGGTTAGTATGGCATTTAAATATATGTTCTGTATAGGTTATTACAGCATTGAGGACCGCTCCGGTGGCCTTGCTGTTAGAGCGTCTGCCTTAGATGCAGGAGGTCGTGGGTTCGAACCCCGGCAGAGTCATACCAAAGACTTCAAAAATGGTACTAACAGCTGCCTCGCTAAGCACTCGGCATTAAGAGGTTAGTGTTAGGACTGGTCGGCCTTTTGTCAGAATAATCTGACTGGGTGGAACATCATGCTACATGTCTGCAGCATGATGCTCCAGTGCTAGACTTCACTTCAGACAGTGCCACACTGCAGACATCGTAGCGATGTCTGAATTTTTTTTTAAAGCTATGTTAAAAATCCTAGTTACACACAGTACAGCATTTAAATGTACTGTATAGGTTAGTACATGTTGACATTTTTGTAGCAAGTGTTTTTCATAAAGTGTACACAAATATCCCACATTTCTACCCTAGATGCATTATGAAAAAGACCCACTCCTTGAACTTTTTTAACTTTAACCCAGAAAGTCCTATTTATTATATATTGTTTAGATGCATTATGAAAAAGACCCACTCCATGAACTTTTTTAACTTTAACCCAGAAAGTCCTATTTATTATATATTGTTTAGAATCATATAAATAAATACATTATTTAAAAGATGGAAATATATTATAACTTAAAACGAAACTGCATTTTAATACAAGTTTCCAAATTTGCAAGCAGTTGTCCCACATATACAAAATCGTCTGCATCCAAAATTTCAACTTGCTGCTAGAACAGGATTCTCAAGAAATTTGCCAGCATATAGTTTGCTTTTAAATTCGAAGGTATATTTTTTTCCATAAACCAGATGTTGTAAACTTATTACATCCTATTCATTGTCGTTTCTCTTCAGCATAATAGCTTTCTTTTATAAAATGTTGAACTTTGCTAAAATAATTTACAAGCTCTGTTTCGTTTGCTTAATATATCTTGACATTTATTGGCAATGTTACATTGAAGTTTGTAAAACCAGCTATAAACCTGACCTAATTATTCGACTGAAATGCTGACAGAAATAGTACAAAGTAATGTATTTCATTTCCATAGCCTGATGGATAAATTTTACATCTTATCAAAGCTATGCGCAGAATAGGCTGACATATTGCGAGTCATGAAAACACAGGGGTGTTATCTGGTGTGTCCAAAATTAATATTATTTTGAACAAAATATTCTGGAGACAATTGCCTCTTTTCAAATGGTAAGCATTGCAGTATTTTATTTTCGTCAATCGGTCCAATTCGGTATGCATTTTGCTTCAGTATTGGTGATGGAAACCTTAATTGCACGGAAATGTCCAACAGCATTGGACTCGACCTGATATTTCAAACTAGGCCAAAAACAAAATATATGTGTTTCCTGTTGCACTGATTTTAACATTAGAGTAGGCAGGTTGGTTTTGTATTTTGTTTGTTATTTATTACTATTTCTATTGCTTCTTTTTAAACACTATATACATTTATTGTGATTCTTATGACTTACTTACTTCTTTTACCATGGGGAATACAAGTACTGGGGCTGGCAATGAAACGTGAGAGATGGTTGGCTGACCAGAAACACACATAATTTTGGGAGCCTTACATGGAAATTCACCTATCTGATAAAGGATTGTCTTTCGAGAACATATTTAGTCCAGCTGTGAATTAGAACCATGTGTCATACAAGACAATTTTGTCTGATTCAGCTTGTCTCATCCCCATCCAGCTCTTTGAAACAAACAACTGTTAGAAAACCCTGGAGACAGTGTTATGATCTTACCATTGATTAACTCAATGGACAATCTTGTAATCCAACAAAAAAAGAGTGGTATGTTAACAATACGATACACCAGTGGATACAGAAGCAAGAAGGACCATATATGGTTTTATGTTTTGTTGTTGTTGTTGTAGGGTTTAATGCCATTTTTCAGCACACGGTAGGCTATACATAGCATCCAGTATTAATGGTGGAGGAAGAACCCAGGAAATCCCCAGAAAGAACCACCGACCCACGAGAAGCCACTGGCAAGCTTTCTCACATACCCACATTACCTGAATCCGAGACTTGAACGCACACAGACAGAGGTGAGATGGCAGTGATCCGTAACGGAGAGCGCTTTAGACCACTCAGCCACTCGGTTTGTTTTATAATTCAGAATTACCTATTTTTGATTACACACAACAGGTTAACAAGTCCTTTATTCATTAATTAAATAATTTGAGAGTTTTCTAGCCTCTTCAACTTTTACCCCAATTTCTAATCTAAAATTTGTCAATGTTTTTATGTTTAACCACTGCTTTTATCAAATTTGGCTGCAATAAATATTAATTCATTCAAAATGTAGTGTACTTTCTGCAAACAGTAGAGTGTGAAACTATGTGGCCCACAGTAAACCAGAGGCTACTAATGTCTCAAGTGACCCAAAAAGCAGTTGCACCAGCTACACATGTGGCCACAGGGTATTTAAACTTAACTCCCAACAAGAGATGGTAATCAGTTGAACCAATGAAGCAACAAGTACTATACCTTCTGATAAGTTACAATGATTACAAGACCAGTCAGGGACCAGAGTGACTAGATCATCCCAGCAGATGGGAGAGAATTGCACTACATTCTTTCAGACAATACTTGCTTTCATTAATATTAGTTTTATCAGGTATTTCATGATAATCAGATTGCATAGCTGGAACATGTTATTATTAGTGACAATACAGTTTTCATTAAACTCCCATTACAACCAAGTAGTCTGTTTTTACTATTCTAAGGATCTCTAGGTTTGTAATCTAATACAATCTGAGACAGTCGTTTTACAGTTGGTTGGTTTTATATAGCTATCCAATGAGTATTTGCTTCCCAGTTAAATTTAATTTTACCCAAATACATTCTGGACCTGCCAAGTGAGATTCAATCATAGAATTGCAGAAATGTAACTTTTAGATAGCTACCTCATTCTCCAGTTATCTTTAATCGTAGAAGAAAAGTTTGGAGTAAAAGTATATATGTATGATAATTTAATAGTTTAAAGTGCTTTCATTAAATCAAGTTTTAGTAAAAATTGATTCGTCAAACAGAGACATAATGGCATCAGTAAAGTCGGTTTTAGGTTTCAGACTCAGAATGTAAAAATGCAATATACTGAGGTTGTTGAGTTTCATGTATTTTGTCAGGCAGTGTGTGTATGTGTGTGTGTATGTGTAAGTTTGTAGTCATGCAAGTTTTCGCAGTCTGTGCTTGATGTGCCAGATTTATATGCTGTTTGTTGCATTTGTGGACACTATCTAATGCTGTTGTTGTTTGATGCTTGTTTCCCAGCCACATTTGATATATTTGTACAGATGTAAATCATTGATGGTCACAAGAGAAATAGTTTTTCTACGTATTGTGTCACCCTCATAAAAAGATTACTTTTATTATTAGTATTATTATTATTGTTGTGGCTGACACATGTTTCATGTTTCTGAGCAGATCTGTAAAATAAAGATTGGTTGGTTTTGTATATCACAGTAACACTTCGAAGTTATATCATGTCCAGACAAGCAGAGTGAAGGGCCTTTCCCTAGAACATGCCTCACTAGCCAGTCTGTTTGGTTTGAACTGTTGGTGGAATTAAAACAGGCCGCCTTAAATTTGGTTACCCACACCCACACATTTTTGGAAGAGCAAAGAAAAGAAGTGTGAAATGTATCCTATCTTGTATTATAATCATGGATGCAACAGTGTAATAAACTAGCTTACTTTTGAACTTTTCTCCAAAGCATGTGGATTTACATCATCACTTAAAAATTACTGAAAGTTTTGTCAAATTATAAAAAGTCCAGCATATTCATCCAGTGAATATTTCCCAATGCTGTTGTCTCTACATAATTATGTCAGACAAAAAATTGGTTTTTTATTTGATTCAGGGTCCAAATCTCTGTTTTTAGAGGGAAGATTTAATTTCTCAGATTTTGTTGTGCTAATGCAATGGGTTTTATCTTGATTAAATGCAATTGATTTGTCTGTCAGTTGAGTTGCAGCATCAGTAACATGTTCCTCATCCCAGGAATTTTGCAGCTTATCAAGGCATCAAAACATGGGATTATTCACTTTGTGTGTTTAATTTATTTAAAAATAAATCGCACATTTATTGCTCAACATGATGCTATATTTTAGATGGAAATTGAGTGGCTGTTTACATTCTTTTCTTGAATCCAGGTTTCGTTAGGAGGTTATTGAGGAATAACTCAATTCCAAAATTGATTTTACATGAAATTTCTTAAATGTTATTTTATAGTTTTTCTTCTTAGACTGGATCTAGAATTTCAAGTTTTAATATTGTTGTGTGCATAAATTTGTTGATAAATGTATATCGTGTACTACACTAAGACTTGCCCCAGTAATACAATTTGAACAGATATTAATCTTTACAGAAGAAAAGTAGTGATAATGGGTAGAAATTCCAATAAATGCATTTGATAACTCATAAGCTAATGTAGTTTTTAAATGAAACAATAATTCAGCAAAATTAAGGACATGCTGTATTGATTTTTCTGAAACTTTTTCAATGTTTTCCAAATTTCTCGCTCTACCATTTGGAGACCAGAAAAGCTTACATTATGCAATGGTATTGTTTCCAGGTCCGGCATTAGGCCATTGGACTAATTTTGCCCTATCGGGCCCTGCGCTGACAGGGGGCCAGTGCGTTAGTGATTTAAAAAAAGAAATCTATAGAGAGAAAATAATTTTTAAGTGATGGAACAAAATGTTGAGTTCAATACCATATCAAACTTGTTTAAAAGTTTATATCCAAATTCTGTGTTCACAGGGGGGCCAACGTTTAAATCCATGGGCCCCCACCACAGTGATCCAAATCGGGCCCCACATTTTCTAAGGCCATTCCTGATCGTTTCCACTGTCTATTATCTAAAAGTCAAAACTTGGCACACAGTTTCATCCTGGAGTCTAGTTGGTCTTAAGTAAAAAATTGTTTTGTTGGTCATCAGAATTCTTGTTATTGGTATGACTTGTATATGAATGATTGTGTCAGCATGGTTTTTTTTATACAAAGACTTGGTTCTTAAACTGTATGGTTGGTTCTAAATGAAAATGGTTCCTGTTGGACATTGGACATTGAAAATCATATTATCACTACATTTTCTCAATGAATAAGCATACAAATATGGGATTTCAACAAAAATAATTACTTATATCCATATATGTTGATGGTACTTGAAGATGTTATGCCAAGCGCATCAACAGCTATTTGGAAAATCTTTATTTTGCCTTGGATCCTAAATGACCATACTCATTGAAAGACTTTTATGATATTGAGTATTTATGTTGCTGATCTAACTCTCAGCATAGTGTGAAATCATTTATTTTCTTAGTTATTAACTTTTGTGGTACTGAAAATAACTATATTTTCATTGGTCCTTAAATTCATCGTTTGGAAAAGGTTATGAGAACAATGCTTGCACATAAAGAAAATTATTAAGGTCTTTAGATGTGTGGATATTAGCGTCATGAAATCTTTATTATCTGTACCATTTGATAAACAGTGTATTCACTATATTAGAAATATCTATTGAACTATGTTCAGTAGCTTGTTTTTTTTTTTTAATGCACAAAACAATAGTTTTGGATTGAAGAGAACTTGGCACATGGATAGTATTTGAGCCTGCCCCAATGGCTCTCTCCATGATACATGGTTCAGAGTCAAAGGCTATGACAAATTAAGGTATGAATTGTGCTGACTTTGTGCACGTTAAATTGAATGTACAAGAGCATACAACGTTTTTTGTCACAAAGCTTGGTTTGTTGGATTTTCTCAGATATATCTGATATAAATACTCAGGACTTAAAATTAATGAAAGGAGGGAAGAGATGTTACTTCCAGTTTATTCTTTATGCCAGTCATTCATTTTAAGGGTCTGGATAGATCCCAAAAATATGTCTGTTTTAAGCTTACATAAGGAGTATTTGATAGTGTATTTTTGTATGACTTAATTACCAAGACAGACAGACAGACAGACAATATGTTATTCCTTTCTTGTGTCCAGAGTGTTTTGAGTTTGTGAAAAATTTGTGATAGTATACGTGTCTACAGTGACATTATAATGTCTGGATCTCTTACGTTCAGTTGATATTGTGGTACACTAGTTTGGCAGGACTTTAGCATGTGCATTTTTATGTGAATGACGTCTGTGTGGGTCAAATTATCATGGACATGTGATGAAAATAACTTATGTCAGTTATATACAGGTAATGTATATCAACACTGCCAAGTAAATCTGTCATTTTGATAGCATATTTGCAATCTTCTGGTTACACCATTGGTCGTTGGAATTTCAGTTTGTTTGCAAGTTTAATCACTAACAAAATACTTTTGTGTGAAATATTTGTTCATACCTTTATTCATGCATTTTGCTGGTTAAATTAATTGGATTCTCTGGAACAATTATCTTTCTATTGCAATTGCAGTGTTTTCATGTCTTCACATGTGAAGTGCAATCTGGGGAGATAACAGTGTGGAAGTCCTATTTTATGGTAGCTAATGTGATATCAAAAGTTAATTAACCTGTCCAGGAAGAAGGAATCCGCATCTGATTGTGGTGATACTGATTGCCTATTAGTCAGTCTATCCTGGTTGGTATTGGAGGGAATTGTGTGGTTATAACATTATGACATTGATATGCTGTCACTTGTATCTTTAAGTGTGTCATAGCTCAATGAACATGGGGAAAGATTGGATGATAAATGACCTGACCTTCACTTCTGCCCATTACAAGTATATGTAATAAGAAAGGAAAAATTTAAATTCAATAATAATAATAAAAATGAAAATATTAATATTAATAATAATTTGGACTTATTACAGTGCCTAATCTTTAGAAGCTTGAAGTACATTGCAATATTAAATAATACACAAAAACATATATAATAACAATATTACAACAATGAACACCATGAAATTACAAAACAAAAACATGCTGACAGTAATTAAGGAAGTAAAGATTATTGGGTCTTTAAGTCTACTCTTTTAGTCTAAATATGTCAGTGTAAACACTCTCTTGAATGAGATCATAGCATCCTTGAGACTAAGGTCAGAGGGCAACTCATTCCATGTAGCTGGACCCTTTTGCACAAAAGAATGTTTTCCATATGACTTCATTTAAACATTGCAACATTGCAGACAATAAGAATATGAGCATCAGAAGAGGAGCACAAATTTCTTGATGGGGTGTACAAAGGGTGAAGGTAGATCGATTTATTGGACTGGAGCCAGTTAACAGAATAATAGCATAGTGAACAGATTTTATATTTGATTCTGGATGGAACGGATAGCCAGTGGAGTTTGCTGAGCAGAAGGGAGATGGGCTTAGCTCTTCAGACTCTAAGAATAATAGATGATTCAGTTGACTGCGTTTAGAACTTTTTTAAGTTTCTGAAATAGTACTGTGCCAAAACCAGATAGAAGTGAATTGTCCATTCTTGAAAGTACTAATCACATAAGTATTTTAGTACCTTCATCTGTAAGAAAGTTTCTAATGGAACTGATGCATCTCAGTTCCAGATATGAGCCTTTGATACATGGATGTAATTATGAGAGATTACTGACAAGAATGGCACCTAAGTTTGATACTGACTGAATTGAATATTGGTATTGCTGTCACTTACTTTTTGAGGTAAAAGATATAAATGAGAGTCTTTGCATGGTAGTCAAAAATGCTTCAGTTTTATCATTCATTTGCAGCTTGTTGCATATCATCCATGACTTCTCAATAGAAATGTACCTCTCTTTGCCTTGGATGATAGCGTAATAACTTTAGTTGGGCAGCTAGATTTGTATATTTGAATGCGATCAGTGCACAGTTGGTGGGACACCAGATGTTGATTTATGACACATGAGAGGGTTTAGCGTTTAGAATGAAGAGAACTGGGCCAAGAACAGGCCTTGTGGAACACCAAATACATCCATCAAGTGGGCATACATCCATCAAGTGGGCTGAAATGTTTTCCATTAACTCATTAACCCCTGGCGCCACATTTCTGAGCTCTGTAGTTTCAAGGTCATGTATGATACACTAAAGTGGGTTGTGTTATAGAAAGGTAGACAGATGTAGCTCCACAATGATATCAAATAATCTGGATGTTTTAGTTGCACTACAAAATACAGAGGGAAAAACCTAATTTTTTGGACCCCTTTTTTTTTTCACCCAAAATTCGACCATGGTTGGAATCTGATTTTATGTCCAGATTTTAGCTTTTTGGCCTCAAATCTAAGGCAGACTGGTCTGAACTGCACAAAGACAGGTAAACCTTTGCAAAAAGTTGGATAAGGTGTTCATTTGGAATAAAGAGTGGTCTCAATACAAAAATGATGGGTCAGTTAAGCAAAAAACAAAAACTCCAACTTTTACCCTTCTGCTCATGCATGAGCAAAATAACCAATGGAAATGACATTTCTAACACAACTAGGCATTGGCTAATGGAAAATCTG
Source organism: Sinohyriopsis cumingii (assembly GCA_028554795.2). NCBI lineage: Eukaryota > Metazoa > Mollusca > Bivalvia > Unionida > Unionidae > Sinohyriopsis > Sinohyriopsis cumingii. The sequence goes on along the minus strand of CM068829.1, from coordinate 81,126,553 downwards.
TTAGAAGTTGATATATTAGGATGTATTCAGAAATAGCTTTCAAAAGTTGTTGAATTTCAGGCGAAAATGACAAAATCCTTCAGGGTTAATGAGTTAATAGACACAATTTGTGTCCTGTGGACTAAGCAGGACTTGAACCATAGTATGGCTATATTATGAATACCTTAAACATGCTGGAGACAGTGAAGTAATATATCAAGGTCTGTTGTGTCAGATGCTGCAGACAAGTCAAGGAGGGTGAGGAATGTAATCTTTCCACTAACCAAAGCAGGGAGGAAGTCATTAACTACTATGAGAAGAGAGTTTCGTTGATGATATTGAGGGCAATATGCAAACATTGCTAGATAGACCATTTGAATTGAGATGAGACATTAGTTGGGATAAAGAAACTTTTTCTAATATTTTAAACATGACAAGGAGGTTAGGAACAAGGTGGTAGTTATTTTAATTTGTTGTGGTCATGAGTGGGTTTCTTAAGTTGTTGTTATGGGGTTTAACGCCATTTTTTAGCACACAATAGGCTATACATGGCGGTCAGTATTAATGGTGGAGAAAGAACCCGGGAAAACCCCAGAAAGAACCACTGACCCACGAGAAGCTACTGGCAAGCTTTCTCACATACCCACATTTGCCGATTCCGAGACTCAAACCCACGCAGACAGAGGTGAGATGGCAGTGATCTGTAACGAAGAGTGCTTTAGACCACTCGGCCACGCGGGGCCCTGGTTTCTTAAGTAAAAATCACAATAATATTTCTGTGGAAGAAAATTATGAAGTGAGTGAAAAGTATCAGACCATGGGAAATCATTAGCAATTAGTGACCTACCATAAATTGGCTCTGTGGGCTCTCTGTTATAGAACACTACTTTGAGCTAAAAAAATTTGTTATACGGAAAAGTATTCACCCTTCAACATATACTTTTCTTTGTGTATTTGATAGGACCAGTCAATATTCTTAATTCTGTGCACATTTGAAGATCTTTTTCATCAATTATTTTATTTACGATGGGAGACAGTTTTTTTTCTTCACACTGACTGTTACTTAGGATATTTATCAAGGCTTGAAATTTCCATTGTTCACTAACCCAAGGCAGGTAAATTTCTTGTATGACTAGTAGCTGTCGTAATTTAAATAGTCTGACAGCTAGTAGATTTATGTTGTTTCCAGACAGCATTTCAGGAAAGGACTAGTGAAGATTCAGCAGGACTGAACATTTCTTAATCTACTAGTTTTTCTATCTACAAAGAAATTTATTTTCATTTCAGTCTTGTTTATTCCTCAAAGAGTAGTTCAGCAAAATTTGCATGAATATATTTATTTCTTATTTATTCTGGATTGTTTAGACCTTTGGATATGTAAAAATATGCATTTTTCATTATTCAAACTCCAAAGGTAATTGTTCTTAAGCTTCATATTGGTTTTTTTGGGTTTATCACCATTTCTCAGCCCAAGATGGTCTATATTTGGTGGGCAGTATAACTGGCGAAGAAAGAACACAGGATCCCAAAAGCCCTGGCAAGAACCACCAACCCATGAGAAGCTACTGGCAAGCTTTAGTGTAAGCTTTTAAGTGACACTGAAGTCCAAAAATATGTAGAGTACAAATTAAGAATTAAGTAAAAGTGGTAGTAGGGTTTATATGTGAGTGAAAATACGGAATAAAGTAAAACTAGTTGTCTGCTTTAACGGCATGTCAGCAACAATATTGACTTTATGGGACTGATTAAAAGTAAAGTTCTAAAATTGCAAATATAAACAAATTGCAGAAATTTTTTGAAAGATAAAGCCTTTCAGAAAAAAGAAACATGAAGTACTAAACGATGACAGTTACAAGATGAAGATTTAGAAATTCTGTAAAAAGTATATAAAATAAAATATGCGAACAATGATCAAAATTTCTGAAACTAAGAAGGAAATCTAGGTATACATAAGAAAACTTAGTAAAAGTCCATTAAGTACTTTCCATTATGTTTCTTTCTTTTAAGATTTGTGGATGAGGTATTTTCTGTCAAAGTTGTTAATAGTTGCGAGTTTTGATATATCATAGTTGTGGACAAATAATATTCAGAGCTTTTACAGAAACCTGTTAATGTTGTCATCAAAATTAAGAACATGTAAATAGTTTACAGTAAGCTATATTCCTTATGAATCTTGAAATGCTACTGTATTGCATGATTCAAGGCACACATGTGGTGGCCTTCTGTGCTGTCTGAATTCCAGATCTGATAGCCCAGACTAAGAATTCAAGTAGGCCACATTTTTTTGTCTGAATTCAAGGTCAGGTAACCCAAATTCATTATTGTATTACATCTCATGTCTGCCTAAATTCAAGAGCAGGTAGCCTACCTCTTGAGATTCTGATTGCCTAGTGCCCAGAATTAAAGATCTGGTAGCCCAGACTCAGGATTCTAACAGCTCACAGTCTGAATTCAGGGTGTGTTAGCCCAGATTCTGGGTTTTAGAAGCCCTTTTTGCATCCTGAATTGAAGACTCAGGATTCTAGTTAGCAGCTGGGCTCTGTGACACACAATTTGTTATGTCCCAGAGATCATACATGTTTTAACCAGTCAAAAAGCATTTAACCTGTTGATAGGAAACACATTGAGAAGGGCCAATATAACCACAACTAGTCTGTTCATTATTGTTAAAATGTGCCCAGGTGAAAGGTTAAAGGTTCAATCTGATATAAGAAAGTAATGTGTTTTCACAGAGAGGATAAAATCTGTTGGAGTAAAATAAAACATTTTGCTTGAAGGGTCTTGCTATGCAGTTATTAGTGGTTTTATCAGATGATGAAAAAACAAGCCACAATTTAAGATTATAGAGTTGTCTCAAAATAATGTGGCATTGTGATTCAGTTGATATAGGATGCTTGGGAAAGAAAAAAATATAGTTAGCGAAGTATTGAGTGGAAATTATTAAGATAGAGTGCTTTAAACAGCATCATGTGGGTACAGGTATATTGTCTCAACCATTACACATGTATTGTAGTTTACACGCATTTAGGTTTGAGGATATACAGTTACAAATATTTATCCAAGTTTAGATGCAGTTTATTTCACTTGTGGTTGATTATTAGAGTTCTCTGTGTCGAGAACCTTTCTTGTTCAGTTTAATTCAGAGAGAAAGGTGAAAGTTTGACAATTTATGAGAAACTGACATCAACACCTCGACTTGAAATTGGAAATCCACTTGTAGACTTTATGTCTCCCAAAAATGAGTTATGATCTTGAGAATGGATATTTGCATTTCTGGATTCAATTGGGATTCTCACTTTAGTAAACTCGCAAATATATTCTTATGTTACGTGTTTAGGCTCTAATAAACAGTAACAAAAGAAAGAGTGAAAACAACAAGCTTTGAAAAATTTAACAAATACTTTTTTCCCTGGAAAAAACTGTAAAAATGAAATAATAAGAAGTTACTGTTTTAAGAAATAAAATCCAAGAATAATCCACAAATTAAATTTTAGAAATCCTAGTAATAAAATGTTCTAATGAATTCAAGTTTGAGTCCCAATGAAAAATCCAGAATGGAAGGTGATGACATATACTGTAATCAGTATGGTAATGTACTGACTACAGTTCTTTGTTGATTCACAAACAATATTCTGGTGTTTGAATTTCCGAATAAAATTAATAGAAATGTCTTTGTCCAAGAATTCTGTATGAGCACTCAAATATTTTCAGGAAAAAGAATTATCTTTAGAATCCAAAAAATTTGAATAAAAATTAGAATATAACTCCAAACTGGTCACAAACAAATACTTTTCCAGCGTCCATGGTAAAAGCCCAAACTGAGAAATATCTCTCTAAACATCATTATTAAATCTAAATACTGTGCAATTTTGGAAACCCAGATTGCAAAATAGAGGCTGTTTACATCTAAAAATCATGACCTTGATAAAAACCAATCATTTTACTCCTAGAATAAAATAAAAATAGAAAGTTCTTTACTTGTCTCAGTGGTTTCTGAATCAAGGTCAGAAAATAAGTCAAAAAAGAAATGGTGTTTCTGTTATTAGGTGTTTATGAAAAGGGTCAGGTCAAACTGAATTTTCTGAAAAATATCAAATTTCTAGTAAACAAAATTACATTTTGACATATAATGAAGTTTTAAAAAAAAAATTTAAAACTTACAAACAATTAAATTAAAGCAGATATAAATTAAATCAAATATACATAACAATATTTACTCTGAAGAGTGTCTAGTAACTTAACAAGAGTTTATATTAAAGTATCAGATGATCATGGTTGGGTTATAATTACTCACTTGAGTAAATAAAGTCCCAATGACTTTATGTTAACATTGTGAGTGAGTATAAGTACTCGACCATGATCATTTAATCCAATTTTACTCCATTCTGTTCTAAAATCAGCAGATTTCATCATCAAAGCATTTAAGTTTAGGTAGTGTTGTAATTTGCTTTAACCTCTTAACACATGAACCTATAATATTGTTTTCTATAGCCATGCAGTAATTTATTTATGAAGAATGACTCGTAAAGCCTGCCACATGCTTTGTTTGGCAGCCGAAATGAGTTGTAGAGCCAAAAGGACTGCACAATTTTGCTTTTTGAACTTCCAGTCAAGGATTTTACTTGTGTTGCAAGTTTTTTTGTGCATAAATACATGTCAAACAGTAATCTCAGTAATATAAATACCAACCTGTTTATACATCTGCTTTAAGTGAAATTTTCAGTACAATATATTTTATATAATTTTATGTCTCACTGATGCTTGTGCATGTGTTAGGGCATGAAACCTTTTTTGATTTATTGAATAACTTTATTCTTTAGTGTTAAGTAAACTTTTTGTCGCTTTGTGCTGTCTGTACTCGATGTGCTGTGCATAACAGAAGGCCTCAGAGTTGTTTAGTTCCTGTAACTAATTTGAGCTATCTTCTCTAATTGAAGTCATTATTTTTATTATTATTATTATTATTATTATTAATTATTATTATTATTATTATTATTATTATTATTATTATTATTATTGTTATTATTAACACTACTGAAACTTTATGGGTTTATTCATCTTGGATGGTACCACTCACCATGAGCAATGTAGGTTACATTGACTTAATTGTCTTCCGTTAGTAACTTAGAAATGGTTTTGTATTAATCCCCAGTTGAGTAGATGATACATATAATTCTGTGCAGTTCTAGATTAAAACAACGATAATACACCAGTCTTTCATGATGGATTGTGGAAAGTATGAATTCTATATGGAAACAATGATTGTATACCAGTTTTGTATGATGGATTGTGGGAGGTATGAAGAATCGTTTCATAACAAGAATTTCACAGGATTGATAATTTTGTCAAGTGTAAATTTTCTGACAAATTTTTTAAGTTATTTTACTTAAGAATATTGATTATTAATGTTACTTCAATAATAACTACTGATCATTTTTGTTTTGATGCAGTATATGTTTAGAAAGTTTAGAATGGTTTAACTGATTTAATGTGTTTCTCACATTACAGGCAGAGAAAGACATATTGCAATGTTATAGGGGTGGGCTTATTGCCGAACAACTTTTCAAAAGTTAGGTACGGGATTTTAAAATTGTCCTCAAGCATAGGCCTGTTGTTTGAAAGACTGGTATCAATTTTATACTTTGATGAACAATAGATGAACTTTAAATTTGTTCATTTCATTGTAGTATTAAGAATCACTTTTTAATTTCACGTATTATGATTCTCCTTGACCACTAACCCAGTCTTGGACAGCCAGGGGTGGACCTTCACTGTCAGCATGACGGAGATATTGCCGTCTTGCAGATTCTCTTTCTTATCAATGAGGTGAGTAACATAAAATCACAGTTCTATAAAGCCTACAATTTAACTTTTGCCAGGTTTATGAGACAGCTAGCAATATTTTCTTCAAGACAAATCCCTTCCAAATTTAATGGATCCACCTAAGTTTACAAGTGAGCAAGTGCAAACCACACACTGTTGAACTGGCTGATCACATAAACACAGACCAAGCATCCATCCATCCATCCATCCATCCATCCATACATACAGCCATACATACATCCATACATACAAACATACACACACATGTGCAGACAAACACACATACATACGTATGTACGTACGTACATACATACATACATACATACACACATACATATATACATGTGCATGCAGACAGACATGCAGAAAAAATGTGATGCAACCATATTTACTTTTTGTGGGTATTAATTTAGACAAGATTTTTTTGTCAAACCCACATTAATGTATAGTTAAACATTGCAGTTGTTTTTCTGCTGATTGCTGAAGCAGTTGGTTGAGGTTTCTGTTACAGATTTTTATTTGCATATTTCCTAAACCCCTTGATAAATTGTCATCACACATGGCATGTATCATTATAAAGCTAGGACAATTCATTCTGTATCATGCTTTTCTTTCCTAAATCAAAGGTATTGCCTTATGGATGGGGTAGTCTAGTTTCCCCCCTCCCCTCCCCATGTTCCTGCCATGTTTTGTTGTCTTTGTAACTCAACAGAGGTAATTGGTTTTTGATTCTCTTTTTTTAATTCAAACCGATCACTGTCTATTTTGTTTGCAAAGTTCATATATCCCTTGCTGCTGATACATTGCAGCCACTTTTTGGGGTCATGTGTCATTTGCTTTCTCCAATATTAGAGGTTGTTTGTATTATCACAGCCTATTGTTGCAGCCAGTGTCCTTTTTTGCAATGATTTTATGTTTAGTTCAGCTGTGTTTTGAATGAAATTATTGTTTCATGTGGCTGGTATTGAAGGTGGAACATAAAAACCAAATAAATGGGAAAATATAGAGTTGATAGTAAGCTCTTTTGAAATATTTATAGGTTTTCCTGTATTGTGTAAATAAACAATGTTAAAGTTATTAGAGAAACATCATGGTATTATAAAGGTTTGTGGTGGAGTTTGTTTTAAAAATATCTGCTGGGGTATCATATTGTTTATGTAATACCAATCCTGGTGGGATTGTCCATGTAATTAATGAATTCGTAAGTTGTAACATTGGCAAACAGATCTTTGAATCTCTGCTCCAAAACTGTTTGGGGGAGACACAGGCCAAATCAGGTAAAATTGTCCTGAGAGACCACAACATAAATTGTGTTCAGTATCAGATAATAAAAAAAATCATTCAATCTTATCTAGAGCTCTCTAGTAGCAACAGCAGTAAGAAAGATGGAGAACTTTATTGGATACACCAATAACTTACTCTCCAGCTAGTGGGGATCAACATCTCTGTCTAAATATGAGTCTGGCATTTCTAACTTTTTTCCAAAACCACTTGATCTATTTTTGTCATATTTTGAATGAATCATTATGAAGCTAAGAAAAATAATTTGGAAGCAGGTTCATTCCTCTCTTTGCTTATGGGTCACGGTCACGCCATGATTTGTGTGCAGGTTTAGAGTTGTTTCAACTGCTTATATTTTCTAAACCCTCACAATACTTTTGAAGAATACTTAATTGTTTTCCTAAGACAAATTATTCTGCAATGCATATATACTTGAAGTCGCACCTTTTACAGCAGCCCTTCGATCATGGGCTTGACATGCAGACGCTGGACATCCTATTATTTTGAAACATTACTGTTGTAGAGAAGAACAATACAAGCTGCAGTTCAGTGTGTTAGAGGGTCTGCTCACATACAATGGCAACTGAAATAGGAGTTCAGTTATCGTTGGACTGTTGGGTGATGTGTTTAGAGAGAAAATTGTTAATTATCATTGAGTGTTTGGAAAGATTTGATGTAATGGATCTGTTGATGAGGGTATTAACTTACCATCTAGGTGCCCAGGTCTGACCATCCAATTTAAAACATTATTTAAAAATCACCCCAAATCACAATTTGTGTGAGGTGGACCATCCACCATTTTAAAACACTACGGTACACTTTCTTTCTATTACTGACAGTAAAAGCAGCATATAGAACAATGCGTTAGAGATGAACTTTTTGGTCTACATATCTAGTTAAATGTTTTCCATTACTTGCAGCATATTCCACCTAATTTTAGTAGTCTAGATGTTTATTGAGGTCTTTTTGATGTGGATCTTGTGATAAGAGCAAACCTTTTGAAAACCATTGACCTTGGATGATACCTTTGCATTATCGAAACCAAGGATTGAACATGGGACGGTATAAGTGCAAAGGAAACACAATGCTGTGGCACTATACAGGCCTCTCTGCTTGATCAATATTATCACTGCAGTAGACAATTTTGATTTTAGGTCAGCCATGAAAATCTTGACCAGTCACCAGACTGCCTGTATTCGCCTTTCATTACTTGGCAAATAGATCAATATTTGGTAATGGAATCATATATATTGTGTGTCACTTGCAGATCTAGTGTCATTCAGTTGCCCATATATATATATATATATATATATATATATATATATATATATATATATATATATATATATATATATATATATATATATGTGTGTGTATGTATGTATGTATGTATGTAGTTCACTTGCTGAGCTAGTGTTATTAAGTTCCCCACATATATATTGTGTGTCACTACCATTCCCATTTAGTTGCAGCGTAAAGTGTTTGACTGCTGTTGGTGTAACATATTTTCAAGGTTAAAGTTAAAACAGCAAGGAACCTTTAATTTAGTTTTGAGGTTGATAGTAGTGACTAAATGTATGCAAATACACAATTTGTTATGTAATTAATGATTTATTGGTTTGGAAGAAACTTATTTTTCAGCTGATTGTTCATACACTCTCAATATGTTAGACTCCATGAAACTTTTTTGATGCATCACAATGGGTAGTATTTTATTTCTCCACATGGTGGCTTAGTTGTTATCTTAGACCAGGATGAATTATCTGTCATGGCATGTTTCTTTGCAGGGCTCTTGATTCCTGTTGCAATTTATGTGTATTATAAATTAAAGGTAGCTAAATAGAATTGAAATATTAACAAAAGGGAACAAGAATTTAATCTGCTCTGCATGGGCATGAAAAAGGTTTGTCAGGCATGGTAGAATTTACAATTGGAAGTTGCAGGTAGAAAGCTGATTTTCTAAAGAAATTTTGTCATTTACTGCACAAATGAATATCTTTGTTTCTTTCTTTCAGGGTGCTATGGTTACTGTATGTTCTGATGATAGCATGCACCTATGGAATTTCCGACAAAAAATCCCTGAGATTGTACATACGCTTAAATTCCAGAGAGAAAGGTTGGTACCCAGTATTTTATATCTACCTGGAATATCAGCATTATCATGAATAAAAACATCTATACTGCAGAGCCTGCTTCTTTAAAGAGACTTGTTTCATTTCACCTTGTCTCAGAAGCTGATGGTATTCAATGTCATAATGATGAGACCGCAAATGAACTGAAATTCCAACATTCTACAGCATCATTTCCAGAAGTTACTGCATATGATTGCCCCTCACATGACTTTCGTTTTCTCCTTATAATTTGATTAAGGAACATTGGATTTAAACCAGTTTTGATGTGAATCATTTTGTTGTTAAGATGTCAGGTGAGTTTGATTTCCTAGTCATGACATCATTGCAGGAGTTATCACCTTTGATTGTTTATTCTTCTACTGTTGGTTTATTGACCACACTTTAACCAGGGATTGTTGGTTTTCAGTCAGATTTGATTTGAAGCATTCTGTTGATGAAACCTTGAATAAGTTTGCTTTCCAATAGTTTCATGGCTTCGTGTGCAAGATTTAAACCTCCTACTACCAATCCTCCTTAAACACTGGTTTCACAGTATAACTTGTCAGTTATTGTTGAATTTCAACCAAATTTGTTTGCACCTTTATATTGCTAAAACCTTGATTTCATTCTCTGTCAGCATAAAGAGGAGATCTGATCCCTTGTAACTAGGTAGTCTTAACTTTTTTCCATTACACATTTTCCAAGAATCGTTAGATTTCAACTAGATTTAATTTACACTGCTGTAGAGATGAAACTTTGAACTAGTTTGACTTAAAGCATTCTGTGATACCATTTTGTGTTAGTTATGGCCCATGATTACTCATTCTTCTAAGTTCAGTTTTGCATCATCACCAGGCAAAGGATTTTTACATTTCAATCTGATTTAGTGAGCACCTTTAGACTGATGAAACCTTGGAGGAATTGTTTACAGTGTTTCATAGATCATCATTTACAAGAGATCTTGTCCCTGATTGTAAGGTTTGCTGGTTTTCAGCCATATTTGACATCCATCTTTATGTGATCAGGTCATAAATGAATTCATTTTGCAGCTTATCAAATTAACATTTACAGGATTGTTGGGGCCAGATTGTCTCGTTTTCCTAAAGTTTGATTTCCATAGCATGATTTTAACAAAATTGTATGATTTCAATCAAATTTGGTATGAAGCTTGATATATTAAAAAGCTTTCAGTCAGAGACAGTCAGAGAGAGATAAGTTTGATTTCCAATAGTGGTTGGAGCCCTTTCTGCATTGTTTAGTGAAAAATTAAGCAATCAAAATTAATGCATGCATCAAGCATTTACCTATTGAACATAGAAAAAATTGCGTCTTCAGATGGTGTCCTAATATGCTTGGCTTAATGTTTGGATTTGTTTTTCATTAGTTGTAATAACTGAGGATCTGACAATTTCTGACAAGCGAGTTTTTTATGATAGAGGTGACTTTGTAACTTGGGGCATTTTATTCCATGCACTCTTAGGTGACATTATGATAACCTGTGTTTGTCAGCTCTCTGACTTGTATTTCACTACTCTTTCTAGAAATCACTGATTTGGAATTCAGCACATTGTAGATTGACCATGGGATAACACATTTAACAGATAGTATAGTGTTGGGGTTTCCTCCTTGTAGTTCCTGGGAAGGAATAAGGGGTCAAATGTACAAAAAATAAATTGCAGTTGCTGTGACTTTTGTAATATAATTTTTGACCAGACCGTAAACTTGTGGTCATAGCACAAAAACATAGTTTGAATGAAAGATAAAAAGTGGTTTCCTTATCCCATGAACAAGCCATCCGTGATTCAAAAACCTGGGTTTCTGTTCCTGGATGGCTTGTTCATGGGATAAGGAAAAGGTCTATCATTTTGGGGGTCAGTAGATCAATGGTCAAGGTCACTGTAGAAAAAAAATGGTCTCTGAACAGTAATATTAGTTCTGCATCCTAGACCTGGACCAAATGTTATGGATGGTTACACATTTGGTAAGGACAAAACTGATTGATTTGAATGGGTCAGAGGTCAGTGTAACTTGAAGAAGAACAATGATTAAGACACAGATTTCAATTTTCTACCAAGTATTTCATTAAGTTTATGGATGACCTTTGGGTAAGAAAGAAGCTTATTGGTTTTGATGTCAAAGGTAACAGTCACTGTGACTGGAACAAGACCAATTTTTTTTTTTAACAACACACCTTGACCAGAATTTTGTGAATGGCTTGCACATAAGATATTGCATAGGTCGGTTGATTTTGAGGTCGATGAGGGCAAGGTTTTGGTAATTAATGGTGGCTTGCAGAAAAATGGGTGTTGCACAGTAATTTTTGTTCTCAGTTATCGTAACCTTGTAGATGGTTTGCTTTTTGGGTAATAAAAAACTTAACAGATATGGAGTGTAAAAGATCACTGGTCAGAGTTATAGTTAGTCTGATGGAAAATAATGCACAGTAACTTTAGGTCAAGACCATATACTGTATGTACTCGCTTATTAGAGGAGACCAACTGCAAATTGCACAGAACCTGATCTGCCATTGCATAATGCGCCAGTAGATCCAGTAGAACAAACAAAATAGAGCCTTATCTGCAGGAACATTATGATATGGCAGATCAGGATCTTTGTTGTTTGCAATTTAACTAATATAAGCAAGTATATTCATTGAGACATCTTTAACTTGAGGTAAAGATCAGAATCATTCAGATTTTGTGATAAAGTTTTAGTTGAAGCTTTTTTATTTGCTTTTTGTTTCCTAAAGCCCTTGATAGCTTTTGTTTATGCTTGGGAAGTTAAGACTGCAAAACACTTTGCTTGCTCCTTGTACCAATCAAGGTGACAGTCATAAAAAAATTTCCACTATGGTTTTGGTGACAGTTCTTTCATTTGCTTAAATTTCTGAAACCCTCTGACAGGTTTTCTTAATACTTAGGATGAACCATTATGAAGCCAACACAATTCATTATTTGACCTTCTTCCTCAACTTTTTGACCATATGGTCAACACCACGTTGTACAGTAATGCTTCAACCATAGACTCAACATGCAAGCCCTGGCTTTTTGTTTTTTTATCTCTATTAGTTATAGACCAGAAGAACCTAATTGGATGATCTATTGTCCATCTATCCAGTAGTAATCCTCCTAAACTTCTTCTGCCTTGAAACTTTGCACACACATTCATCCCATTGTCTAATTGGTCCTAAATGAAAACAGTGCTGCAAGGACAGCCAGTATGGTTACCACAATGGGCATTTGAAAATCTTGTTATTGCTACTCCTCCTGAATGAATCATCTGATCAGTGGTTATTGATGACTAGAGGATGGTCGACCTCGGATTAAGTGAATAATAAAAAATATGAAATTAGTGGATGGAATAAATGGAGATCTGAGCAGAGACAGAATATAACAACATGAGCCCCTGTGTACTGAATATAACAACTTAATTACATCAACAAAACAAAATTGTACAAGACTCCTGAAGGATACACTTCTACTAGAAAAATAATTACCAAAAATTTAAAAAATGCAATTAGTAGTTTGCACAAATATGACAAATTTCATCATAAAATCAAGTGAGCATTTTAAATTGAATTGTTGAGCATGTCTTCATAAACTGATCTGGTTGATGGCCACTCCAGATTCAGTGTAACTTCTTGGTTGCAGTTGACTTTGTACAGCATCATTATCTTCCCTTTGGTCTTCACTGTTCATTCAGGTATGGATTCTTGAATCTCCCAGGGATCCTTTCTGTTCACTGTTGAATCTTTCTGTCCAATGTTATGTTGTTCTGACATGGATGTGGAAGCTATTTTCCCGGATAAACACAATAAGCGATTTATCAAAAGCATTGTCTGGTCTTGCCACATACAGTTAACCCGCTGCAGTGTGCACTATTAATTGCTGTCTTAACTAATGTTGTGCACATGTTCGCATTCAGTCGACAGTAAAATATTGTATGACCCTATCACTGCTCCAATGCTAATTTAACTGATTCTGATGTTAAGAGAAGTCACATCTTAGCTATTCAAATGAATTAAACAAATTCAGTTTTCATCACTACATTATTTGCTAACTAGCATTTCATCCACATGAACATCCTTCGGACCTAATAATAAATTCCTTGCATACATGATTCATATGACATAAACAAAATAAATTCAAACAATTATCTCAAGACTCTTGTCAAGAAAATAATCTAAGAAATTCTTAGACTACAAGAGTCATATAATACTCAAGATAAATGAATTCAAACTGTTATCCTAAGACTGACATCAAGGAAAAATTGCATGAAATTAAGACAAATAAATTCAAATAATTATCTTCAGACTCGTGTCAAAGAAAAATTATTTGAAACTAACATGCCATACTTTGTGCTTTTTGAAATTCGCTCACTTTCCACTTAGCCGTGTTGTTTCATTAACCATTTGGTCCCATGTTTCATAAAGACTTCCAAACCCATACCTTGGACAAAATGAAGAATACCCTCTACTTTTTGCAGAGACAAGACTTCATGCCTTCTGTAGAAACGTAGACTGACAATTTTTTGGGGATAATACATTTCTAAAACATGCAATTTTGCCTGAGAAACCCACCCATAAGCTATTGCTTATCCAATCCAATTTTAGGTTTATTTAACCGACATCATTAATACACACTCATTCAGAGTCATCTTCCTACTTTTCTTAATAAATTAATTTCTGCAAAGTTTCAACTTGTATATATTTCAACAAGTACAAATGCCATTCCTGCAACATTTCAACCCTTGGCATTTTTCTCTACGTGAAACCAGTTTACCTCTTCTTGACCTGAGTTCCCAAACACAGATTTCATATGGTGACCCATTAAGAATCAATCATACTCACCAGACTCATTAATGTTTTGTATCCTTACTCATGACATGGATTTAAGTACTTGCCAAATCAAATACATCAGCTTAAATTTGCTATGTGTCACACTGACATCAGCAGCATTCATACTGTTACCTGTTGCAATGACGTGTACAGTATTCACTGTTAAATTGGGTTTTCACTTAAAGGCTTCTTATGGTGTTTAGTTGGTCCTAAATGAAAATTGTGCCAATCAGATATTTAATATGGCAATGATTTTGAAAATTTTGTTGCTGTTACTTTTCCAAAGTGGAAACTCATTTTGTTGGGGATATTCACAGTAAGACACCCTAAATTAAAATGGTACTGATTTGATTCCGATATAAATTCCATGGCCATAAATAAAAAACGTGTCAATCATAGATCTGATATGGTTGCCATTGAGAGCCATCTTGAAAATCATGTTGTCACTACTTCCCATGGATGGATGGTCATATTGACATGGAATTTTCACCAAAAGACTTCTAATGATGTCTGCTTCATTTTAAATTAAACTGGTGCCAGTCTGACATCCAATTTGGTAACCACAACAGTTAAAAGGAAGAAATGGTTTTGAATTCCAGGAAATTCTTTTCTACTAATAGAGTATCAGTCACTTCAAGAGATGCTTGTTTGTTGTTCTATTGCAGTTGATAAACATTTCGAATAAACCAGAATATTAAATTAAACTTCTTTTCACTCATTTCAGCTGGGAGATATTGCATTATATGTTATTTTAAATGGTTATTTTTATGGTTTTTGTTTATCTTTTTAGCTCCATATTTTGTAAAAATTGCATTTGTATAAATCGTTAGCGATTTAAATAATCAGGCACTTAAGTTGAATCTTCTTTGCATATCCTTTGTTTTATTATCTAGCCTGTATTAGCAGTTGACAAGTAATATATATCACTTCTTCACTGTTAGTGATGGAATTATTTAATCATCATTAGAGTTAAATTTATGATTGCCTTCTGTGTTGCATTTTTGAAAATGATATACATTAGTTTGCAGGTGAAACACCACATTACTGTAATTAGAACCCTTAATATTTATTAAGGGAAAACAAACTGCATTTTTTTCTTTCTTTAAATATCTATAGAAATATGAAGATGGTGTATTGAAATTAGGAAAAGTGTAGCATGAACATTGAATAATATGGAAAACATGACATTTTCTGTTAAATTCAGTGTGCTACAGCGTGGGAAAGCTTGTATAGTCATCAAGAATGTTACGTTTTTGCTATGGGGTCTCACATTTCCAAAAAACATGCCTGTGCATTGATAAAGTTTGGTTTATATCCTGATGGGTCTCACACAATAACAAGTAAAGTTGGTCATTGTGACTAAAATTTCAAATGTCTATTACTCACTTAGGTGCATTATATTTCAATTGTATGCATGCTAGTATGAAATTTAATTTGCAAATGCATTGCCCCATTGTAATTTTACCAACATATCCTAGGTCACTGAAAATGCATGTATATTTCATATTCAGGTAATAATTTTAAGTAATCAGGTACAGTATGCATCTATAAGGGGCTTGGGTGGCTGAGTGGTCTAAAGCACAGATTCTTACCATTCACTCCCATCTAACCCCTGTCTGCTTGGGTTTGAGTCTCCAACTTGGCCTATGTAGGTATGTAAGAAAGCTTGCCGGTAGTTTCCTGTGGGTCGGTAGTTTTTTCCAGGGATTTTGATCTATCATTGCTGAAAAATTGCATTAAGCCCACAACAATAAAAACTAAAACATTTTTGCCTGTACAGCTATAAAACTCAATATATATATATGCATTCAAATTACAGAACACTTTATATATATAACTGGCATACATTCCCAACTCCTTATTCAGTGAGAAAAATATAATGTTTTACACATTACAACTTTATGTATATTCTTTAAAAAAAAACATTTTATTGTTGCAAAATGAGATGTTCCTTCTAAATAAGGTCTACAGTGAGTGGGTTCGTAAACCATTATTAGTCAGATATGCCCATATTTCAGTATTTTTTCAAGAGTTGATGGGGTATAGTAAGCAGTAAGTCTGTAGTTCATGGGGCTTGAACTTTGGGGAGAATACTGGTATTTCCCAGAGCAGTGAAATTTATGGGGAAAATACTTACTGTATTGATTCATCAGCTTCAGGTAGAGCCAGTATGAATTCAGTTCATTTGTTTTGCATTCAAAACTGACTGTAGCTCTTTTTTGCACCATAGTAAAAAAAAATAATTTGTAAAACAATCACATTAAATATATATGTTTTATATATTTAAAAAAAAACTCTCTACCTACCCTAATTTTAAAACCAGTGAAATAGGAAACACATTTTTATTGTTTTTTGCCTGATAAGCATATGGGAAATTGCTGGTTCTATTGTTTTTAATGTTTTTACACCTGAAACTACACCAAGGCTTGCTACTGTACTCTTTGCCTAATAGAATGCATCAAATGTCTTTGAACATTTGCAAAATATCACATCTTTAGGGTCTAATATATAGATTTTCATCAATCTAAAATGTCATTGGTATTTTGTTGATAACCATTAGAAAAGTTAACTGTTTTATCAAGTATGCTCTCTTGAATAACCTGTGCAAATTGATTGGTTTACAGCATAAAATAAAGGATTGCTGCCAGGTTACCCACTGCAGATATGCCAATAAAACAATTATATATGGCTACTTATATGATTTACATTAATAAATATCACTTAAGGTAACTTATTGAATAGATCCAAGTCTTTGGTTACTGCACTGAATACATACTGACATGTTTATACACCCGGTAGATCTGTTGTGATGGGGTTGTTAGGAAAAAGTCTTACACATATATATGTACCCCTTACATGATTGAGATGTAGAAAAGGGCCCTTCAGCCTTTTCTGAATGGAACAAGTACAATAGTATTAGCACAGTTTTCAAAGGCATTGCGACTATGTTAATATTATCTAAATATTAATTTGGCATTATATCTATTAGATTATCTTCATCAGAAAACCACAGTAAACAAAGCCCATTTTATACAGACCATGACCACTCCTTGGTGGTCATCCTTGATGACCACAATAAAAGCATAGTTTGCAAAGCCATTATCTGCAGGCTGCCATGGTACCTCTGTTAGCATGCAGAGAGAGATAATGTTTTTTTTTTCCTAATCCTCTCCACTCTCTATCCACCCCTCCTGCAATGCATGGTTTCAGAAAAAATGTGAGCTGTAATGTGTGTGTATGTATGTGTCTCTCTCTCTCTCTCTCTCTCTCTCTCTCTATATATACCGTATTTACCGTATGTTTTCGGACTGCAACAAATAATTACTTTTTTGTCGTCCGAATACATATCAAATTCTTTAATTAGGTGTCTGAAAGCATACACTTGAAGATAGATTTATCCCCCCCCCCCCGATGTCTGTAACGAAGTTACCGTTAGCTCACATGACAACGTGCTGCCATGAAGTAAAACAAGTATTTTGTCAAGCACCACGGAAAGGATAATGAATGAAAAACAGGCATTACTTGCCTATTTTGTCTATGTGATACATGTCCATCCACCAGAAAACACAGCCATACATGTATTAGAGCCACTATTGTGTACGTATTTTCCAAAAGAACTGCCATATTACTATATAATTTTGCAATCCACAGTTTAACCCTCTGCTAATCGGCGATCATTAAAATCAACATTACCAACGCGCGCAAACTTAATTCTGTGTAATTAAGATTTTAATGCAAACTAAATAAAAAGATTCTGGAATTATAATTTTTAAGATATTTATGACAGAAATATTTTAGTATCAAGAGTAGAAATACCGGTACATGTATGATGGCTAATCTTAGAGCACCAAGGGTGAGAGGCTCCATATGGGGTGAGTGTTGTATGCATGCATAGGAAGGGTAAAAATAACAAGCAAGTTGCAATATACGAGTTGGCATGATTAATATGTTGGTATGGTTTTTTATAAATAAAGGCGATCTATTTGTTGTGGTTCTCTCTTTTTTTTCTCCCCACCTAGCCGAGGGTAGCTTCAAAATGAGTAGAGCCTGCTGACTCGAAACAATTGACTGCTCAAAAATTGTTTTGATGTACCGGTATGTCGGAGGTTTCAAGGTGTCTAGGTGATAATTGTTAATAATAAAACTTGTGGGATTTCTTTGACAGGTGTATTTGGAACTAAAATGCAGCCATCTGGATTTCATTAAAAGAGCACACGATGTACTGAACATTTAGCACCCACAATCAATATTTATCGTCTACAAAGAGGTTTACTACCAATAGAACAATAACTATGTTTAAACCTTGGTATATAATGCCTCAGGGATAAGGGGTTTGTTTTGTTGCACAATGCCAATGAATTTTACTAATCCATACCAACTCTCCGATGTATTGTTTAATGATATAAAGCAGGGGTCATGGTTTCTAATCAAAGCCATAACTGTCACACCTGTTTGAAGTAGTTTCGTGTGTAATAATGTCTACACTGACAACCAATCATATTTTTGTTAGTCAATCAAGCTATTAAAATATAAAGTATAAATAAAATACCCACCACTATCAAAAGTTTATATACTGGATAGCTGTCGTTGTGAAACATAATATTGTTAGTACTGTAATAATTTTGATGGATAAATTTATCATACGTTATGCAACAAGCGAGGAGGCACTGCCTAGTTCATGGAGGGACTCTCCCTTGCCGAAATCATCTCCAAAGAGGCCAGTAGGCCATCCACAGAAGCGACCTCAAATTAATGATTCTGAGGATGCATCACAAAAAGAACCGCCTACGAAGAAAGCTGCTCTAGATAACGAGTCTGATTATCTTGAACCTGAGAGTGCTCCACCCGGTTCTGTACGTGGTCACTATAAACATTATACATTAAAGCAAAAGCAGGATATTGTTAACAATGCAGAATGTCTGGGAATTAGACCTACAGCAGAAAAATTCAAGACTCCGAAATCCACGGTGAGTACCTGGATGAAAATTGACTTTTCTGCCGATCTGAACTTGAACGGACATTTGCCAAAGTGTGGGCGACCCATTTCATATGGACAAGCTGTGGATGATAAGATAGCTCAATGGGTGCTCACTCAGCGTGACTTACAAATTCCAGTCAGTGTTGAGGGAATATGCATTTATGCCAAGGAGCTTGTCTCAACAGAATTTCCGGAGAGCAAATTCCATGCCAGTCGTTCATGTGGAGAGAGTTTCATGAAAAGACATGACTTTGTGCTCAGAAGCAGGACCTCTCTTGCCCAACGTTTACCCAAGGATTTGGAAGAAAAGATTGCTTCGTTCCACAAGTTTGTGATGGATAGACGTGAGGAGGACGAGTTTGACAATAAGTTTATTATTAACATGAACGAGACACCGATGTACTTTGATCTTGTGCCAGGGAAAACGGTGGACAAAGAAGGAACGAAAAGCATTCTGATTTGTACAACTGTCACGGAGAAGAGACACATTACTGTCGTTTTAGCCATTGCAGGTTCTGGCGACGTATTACCTCCAATGATTATTTTCCAGGGAAAGAGACAGCTAGATCTGAAGGCACCATAAGGGTGGATTATCGCAGTTCAAGAGAAAGCATGGATGGACAAAACGCTAATGATGCGATGGATTGAAGAAATTTATTTGCCATTCACCAGAAGAGAGCAATCACTATTAGTTATGGACTTGTTCTGGGCTCACATCACTGATGACATGAAGAAACAGTTGCGGCGTGGAAACATTATGCCAGCAATAATTCCTGGAGGCTGCACATCCAAATTGCAACCTCTTGATGTGAGCATCAATAAACCTGTCAAGAGCTACCTCCGCCGCAGCTGGATGGAATACGTCAGGGATGCTACGAATGCATTAATATCATCTAATGAAAGCAGCAACGGATGGATCAAGACAGCCAGCAAACAGACTGTATTGGACTGGGTTGTAAATGCCATGGACACATTGAAGGAAAAGCGCACAATGATAATTAAATCTTTCAAAGTGTGCAGCATCAGTGTCAATCTGAGCGGAAGTGAAAACGCGCTGATCAGAAATGACAATTAAACAATATGGATGATGATAGTGATACAGAATTTGAGGGCTTTTCGCCCGAGGACCTACAAAAGACTATGGACAAGCTACTTGATATTGAATAATATATTTAAATATATTACAGCATTAAATCATATTTCTTTTCATTCTTTGATATTGCTACTTATTGTATATGGCTTAATATAACAGTGTTTATCTATCTATCTGCATACATACATACATACATACATACATACATACATACATACATACATACATACATACATACATACATACATACATACATACATACATACATACATACATACATACATACATACATACATACATACATACATACATACATACATACATACATACATACATACATACATACATACATACATACATACATACATACATACATACATACATACATACATACATACATACATACATACATACATACATACATACATACATACATACATACATACATACATACATACATACATACATACATACATACATACATACATACATACATACATACATACATACATACATACATACATACATACATACATACATACATACATACATACATACATACATACATACATACATACATACATACATACATACATACATACATACATACATACATACATACATACATACATACATACATACATACATACATACATACATACATACATACATACATACATACATACATACATACATACATACATACATACATACATACATACATACATACATACATACATACATACATACATACATACATACATACATACATACATACATACATACATACATACATACATACATACATACATACATACATACATACATACATACATACATACATACATACATACATACATACATACATACATACATACATACATACATACATACATACATACATACATACATACATACATACATACATACATACATACATACATACATACATACATACATACATACATACATACATACATACATACATACATACATTTAAATTATATTAGTTCATGGAAGTTCATGACCACAATAAATAATTGGCTACCAAATGAAGCAAATTTTGTATCAGTTAAATTAACGGTAAACACGCTGTGAATTTTACAATAAAACGAAGCAGCAGATCTTCCTAGATTGTGTCCAAAAACATAAAATTGTAGAAAAAATTATAGCAGAGCAATGTCCGAAAACTTACAAGGCATTTAAATATTATATTTTCCACAAAAAAATGATGTCCAAAAACATATGGTAAATAAGGTGTGTGTGTGTGCATATATATATATATATATATATATATATATATATATATATATATATATATATATATATATATCCACACACACACACATACGGATCTGCAGTATGTACAAAGTTGTAAAGCCCTCTTGTAATTTAATAAAGTTTATAGCTTATATGTTCTTTTTTTGTTTAAAAATAATGTTAAAATTAAAAATAGGTAATAAAATTGGTACCTGAAACCAGCATTATCATAGTAAATGACAGTATATGAATATTTGTCATATTTAAGTTTTAGCAGGACATGATTATTGAATTGAGTAATAATATCATCATGCATTATGTTAAATTGCTTCTAGTACTCAATGGTGAATTGCATTCGATTGTATTTCAGGATCACACATTGTCATCTCCCCTTCCAGAGCAAATGGCTTTATGTAGGGACGGAGCGAGGCAATGTACATGTGGTCAACATAGAGTCCTTCAGTCTCTCTGGATATGTAATAAACTGGAACAAAGCAATAGAACTGTAAGTATTGATTCATAAATGCAAACATGTGGATTAAATGAAAAACAACTACTGAGTCCAGCGAATTTAAAACATAGATGGTAGTCCATAATGTCTTTTGAAAAGAAATTGGTAATCAGGCTTAATTAGAGTAATCTAGAAGAGGCAGTTTTAATACTTCCCTATTTCCTTGCCATGGATCAATAATTCTTTTTCTTAATGCATAGGACAGGTATACATAGCCCGTGGAAATATATTTTACTTTGTTGTGATCTATTTCCACATTTTGTTATTGAAGACTGATTTTGTGTTCCTAATGATTATCAATAAATCAATAAATATTATCGTTGTTGTACTTGTTGTTGTAGGGTTTAACGCCATTTTTCAGCACAAGATAGGCTATACATGGCAGCCAGTTTAAATGGTGGAGGAAGAACCCGAGAAACCCCCGGAAAGAACCAGCAATCCATGAGAAGCTTCTGGCAAGCTTTCTCACATAACCACGTTAGCCGAATCCGAGACTTGAACTCACGCAGATATAGGTGAGATGGCAGTGATCCGTAACTGTGAGCACTTTAGACCACTCAGCCACTCGGGACCCCAAATTTTATCATTATACTTTGCTGGTTTTAAAGTTTCTTTTAATCTGGATTCTTTGGGGAAAATTCATTCGACTTTAAAACAAATACAGTTCCTTGATTTTCTTCTTTGATAATGAAGGTATTTTGCATTACAAGGTTACCTTTAGCTTTGTACTGTGTAGAATAATTATAGAGTTATGCAACCCTACCTTCTGGTATGAGATCAAACAAGAAAGTTTCCAAAAATTGAAGATTAGCTATCTGCAGTGACATTGCAGAGTATTTTTAGAAGTCGTAAGATAAAATGTACCCGAGTCTTGTGGGTTTATTTTAACATTTATACAGTAACTTAGTTTAATTGGCTTCCGTTATTTGGAACAAAAGACGATTAATCATTTTACAAGAAATTATAGTACTCTTTCGCAGCTGGATAACTAAAGCAATTAAGATTCAATCTTAGGTTCATTAAGATTCAATCTTAGGTTCATGGCTCCAATTAATTAATTGCTATTGTCAAGATAAACACACTTACTCGTTAGTTGAAATTTTCTGCAAATTCTATGTATTTGTGTTTGAGAATTATATCACTTTAAAAGAAAGATAGTTTTGGTTGATAGCGCTAGTTTCAGTCGATTTGACAAAATTATTACAAATTAAATTTATACATGTGAAAACTGTCTAGATTTTCAATAGTTGTGGTTAAAGCTGTACTGGTGTCACTTTTAGCCAATTATGCCGATACAGCGTATAGCCAATTATTAAAATTGCCAATACTGATTGTATAGGCCGATTATTTCATTATTATTTGTTTTATAACAATGACTGGTTCAGAAACATAAACATATTAGTGTAATACAAGCAGGTATTTTGCTATGTGAGTTATAACAGGGTTGTTTATGCGGCAAGTGATTTTGAACTTCAGTAGAAAAACAAACAGAAACCGGACAAAAAGTACATTGCTACAGTCAAACCCGGTTATCTCGATTACATCGGGGGTGTAAAAAAATCGTCGACATAACCGGGTCCCGAGATATCCGGGTTCATAAAAACCGGTAATTTTAAAAATGTCCTTGAGCATTACTCCTGTCTCTTGCTGGTGTTTACTGGAATCCCCTCCCACTGCATGTTACAATAAAATAAACAAAACGCTTAATTGATAATAAAATGAAATGAACTAACCTGGTGTTGTTATCATTTATTCCTTTTTTATCATCATAAGTAATTTATTAAAGAAAAAATATATCTATGAACTCTTTATATCACATGTAGCGTATGCATCCATTACTGTAGAGTGCATCACTTATGTCAGATAACACACGACGCATTTTTATAATTGATGTGAATATTGAAAAACAAATCATGTTTGGTTGTACTCAGAGGTTTGAATATGTTATCAGATTGAAAAATGGATCAAAGAAAATCACAAACGAGAGAGTGAGAGAGAAACATCCACCGATTGCTTTCAGGCACCCGCCATTCACGCATAACGTGGTGTTAGGTGCAAAATAACCAAGATTGTATTATATCCAGGTTAATATATGACAGTATCTCGCAGATAAAGATGAATATATGTTTTTGAAAATACATGTACATGTACATGTTCATTGACTGTGAGTGCAAATGACACTCCTTTCGCTAGCATAGGTTACAAAGAGTATTTATTAAAGCAAGTTAATGTTGAGTAGACTACTTACCCCGCAGGCATCAGCCGTAACGGACCAAAATTGTGCCTGAAAATCGATCGCTTTTGCTGACTATTTCTTGTACAGTTTCTGTGAGATTGACGTTAAAAAGTTGCATTTCGTCGAATTAAGCGGGTCCACATGTTACTTCGGACCGAAACTTATGCCCGACATAACCGGGTTATCGACTTAACAGAGGTCGAGATAAGCGGGTAAAAAATAGCATAACAAAGAAGAATTTTTTCGCAACCGGACCAAACGCTCGACATAAGCGGGTTGTCGAGATAACCGAGGTCGAGATAAGTGGGTTTGACTGTATTTATAGAAAACAACGATCACACAAACATAAAACTTGAAAGACTTTAAAACTAACACTTATAAAACTTATGGTTTGCCAATTCAAGATATAAATGAATGAAAATGTATTAGCTAGTCTTTAAACTTTCGTTCAGTGATGCAGGTCTCCATTACTAGATTTCAATAAATGGCTAATAAATGTTAATTACAATAGCCCAATAATAATTAAAATTAATAATACACATGCTTTAAGACTAAAAGTTAGACGTCACTGTATACTGATACTGAAAGCCTAGTTGAGGTAGGTTGTATTTAAGCAAAATGAACATTTTTCCCTTCTCGCCAAGTAAAGATCCATGACGATCCGAAAAAATCTGGCCTGCACCACTAAACAGCTGCTCGCTCAGAACGCTTGAAGCTGGTGCAGACAGATAGCATCTAGCTAATTTGGCCAGGTAGGGGAACTGAAACATATGAGCATTCTACCAGCCATATTTGTCTCTTTCTGGTAGCAACATAGGGCTTGCCAGGTATAATTAAGCATCTCATCAACGGTGTCATCCGCGTGGATTGTTTCTTTGATGGTATGGACAGGTTCATTACAGGCCACAGAAAACAAATCCTAAAGACACGATGTTGATGGTCCAGTGGCATTTGTTTCAGTTTCATTGCAGGACTGGCTAAAGAACAGAGTAACTATAGTGAGTCATAGTTTTGTAGTAGTTGAAAATTTTGCTAGCTATCTAATCTGCCCAGCTATCTGCTAATGTGTATGCTGGAAGTTCAACAGCCACACGAGGCCTCATTGGCTGGTTGGCTGCTGTGATTGGGATGAGTGCATGAATGGTATTGATAATTTGTTGTGTGCAGACAATCAGCGGTAGTTTACAGCAAATGTGTTAAAAAGTATTTACTTTTAAGAATATGTTTGTCTTTCAATTAACCCCCAATTCAAATGTTTATTCCTTAATTTCCACTATTTAATTCTGATTTAAAATTCAAGCCATATAAAGATGAATGTTAAGATTGAATTTATATTTTGGAAATTTATTTACATCAGCACTGATTATTTCTGCCGATATCAATTATACTGATTGTTTTAATAATCAGCCCGATTATGAGTATGGTCGATTAATCGGTACAGAGTTAGTTGCGGTTGCATGTATTTTCTTTGTCATACAAGCTAAATATATAGTAGCATAATGGTTCAGGCATTGCCAAAACTATTTGTGGACCATTGGAATTTTGAAATGACAATAATTGACAACAGGTGATTTTTTTTTAAAATTTCAAGACTGATCAAGTTCTTTTTCCCTGGCAAATCTGTAAAACTCAGTAACTTGTAATCTCAATCCCATGACCAGAATATTGTTGCTCTTTGGGGTTTAACGTCATTTCTCAGTGCAAGATAGGTTATATTTGGCAGCCAGTATAACTGTTAGAGAAACATGGCAAGAATGCAGTGTCAGATTTGCTTCAATTTACTTCTTTTTCTTTGCTTCCATTTTATTGAGCTTTCCTTAATGTGAAGATGATACAGCATTTATTTTTTCTGTCGTCATTGTCAGCAGTTTGTTAGGGATTTTTAAAACTTGTTTCCATGGGTATGCATCTCCTAAACCCCATCATACATTTTTATCATACTTGGCATTGATTATAAAGTTAAGCCAATTCATTCTGCAACATACTCAATCACCCATATGACTTTGGAGGTTTGGTCACAATCATAGAAAAAAGTCTGTTAAAGTTTCTCTTTCAGGTTTTTGCATTTGCAGATATTTCCTAACATCGTTGACAGATTTTGTTCGTAGTTGAGATGACTCATTATAAATTTAAGTTGATTCATTCTGTGACAGCGAGCTGTAGAGGCACAGTTAATAGAGCATCAAGCTATAGGACAAGTGTCACAGGTCTAATGGTCATCCAGACCAACCAGGGTCGGCTGCCTTGGTGTGTTGTTGGGAAGGATCCATGGAACTGATATAACTTATATTATGTTACAAATGCCTTGAAAACCCACAAAATCAAAATAAATAATAATTTTTAAACATTTTTATATGTTACAGTCATATAAAATTTACGTTAAAGTTTTGGTTATAGTTTTTCCATTAGATCTTATTTCCTAAACCCTTTGATCAATTTTCTTTGTATTTTGGATGATTCATTTTGAAGCTGAAAAAGTTTATGGACAGTTTACTCAGACTGTTAACATGATACTAAGATCACATATACTAGAGCAGTGCTTCATTGATGGGTGATGGCCTTCTTGTGAGCTCACCTGACCTTAAGGCCTTGTGAGGTTTGCTGTAGCCAGACATCCAGCTGGGCCTATTTCAACCAAACTTGTTAGGAATATTCCTCAGGACATGCTCTGCCAGTATTGATGATAGGGTTGTTTCTATGGGAACAGTACGACTTCCATTGCTACCGTAATGGAAGATCTATTTTTGACTTATCCTGTATGGATGACCTAGCTTGGTGGGAATTTTTCTTAGCGGTATCAAAATAATGTTGTTGGTGGCTCCTCAAGCAAAAGTTGAAGCTTTCCTGATGACCAGTTGAAAAATGGATTCTCATCTTGAGAAAGCACTGGGTGGGAATATTTGTTTGGGCTTACTCTTCCAAAGCATTATCCCGATTATGTAATGTCCCACTGCATACATGACAATTTAATTTTTGTCTGCCCATCTGTGTGTTCGTCCATCCATACATTCATCCAGAAAGGTTTGTTGTTTTTTGCAAGATGGCACAAAATGCCCACATTGTAGGAAAATGAAAGTTGGATTACATACTTTTATGTATATGTGGATGGGTTGATTACCAGCATATTTTTGGGCCATTAAAACAAATTTTCTGTTATTTAAACAAAATCTCTTGAGGTGGACAAATGGAATTTGGTAAGTTTATTTGCATTTATATGTAACATGATTAGATTTCCAGACAACTTTGAGGCTCTTTTGACAAAGACTTTGCTAGCAGGATTAATTTTGAAAAAAAAACACATGAGGTGGGCAAATGAAATTTTGTATCTGTTTATATGCACATTAAAATTTCTTGGTTAGATTTTCATTTTGAATTTATCATAATTTTATAATTTTGGGAATCTTTATCAGTTGAAGTCATATTATTAAAGAATTTGCTAACGTTTAGTAAGCAAACGATACCAGTATGGAAAATTAAAATATACAGTTTTTCCATTGAATGTTTATATAAAAAACAGAATAAAAAAATGGAAGTTTATAAAATATCAAACAATCTACTTGTCTCTATATAAAATGCAAGTTGTATATACAATGAGCAGTGCCTAGCAGTACAAAAATCCATTGCCCTGTACATGGAAACAAATAAAAATGAAATCCAGGAAACTATCTGCAAAATCAATAATAGGGCTGTGTACATAAAATGAAAGATTGAAATAAGATCTTTGGCATTCATTTTCATGAAATTTTCCAAATTTTAAATAATTTAGCAATTTTACATTTAATTGATGTTACCTTAGAGGTTTTTAATGGGAGAGCCAGATGTGTTTGCTAGGCAACCAGGCTTTTCAGTCAGTTTGTCCAGTAGACAGTTGTGTTTTTTGAAAACATTTCTACACTTAAATGCCCTTAGATTGATCTAGCCAAAGTCAGGATCTATAGTAATAAAATGATAATTGATGTAGCAGTGTCAGAAAGAAGCCAGCCAGGCAGTGGTCAGGTCATTGTTAAGGTCATTCCCATCAGTTACTGAAGACATTATTTTACTTGATCAGATAGGGTTGGGTTTATTACATTTGTCAACCTGCTTGCTTGATACATATTTACTGGTTCTTTTTGATCATTATTTTGGTGAATTCTCATTACATGTACTCATGTTTTCATGTTGTCACACACCCATCTCCTGGGATTTTCAATTTCTCTGTTGGGCCACTGTATACAGAATATGCTTATAATTCCTTTATTGTAAGCAGCTAGGAGACATTTATAAGAAGTCAACTAGAAATGGACAGCTGTGACCACATTTTTTTTCTTCAGTTTCCATTTGCTACAGTCCTTTTAATTGGGATGCCTGTGGGGCCTTTCTCCAAATTGGGAATATGCGCATATGCACAGTTTAGTAACATTAAATATGATTTGGAAATGTTTGCATTTGGAGTAGCTGACATATTGATTAGCTGGTTTCATGTATTCATACTTGCAAGCACCGAATGGTTGTATAACACGTTTCCTGCTTTCATTTTAAAAAAATGCAGGGATATGAATTGGAACCCAGCTATCATCTGGAATGAAATATTAGTCTGCACCATAGCATGCTGGACTAATGTTGCGAGTTAGACATAAGGTGTTGTATCAAGTCTTTTATTTTGAGCAGTTCTTACAGAATATTGTCATGTCAGATACCATATAGGTATATCAGTTTTTGTTTGCTACTTCCATTGGTGACTGCAAAATACTGACAATTTAACTTCCCATAAAAATATACAGAGTAAAGTAAATTTTTTACCATCAAGTGTCTTAATAGCAAAAATTAAAAATAAGCATTAAAATAATTAGACGTTAGAAATTTCCAAAACTCAATAAATTAGCCAGAATTTAAGAAATAAGTTTACTTTTATACATTGTTGATCAAATGAGGTATACTTCAGAGTACTGTTGTCCGACGTATATGCACATGAGCATAGGTATTGCTTTACCAGCTGGGTCATCAGTGTAACATGAAAGTTTTGTGTTAAAGTGCTTGCAAGTCAGCTACAGAGGGTATACATCAGCACAATGCAGCTCACTGATAGTAGAGTGTCAGACTTGTAATGCAGGCCTGCTCAGGCTGGCATCATCAGCATGTCTTTTGGAAAGTTGCTTAGCTTTCGTTTCTTCAGCATAATGTAACCGTTAATAGTGATGTTTTTTTTTCCATTTGAAAGTGGAATTCATTTTGTCATGCAGCCTCAATCAGATTTTTCATGAGATGGTCCATTTTTAAAAAAGGTCTGTCAAGCTCCATTCTGCACTAATTTAATTGTATATAGACATAATATCTTTTTTGTATGTTGTTGAACAATCATTGTAAAGAGCATTCTGATTGGTCACAAGTTTATACTCATCCAATCTCCAATGGCATGGTGGTTAGAGCATCCGCTTCAGTTGCAGAAGGTCACAGGTTCAAACCCAAGCCAAGTCGTACCAAAGACTTACAAAATGGTGCTAAAAGATGTCTCGCTAGGCACTCAGCATTAAGAGGTTAGTGTTAGGACTGTTCAGCTTGTTGTCAGGATAATGGGACTGGGTGGGAACATCATGTTTTATATTTGCAGCATGATGCCCAATGCTAGGCATCACTGTAAATTGCCACGCTGCTGTGATATGACTGAAAAATTGCTTAAGTTACGTTAAAAATCCAAATCAAACACTGCTCATCCAGTGAATCTTTTCATAATGGAAACTGATGGAAATTAGGATACTTGCCAAATGTGGCATCTCTAATTAGTGATTCGACACAGGTGAACAAAAAAGTTTGATAAAGGTTCAGAAAAATGTGATGAAGTAGAATGGTTTGAAAACTGAACGCCTGAGGACTAGCATTTTGTGATCTTATCCAGAAGGATATGAACTACAACTTCCAATTCAAACATCTAACATGTTAAATGACGACTATGATTTGGAAGTTGGAAGATTCCAAACTGATTCCCTTCCATAATTTAAGGAGGGACAATGTATAGATCACTGCAGAAGTGATGATGTGGTTGCCAGATACCCTTGTCTGTCACAGATGGCCATGATATGACTTTGTTGTTTTCATGGCCTACAAGTAGAGTCTTCCTGGAATGTCTGGAATGATATTCTTGTTTCCAAATCAGGGATAATAGATATAGAAGCCCACAACTCTGTATAGAAAACATCAAAGATTGTCTAAAAACATCAGGAAAAGTGAGATAAGTATTTTAAGAAAGATCTCTTACATATACAACTCTTTGTCAAAATGTGCAAACTTCATGTAGATAATACAAAGAGGTGCTTGAAAGAAAAAAAAAAGTACCTACCTCTTCTTGAGAATGAAAAGAAAAAAAATTGAACAGTGAGCCTACAAAGTCATGGTTACAAAAAGGAGAGCAAAAGAAATCTTAGCCCAGGCTGCAAAATAAAAAATTAGCAAGATTCACATATCAGTATCCACTGGTTGTGTCCAGTGAGGAAAAGACAAGTGAACTTATGCGAATATTTGTTATATAGTTGTGTATAATTACAAAAATTAGCATGAATAAAAGAAAACGGATTTATTATGAAAAGAGAGAAGTGTGACTTTAATGAAATATGTGCTGCAAAAGTTTACAAATTATTATTGATTTTTTATCATGTGAAAACTATATGCACATGTAATAATTTCAACACTAATATTATTGGAGAACAAGTTGATGTGACAATGAACATTGTTAAATTCTTCCAGTATTGTTTAAAGTTGGGTAAGTTTGTTATTTTTCAAGTGATTTTTTCTGTGTTGGAATGAAGTAAATTCTTTGCAAAATATTATAATAATAAGGCCAACCAGGAGTAGATTTTTTATGCTCTCAGTCTAAAATACATTTTTGGCAGGTGGCCTTTTGCCCCTCTGAGAACCAGCAGTGGGAGGACTCACGGACAATTTATTTGTTTTTCTATATTAAGAACCAAGATAATGGCTCAGTAATGTGTTAAAAGTGTTATTAAAACTAACAATATCTACCATAACATCAACGCACAGATGAGACATGACCATCAGAACATTTGTAGCTAATATGTATTATGTATCAGAGCATATTTCATTGGATTTAGCATTATTTCAAATATGGAGCATTTTGTCTTTTAATTTCCAACTGTGTCCCCTAATATTGGACCATTCCGTGTTTATTGAAAAATGGAATCCGCATCTGTGAAGTTGAGACCCTTCAGTAATATATGAATATAGGAATAAGTTACATTTATTATTGCCTAAACACTGCTGGATACTGAGGAAATTGATTTATTGCCATTCAGCATTATTGTAATTTGATTAATCAAAGAAAGATTATACAGTAATGTAATATTCATCATTTCATCTTGAACTGCCTTGAAAGACAGATTTAAATCTGTACTTTGTTAAATTCTCTCTCATCAAAAGCACACATGTATCT
Source organism: Sinohyriopsis cumingii (assembly GCA_028554795.2). Lineage (NCBI taxonomy): Eukaryota > Metazoa > Mollusca > Bivalvia > Unionida > Unionidae > Sinohyriopsis > Sinohyriopsis cumingii. Next base: position 81,095,021 of record CM068829.1, on the reverse strand, counting down.
CTTTATAACATGTGCCTCCATTCATGGTAGTGTTTGTAACGATTACTGAAGGCATTAAAAAAAGGTTTCAAATTCCATCTGAACTTTTGATTAATTTATCAACTTTTCTGGAACTTGTACTCTGTTGCCACTGGTGATAACCAAACATGATCATGTATTTCCAATGGATTCATTGGAGGGAAAACAACAGATTTTACAACTGAAAAAGTGCAGTGCATTTTCAGTACAAAGTCATGGTTGAGCACTACAGTGTAGTACATTTTCAATGCATAGTCAAGATTGACCACCATAGTGCAATGCATTTTTGATGCAAAGTTACGGTTAACCACTAGAATGCAATGCATTTTTTTATGCAGGTCATGGTTATCTACTAGAGTGCATTACATTTTTGATGCAAAGTCAAGGTTGACCACTAGAGTGCAATGAATTTTTTTTATGCAAGCCATGGTTGACCACTAGAGTGCAAAGCATTTTTGATGCAGGTCATGGTTGACCACTAGGAGTTCAAAGCATTTTTGATGCAGTCATGGTTGACTACTAGGGTGCAATGTAATTTTGATGCAGTCATGGTTGACCACTAGGGTGCAATGCATTTTTGATACAGGCCATGGTTGACCACTAGAGGTCAAAACATTTTTGATGCAGTCTTGGTTGATGACAAGAGTGCAATGCATTTTTGATACAGGTCATGGTTGACCACTAGAGTGCAATGTAATTTTGATGCAGGTCATGGTTGACCACTAGAGTGCAATACATTTTTGATGTAGGTCTTGGTTAACTCTAGAGTGCAAAGCATTTTTGATGCTGGTCATGGTTGACCACTAGAGTGCGATGCATTTATTATGCAGGTCATGGTTGACCAGAGTGCAATGCATTTTTGTTGCAGGTCATGGTTGACCACTAGAGTGCAAAGCATTTTTATGCAGGTCATTGTTGACCACTAGAGTGCAATGCATTTTTGATGCAGGTCATTATTGACCACTAAAATGCAAAGCATATTCAAGGTTAAATTATCATCACCACAAAATGAGCTCCATTTTTAAAATAAAATTCTTGCAGACATACATCAGCAAATTATTACTTTGAAAAGAAAAATAATTCTAAGAAAGATGGAGTTATTAAGTAAAGCACATGATGATTGGTGTTAACTAAAGTGTAAGCAAACTGAGGAACAGAAAAGGCAGGTTCAGTGACAATTTCTGGTTGTCTCAGTAATTCAAAAATGTTATTCTGGTTGTTTTGGGCCAAATTAGACAACATTTGGGGAATTATTGGAGTAAGCTGGCTTAGGTATAATAAAGTAGTTTTAAATATTATTTTCTGTATTTCTTAGACTGTTAGATTTGTCTGCTGAGATTGCTTTGTTATTATTCTTTTGGTAGCTGAGGTGATTGACATGAACTGTAAACTTTACCACTTTCAAGAGTTTTCAGTATCATATGAAATAAGAGTCTTTAATCAAAAGGGAAAAAAAAAACTAAATTTTTTTTGTAAATAATTGTGATACGTTCCCACCCACCACAAAAAATTGCAGTGTTTTCTTTTATCCTTTTTTTATTGTTTGTGTCATTGCATTTTTGTTTCTTCTTGCCTTCATTCACGCATGCCATCAGGTCACAAAACCTCCAGTAGCCATTATGCTTTTGGATTGAGACCAAGAGGAACATGTAGACAGTTTCTGAAATAATATAATCCAATTTTTGCTTTCCTGTGTAATCAATATTTTTAAAGGTTTATGAATGAAAAGCATTATTTTTAATGGCTAATGAATGTCAAAGTTCAGAAACAAAGATAAACAATTATGCCATAGTTAACTTTCTTGTCATTTGTAAATTGTTTAATATGAAATGGATATTGAAAAACCATATTCCCTACTTGTAAGTAAGATCCATCAGCTTAGACCCTGATTTACTTTTACATTATGCAGTTTGTTAGGAGTAATCAGTAGAATTAACAAGAACCAGCAGATCATGGTGTACGTTTGCAGTTGGATGCAACTTAAAAGCAACTACATACAATAAATCATTTTCATGGTGAGTTTCAATATTAGCTCACCAACTTGGACATTCAATAATACCATCTGTGGTATAGAGCTGCCTGCTGGCTTGGAACATGGTTCTTAAGCATGTTGTTTATATTACCATTCCACATATTGGTTTATAACTTTATTTGTGCATGTTGTAGGTCTGATTCCAATTATCAGGGGTAGTCAGTGTCAATTCTACTGGTTCCAGCTGCTGTAAAACCCACTAGCAAGTTTATTCCAAACAATATTATAAACTGATGCTTTGTTGCTTAGAATGGTAGTTGTAACTGATAGTCACATGTTCCCACTTCCAAATCTTCATTTGGCCACCACACTTGAAAAATATGCAATATCTGTATTTTACTCCATCAATATTGACTCTTTCTACATGAAGTGTGATGCTCGGTTAGATTGTGTTGCTGGTGGATGGGTTGCTGTGCAAACTGTTAAATTGTCAAGGGGTTTTACTGTTATATTTCATAAAGCCTAATTAACTGTCTCTGATTATGTATGAAATATATGTACCATAGTTATTCTAATGGACACTCTGGAGGGGGATTGCAATTTCCAAAGGGTGTGGATTGTTGAATAATGCATGTCACTGTTTGAAAATGTTAATAAATTAAGATGTTTTAATTTTTCTAATAGTCATTGGGTTACTTGTGTACTGTTTTAATTATTTGGACATATCATATTGAATTTATATGGATCTATAAGCCTCCGGAATGTAGGAATTTTTCTTTTTTGTGAAAAATAAGAGGGCTTGGGGTATTAATTAGAAAGTGGGCTTATATGTTTACAGATTGTGTTTCATTGATTTATATATGAGTAGTCCTGCCAGGCAGTCCCTCAAATGGACAGTGATCCAGTGAAGTTCAGTGCCAGGTGAATAAGAGTTACTTGCAGTTATAAAATGTTGGATAAAGTTACCTGATTGTTAGACACTTGATTCATATTTAAGTGACTTTCAGAACCTCGTTTAAGTTTTTATATTGTATAAAAACTGTAGTTGAATAGATGCATGTCTTCTAAACAAGATTAGACAGAACTTGTCTTTAAGAGCAATGACAAGATTGCTGTTAGCATAAGGCTTATATGTGCTTGAGGGTTATATTTTCAGAGCTTTTGCAACCGTATGATGTAAACATTTTACCTGATCTAGTATTGCTGAATTCCTGAACAAGCCATTGCTCCAGTATTCTTGCTTCTTTCTTTAGTGATTCTAAAATGCACATACCAGCTAATCGACTGGATATGTGTAACTTGTTTATATAATGTACATTCTTAGTATAAGGTAAACACCCCCCTCAAAACTTAAAAATGTCTGATTAACATTTTTGAAGCAAAAACACAATATGCCAGTACCTTTGGAGCAAGTACTATTCAAACCCACTTGTCTGTACAATAAGTGATTTTAACAAGAATAAAATCAAACCTTGATTTTGGTATTATCATTGTTAATCAGCCACCATAAATTTACAGCCAATAACCTGTCCATATGGATGATGGTGGGTGGATGGAACAAATGTATGCATAGGTAAGCAGACAGACAGTTACACTATATTTCATAAATGCAGATGAAACACTTCTGTATGAAGAGATTAGACACTTAATATCTTTTTCTTTTCTTCCAAGGATCACCTAGAACTGTGTTCTATGCCATGTCTGAAACTTTAATGGGGCCATGGGAACCACACTTTTCATTTGATTTGGGGACAGGGATGTCTTGACATGAGAGGATTTATCATAGCAAACACAGGGCAGGTGCAACACTGCCCATTTTATTATGTATGATATAGCTGCATTTTGTTGATCTTTTTTATGCAGTTTTTGGGGGAAATATTGTTGCATATTCTAGACTTGACCCTGTAGAACCTGGCTTGGTGGGGTTGATGAATATCTGCAGGATTGGTACTGCAATATTTGTTAGTGCCACCTGGCATACCCAGTTTCCGTTGGCATCCCATGAATATTTATTTTGAAATATCTTAATCAAAAATGAGTAAATTTTGCTTTCCTAAATGTTTTTTTCATTCATTTCATACATGTAACTTGTTACTAGAGCATGTTTTGATTAGTTGACACTTGTAATGGTCAGTACATACATTTTATGCTTTGATTAATTGACACTTGTAATGGTCAGTACATACATTTTATGCTTTGATTAGTTGATACTTGTAATGGTTAGTACATACATTTTATGCTTTAATTAGTTGACACTTGTAATGGTCAGTACATATTGTTTATGCTTTGATTAGTTGACACTTGTAATGGTAGATGCACACAATTGTATGTTTGATTAGTTGACACTGATAGTGATCAGTTAGTTTTCAAAGGTAATGGTTGATTCATACATTTTATGCTTTGATTAGTTGACACTGGTAATGGTCAATACATACATTTTATGCGTTGATTAGTTGACACTTGTAATGGTCGATATACACGATTGTATGCTTTATTAGTTGACACTGGTAGTGATCAGTTTACAAAGGTAATGGTCAATACATACATTTTATGCTTTGATTAGTCGACATTGGTAGTGGTCAGTAGATACATTTTATGCTTTGATTAGTTGACATTGGTAGTGGTCAGTACATACATGTTATGCTTTGATTAGTTGACATTGGAAGTGGTCAATACATACATTTTATGCTTTGATTAGTTGACACTGGTAGTGATCAGTTAGTTGACAAAGGTAATGGTCAAAACATACATTTTATGCTTTGATTAGTTCGTAATGGTAATGGTCAGTACACACATTTCATGTTTTGATTAGTTGACACAGTGGTAGTGATCAATTAGTTGACAAAGGTAATGGTCAGTACATACATTTTATGTTTTGATTTGTTGACACTGGTAGTGATCAGTTAGTTTACAAAGGTAATGGTCAGTATACACGTTTTATATTTTGATTAGTTGACACTGGTAGTGCTCAATTAGTTGATAAAGGTAATGGTCGATACACACATTTTATGTTTTGATTAGTTGACAATGGTAGTGATTTATTAGTTGACAAAGGTATTGGTCAGTACATACATTTTATGCTTTGATTAGTTGACACTGGTAGTGGTCAATACATACATTTTATGCTTTGATTAGTTGACACTGGTAGTGGTCAATACATACATTTTATGCTTTGATTAGTTGACGCTGGTAGTGGTCAATACATACATTTTATGCTTTGATTAGTTGACACTGGTAGTGGTCAATACATACATTTTATGCTTTGATTAGTTGACACTGGTAGTGGTCAATGCATACATTTTATGCTTTGATTAGTTGACACTGGTAGTGGTCAATGCATACATTTTATGCTTTGATTGGTTGACAATGGTAGTGATTTATTAGTTGACAAAGGTATTGGTCAATACATACATTTTATGCTTTGATTAGTTGACACTGGTAGTGGTCAATACATACATTTTATGCTTTGATTAGTTGACACTGGTAGTGGTCAATACATACATTTTATGCTTTGATTAGTTGACACTGGTAGTGGTCAATGCATACATTTTATGCTTTGATTTGTTGACAGTTGTCAATGCACATATTTAATTAGTTGACACTGGTAGTAGTTTATGCAAATATGTTTGCTTTGATTCAACACATGGCCAGAGATTCATCTGCTGATGCATGCTTGGAGTCTCATTGTCCAGAGTGAAATGCTAAATGACTTTTTGAACTACTTCTGATGACCCAAATGATTTTTTTGGGGTGAAATTTGAATATATTATTTAAATAATGTTTAGTATTCTAAGTTGATTGATTTGTGTCTGCCTGGTAAATATGCTGCAAAAATACCTGTCCTTTTAAATAGAACAACAGTATGATATGAAACTAACTGATGGTGCCATATAGTCATAGGGTACCTTGATTACAATAGCACCTGTAAGTAACAAACATAATATTTATAATGCAGCCTAAATATATATTATGTTAGATGAATAAACAGATAAAGCTTATTTTCTTTTACCAAGAACACAAAAACAACAACTTCTGCTACCTCTACAATTTATAAAGGCAACTTCTTGTAACAAAACATGAGCATAATTATATATCTAAATTTGGTTTATAATATAATTTTTTTTATTCTGCTATAAAGGAACGTATGAAAATAAACTGCAACAAAAATTATGAGGCTAGATATTGTAGCAAGCTTGTAAAAAATTTCCCCAAGATACATGTTTGGTAATGAAAAATTTCCAATCCAGACCCCAAAATATTAATTTTGGAAATCGAGAGAGAGAGAGAAAGAGAGTGTGTGTGTGTGTGTGTGTGTTAGCAGTTCATAAAGCTTTATGTTATGTAAGTTGGATACACTGGGATCTTGCCCCAGTACATGTCCCACCACTTTGTTTGGAAATAAAAGGCACTCATCTGATAATTAGCCTCTTGGAATTTTTTAAAAGAACGATCAATCAACTGAAAATTTAGCACACCCAGGCAGTGTTTATCATCCATAATTTATGTGATATCTACAGGAGTCAGACAAATACTTATTGTTTTGGCAAATAATTAAACGGATAAAAATAAGTGTTTTCAAATTAGTCTCAAAAGTTGGCTTGTCAAAGGTTGTTTGGATGCATGATGCTGATTTCAAGGTAACTTGGTGATAATTGTTAAGTAAATGGATGAGTTAAGTGTCAGCAGATAATTCAATTGTGAGTATTAGCTTTCATTGTTGTTGATGTAGTTGATGAGATGAGACTGGTATGGAACCATATCAAGGCATAGAAAACTTGATAGGACTAATGAACCTGTTTTAAAGAAAAACAATTATTTAATTTTACAGTTGACTGTCATTTGCCTAAATAATTCAAGCTCTCTCTCATAAAAAGCTAGCAAGATGTATATTTCCAAAACCATTATCAATATGAAAATGAATTTGTCTATACATATATATACATCTGTCTTGTCTTTTTTAACTGTATACGTGTATGCATTATAACCCATTTCTTTTCATCTGCATGTCAATATAATTGTATTATCTACATATACAGTAACAGTTTTGATAACTTAAATTATCAGCTTATTGTTTTAATTTTTTAACAAAGATGAAAATGAAAACAGAAGATTTTTGTTTGTCAAAAAAAAATGTGATTTCCTAAACATGTCCTATGTTTTATTTTTTACAATGTTTGAACTTTACATTTATTAACATGTTGTCATATTCTGGAGTGAGCTGAAATCAATTAACTAGTTCAGGACAAGTTCAGAAATCTAGTCAACATGCACAAAGCTGACTTTGTTTCAGTTTGTAAGGCCCTGCCAGGTCTTGTTCACATTTCCAGTTCTCAAGCTTTGCTTTTATTCATTTCGTGTATGTTGAGTGATTGAAAGATAGATACACTCTGCTGTAGATTTTCCATGGTATTCCAGGAAAAAAGATGGAACACTCTGGCATGGAAAACCGTGGAGTATTTGGACTAATATTCCAGGCTCCTTCCAGGGTAGGCTGGAAAACCATTGGGAAAAAAGACATGGGAAACCCTGGACAATTCTAACCCTTGAGTATTTGGACTAATATTCCAGACTATCACAAGGGCAGGCTGGAAAACTCTAGCATGGAAAAACCTGGAAAATTCTAGCATGGAAAAACCTGGAAAATTCTAGCATGGAAAACCATGGAGTATTTGACTAATATTCCAGGCTTTGTCCAGGGTAGGCTGCAAAACCCAGGAATATTGTCATGGAAAACTCAGGAAAATTCTGGCTTTGAAAACCTTGAGTATTTGGACTAATATTCAAGGCTTTGTCCTGGGTAGGTTGCAAAACCCTGGAATATTGTCATGGAAAACTCAGGAAAATTCTAGCTTTGAAAACGTTGAGTATTTGGACTAATATTCAAGGCTTTGTCCTGGCTATGCAGGAAAACCATGGAATATTGCATGGAAAATCCAGGAATACTGGTCTTGACAAAACTGTAATATGTGGCTGGAAGACCATGATAATATTTTCAACAGGAAAACAAGAGATTTCCTTGAAAAATAATTTTCATTTGGCTGAGACCCTGACGTGATCCCTCTCCCATATGTTACAATCATGCACTATTAGGTGAAAAACAAGAATATTTGCTATTTAAATTACATTCAGTACTCAAAAAGTGTGATAGCCCAATGTTTTGGCCTACTAATTTCAGACCAAGCTCCTGCTGTATTCCAAAAGAGGTGCCTGTCGGGCTTGTCAAAACATCTAATTCACGTGAGAAAACATAAATGGCAATGATGAAATGCTGAATTTCAAGATGTTGGAAGATTGATAAATTATTAATATTTATCCCCATGTATGCCCCTTACCCCATACTTCTATCGAAAACAATATACTCTGAGTACAAATTGAAGCATAATTATTGTGATCTATGAAAAGGGAACCGATTGTCTGTGTTACTATAACTAGTGCTCACATGGCTTTAACATACATGTGATTCTAAAATATTCTTTGGGATATTTATGTGCCAGAACCAGTCTAGTGAAGACAGGAACTGTTCCAGCAATTCTTGCAACTGGTGCAGTGATGCATATCAGCATAATGCCATTATTGCTAGCATGTAAACATGACAAGCTGTCAACTGATTACTTAATTGTTGTAATCTGGACAGTTTACTGGCCAAATGCAGGAAGTTTTTCAGGTATTTTAAGTAATTAAGGGGTAAAATGTGATCCTGTTGGCTTTTAAGTCTTTGATTACAAAACTTAAATGATCTTGAGATAAGAAGAAAAGACCAACTAAAAATGATTTTGGTAAAAACCTTGCATTCGCATTCTGATTTTTTTACAGTCTTGCTAATTGCTATTGTGCTGCTCAAGATTTTTCAAGTTAAAGATTAATGAATAATAATTCAGCTGTCCTCATGCTTGCGCTAATGAAACACTGTTTAATCAAATAAAGTGGCATCTATGAACAACATAAGTGTAAATGGAAACTGTATATAAATCAAGACATGCTTCCAAATGCTGGTCAACATGAACACTGTTGATCCACTGAGTATGATGGACATGGTTAGAGCAAATAAACAATGACAGACCTTAGGACCTGAAAGAAGACATTGCTTTGGGTGAAATTTTTCAGATTCAAAGAAACACACGAGTCAGTTTAATATGATTTTGTTTTTATTTTTTCAGATTTGAATTGTAGCAGTTGCAATTATGTGTGAAAAAAATAATATTGTAAAAGGGGCAAATTTGGGCACATGGACATTTTAAGTCACCTGGACTTTGGGCCTGTGTCTAAAAAAAAAATTTTGAGCACCGATAACATTTCACCACCTTTTCTAAACAGATCCTCTCAGAATAAAATCCTGCATCCTCCACTGCTTTTTTTGTATCATTCAGGTACCATCCACTGAAATAGATTACAACAACATATACTACATTGTAAATATCCTGAACAAAAGAATTTTACTATTGTTCGGCAAAAACATTTCATTTTTTTTTAGTTCAACATTTAAAAATCACTTTACATGTCTGTGAAACAATTCTATGTATTTTTCATGATCTTACTTTAAAGAAAGCCTCAATATTAGCTTTACTATCCATTTTGAAAGGTTACATGTCAAACAGTTGGTATTTTATATCTGTCAACATAAAAAGGGAGTGAAATTACTCACTTGATACCTTGAAATAGAATGGTTCTGATCTTATTTAAAAATGAGAAAAGCAGAATGCAATGACCTCTGACCAATTGCTGAATTTGATATGTTGGAAGAAAAACTGAAATTAGGTTAACAAGCTTGCATGCAATTTGCTAATTTTGTCAATCTATTTTTGATAACTGACACATGAACAGTAAACAAGGGAAATAACCACCATTAAGATCTTGATACCAAATTAGGCCAATAATGTGGAAAACCCATTTTATTTTGATACCAAACTAGGCTAGTAATGTGGAAAACACATTTTATGTTGAGTGATTTTATTATTTGATTTCCGTTTTTTAAAAGCAAACTTAATTCTTTATAGAATGCCAAGAGAATGGAATGGGTTTGTCCCAAAGAAAGCAAAAGCTAAAAAGCTATATACATTTTAAAGTTTGTATTTAGCATGAAAATAACTTTTCTTCTGGGAGGAGTTAACAATAATAATAATAATAACAATAATATTAATGATAATTTTTGACATTCACAATAACACTTGCACTATTAATAATAATAATAGGTATAATATGCATGATGATAAGAGCAAAATATTCAGAGGAATGGACTTTTTTTAAAATACTGATTGATTTTTGTTCCCCTTCTTTTGTAAAACTACTCATTATTTGGAAATATATAATACAGGAAATAAAATCATATTTATTTACTTATCTATCTTAAATCTATAAATGTGGAGTTTATTATTATTATTTTTAATATTATTATTATTATTAAAAGTTTTGATGGGGCCCCAAGTGGTCTAAAGCACTCACCATTATGGATCAGTGCCATCTCACCTCTGTCTGCATGGGTTCGAGTCTAATTAGGCTCAGCTAACCTAGGTACGTGAGAAAGCTTGCCAGTAGCTTCTCGTGGGTCGATGGTTCTTCCCATGGTTTTCCTGGGTTCTTCCTCCACTAGTTGTACTGGCTGCCATGATAACCTATCTTGTGCTGAAAAATGGTGTTACACACTACAACAACAACAACAAGAAGAAGAAAAGTTTTGATATTTACCACTTTCAGAAATGTATAAATCTGGTAATATTAAATATGTGTATGAGACTTTTGGATTTTTAATGTAGCTTAAAAATTTGCAGTCATATTGCTACGATGTCTGCAGTGCTGCAGTTTATAGTGATGTCTAGCACTGGGGCATCATCCTGTAGACATGTAGCATCATGTCCGACCCAGTCACATTATCTGACAGCTGGCTGCCCAGTCCTAACACATACCTGTTAATGCCAAGCACCTATCGAGGCAGTTGTTGTACTGTTTTAATAACCTGTGACCTCCTGCATCTGGGGTGGATGCTCTACCCATTTAGGCCACCAGAGCAGTCAATTTTAAATGTAACAAAATAGAATTATTGGAAATAAAGAAAAATTATCTTAAGTAATTTAATTGAGGGCATTGTTAACATAAAATTGTTTCATGTACATTTGCTACTTGAAACTGTTTAAAAATTCAGTTTTTTTAATACCACTGTTTAAGATATATTGAATACAATGTACAGATGGAACACTTAACATTAGAATTTTGTCCTTGAGTAATATTGTATTCCAGCAAAATGTCTATTTGAGATTAGTCCGAATGCCATGCCATATATCCAGAATTTCCACAGAATATTTGAGTCCAAATTGCTCACTTGGAACATACATGTGAGAAAATCTAACGTAGAACAAATTTATCATGTGTCCAATGAGGGATCATAGCCATTTATCTTTCCAACAGGTGGAGCCACAGAAAAACCCAGTCCTAATATTTGGTCATCTATGGAATTTATCATTAGCCAGAACAATCTATTGTTGATCAATCTAGTGATAAATAATTGTCAAAACTACAATAATACTTGTATCAGTGAAAACTAGTATTGTCTTATTACATTTTTTCTTGTTTCAAAATATATACTATATTAGCACTATAAGACACTAAATTCAGCTTAATTAAAATAATATATCTTACCACCATTTTTGGTCTCCTTATGTTGAAATCTTTAGTGCCAACCTATTATATGTAAAATCTTAATGCTATTAACTTCATTTTCTAAGTACCCGCTGATTAGTGTGGCTTTAATAAAACTGCGTTATTAGTGTGGCCTAATGAAAATCTCTTAAAACAGTTGTTACAAATGAAACGCTGCATTTTATAGTTATATACATGGAATAAAGAACTTAATAAGTACCAAATGTACAACTTATTGTCTTATTATTTTTGTTCATTCATTATAACACAATTAATTTATGCACAACAGCTGTAAGAACAGTTTCGTATTTAAACATTAAACTTGAAGAAACTAATTGCCATTATTTGGTCAACAAAAGTTAAATATATGGTCACAAAGAGGTATATAGACTTGGTATGAATTTATAATAATTACCTCAATGAAAAGGGCCAGGACTCATATAAATTACTGATTAAAAAGGGAACAGATGTATGTGTATATGTTAATCAGAAACAATTCCCAGTATTGTACCATATGTTTTATTGCAACAAAATCCAGTGTTATGTTCTAAATCTTATTGTAAACTGTCATTGCAAAACTGAATTTAACACACCAAGAACATTACAACTTTATTTAGACCATGATAATTCTCTCCTTTTTTTCCTTCCAAGTGATGTTTTAGGTATAGGTTATCTGAGTAAAATGAAATTAGATCACTTCACTTCTATCAATTCTGACATACATAACACACACCCAATTTAAATAGGAAGTATAAATGTCATAATAAAGAAATTAATACTCTCTTTTAATTGAAAATTATTTTCTGGTAGAGAGCAGAAGTAACACAGTCAACTTTTTTCCACTTATATGACTTGTGAAAATACTGGTCTAGGACGACATCTTTGAAAAACATATTGTCATAGACCTCCAACCTGAGACAAAAAAGAACATTTACAGTTGCATATTATGCAGACATGATATTACCTTGATAATTTATCAGATACATGTTTAATGTAACAAATATTCATAGAGAATCTTGTATATTTCCAAACTAAACCACTAACATTGTTTCTGAGGAAGTCGAACATTTTTACTAAATTACCCCACCAAGTACCTATCTAAAGAATCATTCAAAATAAATTGCTGAATCATCCATGATTTATACAATTTTAGGGATATGAATCTGTTTATTATTTTATTTTTATGCAGATGCAAGAAAATATGATTTTCCATTTGAGACTAAAACGCCACTGATTATGCCTAATATTTACTTATCTATCAGTTAATTCCTTTTTTCACCCAGATAACTTCGCTCCTCATCTTTTTTAGATCCTCTGTCAGCAATATTAACATCCATAATCCATCATAATTGAGACATTTTATAAAGCAAGATGAAGATGCTATCTTTCTATTGCTTGTTTGTTGAACAGGAAATATATACCGGAAATAATCTTGGACTGCTTTCTTCCATGCTGCCACCTATCTATTTAAAGGGAAGATAACTGGCTACAATTCCTTATCAGAGTCCTCTTATGTTAGATGTTTTGGCTCTAATAAAAAGTAATAAAGAAAGAATGAAAACTACAAGCTTTGAAAAATTTAACAAATAATTTATTTCCCTGGGGAAATAAAAACAATGTAAAAATGAAAAAATAGGAACTTATGGTTTTAAGAATCAAATCCAAAACTACGCCAAGAATAATCCACAAATTAAATTTTAGAAGTCCTGGTAATGAAATACTTTTGATGAATTCAAGTTCAAGTCCTGATGAAAATTCCAGTTTGGAAGGTGATGATGCATACTGTAGCTAGTATTGTGCTTTTGTGCCTACAGTTCTTTGATGTTTCACAAACAGTATTCTGGTGCTTGAATTTCCAAATAAAATTTCAAGAAATGTATTTGTCCAAAAATTATGTATGAGGAAAAAGAATTAATCTTTTAGAATCCAAATAATTTGAATAAAAATTAAAATTTAACTCCAAACTGGTCACAAACAAACACTTGCCAGTGTAAAGGCCCAACTAAGTAAATTCTCTATAGATATCAGTATAAAACCTGAATACTGCGCAAAACAGATGCTTGGATGAGGGTTACATGATCACATTCCAGCACAGTTTAGAATCTATTTACATGTCAGAGGTCATATATTCCAGTACAGCCTCAATTTCACTATTATCATTCACACATTAAGAATGAATTTAAAAAAAGAAGTTGTTTACTTGATTCTCAATCAAGATCAGGAACTAGGTCAGCAGAAAGATACAAAGTTCCATTTTTTGGCGTTTTCAACTGAACAGTCAGGTCAAACTAATTTCTGGAATATATCAAATTCCTAATAAACAAAATTAGATTACTTTGACATTTAATGAAATTAAAATAAAAGATTTTAAAACTTACAAACAAATTAAATCAATTATAAATTAAATCAAATATACATATTAACAGTCCAAAATTTGTTCATGTGAAAATTACGTTAGTTTTTCCTAGGCTCACAAGATTCAACAAACTGCATACATGAGCTTGCAAAATCTACCCAATTTGCATATGTTGATAACAAGGTTCTCACGTGCAGCTTATGTGAAGCTCATGAGAATTGGTGAGATTTTTTGCATGGCTAACCCTAATCATTTGAGCAGAAGAAATGAAAAATAATTCTAAGTGCCAATCTTGAAAATTGACTAAGTTCTTTTCCATGGTTTTCCAATTTTCGCTAGGCATGGTTCTAATGTGTTAACTCTATCTACACCTTGGTGGATCGAACAGATATTTCAGTGCTCTGTCCTAGTGACATAATGGAGTTCATAAATTGGCCCCCTTAGTATGAAGTGCCAACTAGCCAAAGGCATATAACAGCGGCATATTATGCATAGGCCTAAAATGGTGGAGGCAATTGACTTCAGAAGGATACTTTGTAAGTTTAACATTGAAAGTATGACTAAGTAACAGAGGGAAGTCATTAAAGGTATTTTTGAGGGAAAGGATGTATTTGTAAACATGGACAGGCAATGGATAATTACTTTGTTATGAGCCCATTCCAGTTGTGTGCTCTACTTGTCTCGATCATATAGGAACAGTGTTCATATTTGAATAACTTGATTTTGACTGGATGCATTGACTTCCTGCTGCATCCAGTGCAATTCACAGACCTGAAACACTGAAATATCTGTTCGATCCTCCAAGGTGTTGATAGGGTTAACACATCCGAACCTTGGCTAGTGAAGATGGGGTTTTCCCTGCTTAAATATATCAAAAAAATTCCATGTCCAAACTGTCCATACTTTTCCAGGGTTATCCATGCTGAAAAAGATTCTAAGTCCAAACTGTCTATAAGCTTCCAGGCATGTCCAGCCTTTTCCATGGACAATGCTCGGGATTTCCATGAAAAATTCTGCAAAATATTTCATTTTCCCACTGTTTTCCAGGGTTTTCATTGTTTTTCAATGTTATTCCATCCTTTTCCAGAGTATACTATGAAAAAAGTACAGCCGGTAACTTGAGTCATTGAAAGATAGATCTGACTTGAAGAATGGCACTACAGAAACTTGGTTGTAACTGTTTCATTATAGTTTAGCTTTTTCTTATGGAATTGCTTGATTGTTTTATCATTTTCCAGGCTTATAGGACTTGAACAATCATTTTAATAGTAACAAGTGATGTACAGGGTAAAACCAGTTATACTGCAAAATCCCACTTCATTTAGTCTCCAGAACTATAAAAATGGATCCTTCACCATAAAAAGTCTCTCACTTTAAAGCCATTATGTAATTAGGGATATGGTCTTGGATCCAGTTAATTAGAATCCATTGTAGAACACAGAATTTCAAGCCCTAGATGTATATCGCCCTTCATTCCCTCATGATATTCAGAAAATGTAGACTTTTTTACTAACAGAGGGGGGAGAATTTTCCCAGAATATCATCATATCTCAGATAGAACCTGTTTTGTTTTTGCTACTTTATTTATTTCTCTTTATTTTAGTATTCAATATTTGATAACCAATCATAATGTAGTTCCATCTCTTAAAATAACCTTTCAATAACATCAAGAGGACTGTCCAATACAAACTAAGAGAGCTGCAACATACTGAACAACAAGGCAGATGAGATTCAGTAATATGCAGAGAGGAATGACATGAAGAAATTCTCTGATGCTTTGAAGACAGTCTACAAGCCATCTGGAGCATTTCCAGTACTGAGTGCTGACAGAACCACACTGCTCATTGACAAAGAAAAGATGTTACAAAGATGAGCAAAACACTTCAATATCTTTAATGTGCAGTCATCTGTTAGTGAGGAAGAAATGTATTGACTGCCCTATGTGGAAATCAAGACATGACTTGCTGATCCCCCAGTGCTGTCTGAAACTTAAAAAGCACCTGACTTGCTATCAGCTGGCAAAGCTCATGGAGTGGATGCTATACCAGCAGAAGTCAGCAGATACAGTGGCTCACACATGGCACAGAAACTGACTGAACTCTTTCAGTCAATGTGTACTCAGGGAACTATATCCCAAGAGTACAAGGATACATCCATTTTCCACTTGTACAAGCAGAAAGACAACAGACAATCTTAAAACATTACCATCAAGCCATCTGTTTGCTGTCAGTAGCAGTAAAATCCTTACCAGAATTATGCTGAATCACCTTGTGCATAACACTGATCACAGGCTTTTGCCTGAGAGTCATTGTGGCTTCAGGAAAGGATGAGAAACCACAGTTGCAGCTTGTCAACTCCAAGAGAAATACCAGGAACAGTACTCCAACCTGTACACAACATTCTTTGACCTGACAAAGGTCTTTGATACAGTCAGTCTTGGGGACATTTGGGTGATTATGGCAAAATTTGATTTTGTTATAATCAGCAATTTCAAAGCTTGTTTGTGTTGTGGATGATGGTGAGTCATCTGAACCAATCCAGTACAAATGGAGTCAAGCAAGGCCCCAGCCCTCTTCATTGTGATGTTCTCTACCTGATGCTTTCCTTGACTATGACACTGTGGTTGACATTAGATATTGGACTAATGGTAAGTTCTTAAGTCTGAGCAGACTTCAGGCAAAGACTAAGATACAGAAAGTTACTCTTCATGATCTCCTGTTTGCTGATGACTATTCTAGCAATGCCAAATCTAAGTATGACATGCAACAGAATATGAACTATTTCTTTGTAGCTTGAGAAAGTTTTAGTCTCATAGTCTGTGTCAAGAAGACAGAGGTGATGCACCAACTTTTACAAAGGAAAGCCGACATACAACCTGCCGTCACAACAAATGGCCATTGGATAGGTCACCTATCTTAGCAGTTAACTATCATATGCAGTTCATTTCAATGGTGAAATCACTGCCAGAATTGCTAAGTATTGTCTTCGGTAGACAATGCACAAATATGTAGGAGCACAGAGACATTAGCCTGCAGACAAAAGTTAAAGTCATTGTGTTACTGTCTCTGCTGTATGCATGTGAAACCTTGATGGTGTACAGACACCATGTCTAGAAGCTGAACAATCAGCATCCACACTCTGCTGATCAGATCACATAACAGATGGTGGGCCACATTACCAGGATGTGAGAAGAGCGATTGCCAGAGAAGATTCTCTGTGATGAGTTGAAGGATAGAAAGAGATCTCAGGATGGTCAAAAGAAATGCTTCAGAGATTCCCTCAAGTTATCCTTAAAACATTTCAACACTGTCCATGAGTCTTGGTAAGATCTCTCACAGAATCACTCCATGTGGCACAGTCTCATTTATACAGGAGCTACAGACTTTGCACTGAGAAGAATTGCAGAGTTAGTGCACAAATGTGAGCAGTGTAAATTCCAGAACTGCTGCATGTCCTTTATTGATCAAGCAACCCCAAGCATCTCCCATGGAGTGGGCCACAGACAGTTTAGAGCACAAATTACCCTAATCAGCCACTTTCATACTCAAAGAAACCAAACCAGTTAGTGATGTCATGGTCATCTTTGAACTCAATCAAAGTAAAACAGTATGCAAAATATGCAGTAGGATAACACAGCTGTATTGGAACCTACCACTTTATAAGTAATCCCACTAATAATGTGGACCACTTTCATAGCTGTCACAAGGGAGCACTTTTCATTCAATCCATTTATCTTTTTCACCTTCATATCTTTTCTCACTCAGTACTTCAAAAAGGCTATTAACTGCTGCAGTGCATGATTTACAAATGCATTGATTTTTGTGTCACCACATTTTATATTTTATTAGTTTTTAATATTTCAATAAAACCTATTTAACAACCTGATACAATATATTTCAGAATCTTTTTCAGATGCGAGGAATAAAGCAAACCACATTGACTACATTCAATAAATTTAAAGTAACAGTTGCAATATTACACTGTTGTGAGCAATTTCAAGCTGTGCCTTAGTCTGCATAATTCTGTGTAATCTCACTTGAGTGGGCAAGCAACATTTGCATATCCTAAATTGACAGCTATGTCAATGCTATTTGATTTAGACAATTTTTCTTTTTCATTGGCTTTGGTCTGAATTTGGACAATAGAATGTTATTGAGGATACCTGGTTGTTTAGTTGATTAAATGTTGATTGATTGGTTGATGTTTAATGGCACATATCAACACAGGAAAGACTATATTGTTTATAAAATGTCTTGCCTAAAGACACATTAAGGTGCCTGACCCAGCCTGGTTTAATTAAGCATGATTCAAGCCATCACCTTTCTGATTATGTTTAGAGTGCTAATCACTTCCATTTTAAGCTACTGGAACTCCCTAAAGTATGTATTCATTTCCAGTATTTGCTCTTGTATGAGATTAGGTAGTCATTAAGGTGGTGGTGGATGGGGTAAAGAATAGACATGAGTTACATCCCCTGAATCTAATAGATAATGCCACCTGAAATCCTGGTCCAACAAAATCTCTTTTTCTTGTGTTTTAGTATATCCCTGTTCATCTTTTAGTCATGTTTTTATTGCCAAGAAATTTTGAAATTATGCCATATATATCATCTTGAAAGGGTAAAGTACATTTGTGTAATATATATATATATATATTACAATGTGAATCAAGGCATATACCATTTCTTTCTTTTTTTGTTCCTAACTGTAAGACATTGAGGTAGTAAAAACATCTTAATGGGTGTCCTTATCTGCATTATAACTTACGCTACTTGTATATAATAAATCAGTCAATCAATAAGGAAATAGTTGATTAAATATTTTTCATGTTATTGGATAATATAGGTTAGACTACCTTTGTCATATTTTTTACCTAATATTTAAGACAAATGTTTGGAATTTCTGTTTCTGTTTTCACCATCAGCAGCAGCGACATTTTCCTCTAGTGATGTCATTAATGCATATCTGCCATATTCCCAGATAGTATTGGGGGTGGGGGGTTGAGACTTAAAAGTGTTCCAGTTGAGAATAAACTGTATTTTTTATATAGAAAATGGTTGGAATTTCAAATCTGAATAAAAGAAAATAATAACTTTTTTGTTGTTTTTTTCGAAGTATTTCATGCACTTTTTAGGAAAGAAATGGTAGACTTCCAATTGTCAGATATCATCGCCATACACAAACACAAATGTGCAAACAATTACAGAATCCCAGTGACTACATTAAATAAAAATTCCACCAAGTTTCTGTCTTTAAAAATCCATTGGTTGGCAAAATATATGCTTACCAATATTTACCAAGCAAACCTAACTTTACAAACTGCAATATTGAACATGATTAAAAACCATTTTCCCTTTCCAATGAAAACTATTAAATAAATTGTGATACCAAAACATGATTTTGTTCATGAGAAATAAAGCAGTCAAAAAAATCATTTACTCTTTCATGCTAGACCATGTCATTCCAATTATACCTTGGCAGATGTACCTCATGCAGTGTGTTCAATTTAAGAAATTTCAAAGTAGAAATTCTGTGTATTGATCATTCCCAGTATCTATTGTCAACTCTCCAGCTCAATTAAGGAAATAATATCCATCGCTGTGAGAATGGAGGAACTATCTACTTGCTTGACAGCTCTCCAATGATACACATGTTGTAGAATCTAAATATATGTATTTCTGAAATGCTTTTTAAAAAAGCATGGACAAATTTTGTTTTCCTTAATCAGGATGACTTCGAGTAAGGAAAAAGGTAAAATTACAGTTCCGATCCAGTAACATATAATACAGATTTGATTGAAATGAGGTGAACTTCTGCAAAATTGTTTGACTTTTAATTAGGTATTTCAGAACAAAAGTTCTGGGAGGGTAACAGAAATTGGTTTGTCAAGTATTCCTAATTAATATAAAGTTTCAGCTTTTGTGGTTCAGCAAAATGTCTTATTTATGTTATCGTGGCAGAGGGGATGAGGGTCCTCTTGTCTTAAAACTGATGACTCATTTTTTCATTCAGTCTTCAGAATTTTAGTATTCAATCCATGGAAGTTGCTGATACCCATTGCAGAATTATAGTATTCAGTCCATGGAAGTTGCTGATACCCATTGCAGAATTTTAGTATTCAATCCATGGAAGTTGCTGATACCCATTGCAGAATTTTAGCATTCAATCCATGGAAGTTGCTGATACCCATTGCAGAATTTTAGTATTCAATCCATGGAAGTTGCTGATACCCATTGCAGAATTTTAGTATTCAATCCATGGAAGTTCCTGATACCCATTGCAGAATTTTAGTATTCAATCCAAGGAAGTTGCTGATACCCTTGCAGAATTATAGTATTCAATCCTAGGAAGTTGCTGATACCCATTGCAGAATTTTAGTATTCAATCCAAGGAAGTTGCTGATACCCATTGCAGAATTATAGTATTCAATCCAAGGAAGTTGCTGATACCCATTGCAGAATTTTAGTATTCAATCCATGAAAGTTGCTGATACCCATTGCAGAATTTTAGTATTCAATCCAAGGAAGTTGCTGATACCCATTGCAGAATTTTAGTATTCAATCCAAGGAAGTTGCTGATACCCATTGCAGAATTTTAGTATTCAATCCAAGGAAGTTGCTGATACCCATTGCAGAATTTTAGTATTCAATCCATGGAAGTTGCTGATACCCATTGCAGAATTTTAGTATTCAATCCATGGAAGTTGCTGATACCCATTGCAGAATTATAGTATTCAATCCATGGAAGTTGCTGATACCCATTGCAGAATTTTAGTATTCAATCCATGGAAGTTGCTGATACCCATTGCAGAATTTTAGTATTCAATCCATGGAAGTTGCTGATACCCATTGCAGAATTTTAGTATTCAATCCAAGGAAGTTGCTGATACCCATTGCAGAATTTTAGTATTCAATCCAAGGAAGTTGCTGATACCCATTGCAGAAATTTAGTATTCAATCCATGGAAGTTGCTGATACCCATTGCAGAATTTACAGTAAAAGTGCATGCCTGATGCAGCAGGTGCAACTGTAATTTTGTATTTGGTTTGCAAAAACAAAGACAGAATAATATGAACATCTAAAATAAATATATCGTTAATTCCTGACACTTTCTGTCCATTACATTTAAATTAAGGCAGTTTTTGAAGTAACAATGCAATATGCCATGAAAATGTGCAAAATTGAACTGATGTCACTGAACTGGGAGTGCCATGTTGTTAGACTAATCATTGCATTAAACTTATAATAATCCATCTTGCTCATTGAATTTTGGTTTGGTATTTTATGACACAGCAACACAAAGAGGTTACTTAGTGTTGGAGTTGTTGAAGTAAAGTACCATGCCTGATAGCACACCAATGTAGCACACCAGGATTTGTTCCTTTAAACGAAAAAAGCATTTCTCAGTTTTAGTTTATAATCACATATTAGAAGGCAAGCACAACCTGCTCTCATTTATTTGACAAAGACCACTGGATATGATATTTGTAGTATAAACTTGAGTGTCAAGTATCATATTACCCAAGGACCAGAAACAATCCATTCATGTTTATATTCTTGCAGGATCATAAGAGAAAGGTTGTTTAGGCTTGATGTGTGAAAAGATAAGCTTATAACCCATTGACTGCTGTATTAGTTTTATATCCAGCTATCCATAGTACAAAAACAAAATCACCATAAGATGGTGGATAGTACGATTTAGAATTCAGATTTAGATGTTGCTGCCATTTCAATTTGTGATAAATCATGTAAACACATCATTCATTAAAACTGATTCTTTGAAGTTGAGCAGACTGTATGTATCTGGTATCTATGATAAAGATTATATTTATCTTTCACAATGAAGTCAACTGAGTTATTTTGTACACCATTTGAAAGTAACACTTATTACTGCAACCAAAAATGACTCTTTAATGCTCCCTACCCACCAAGCATATCTCTGTAGGGTTTATATAGTGCTGTATATGTCTGTTGTGTCAGATTATCTTGTGTATTGTCTATCATGAATTTTTATTTGTGTTCTGTTCAGTTTAAACAACTATGAGGGCTGAAATTAATTTTGAGGTTTAACAGTAAAGAGAACTAGGTAAATAATGTTTAGGCCCTGGAGATTTATGTAAATTTCACCTGTAATGCAAGTAGGAAACACATTTTGGGGTTACTTCTGAATACATCCAAATAAATCTGTTTCCAAGAGATTTTCATTTACCCTGATGCCTAGTTGGTTAGAAACATTGTTTTTCATTAGAGATTTCACTCACACATGTTCAGAAGGGTAGCAGTTGGAGTTCTGTTGTTTCTTTTTTTCTTCTGTTTTTGCTTATTGTATGTAGACCCATCATTTTTGTGTCCTGGCCACATTTGACTCCAGATCCCCAACTTGTCGTACTTTTTGCAGAGGTTCACCTGTTTTTGTGCAGTTCAGACTGGTCTGCCTTCGATCTGAGGCTGAAAAATCAAAAACCTGGACACAAAATCTGATTCCAACAGTGGGTGAAATTTTGATGTAAAAAAATTGGGTCTAAAAAAGCTTCCCCCTCAGTATTTTGTAATGTGAATAGAAAGTCCTGATTAATTGGTATCTTTGTAGAGCCACATCTATCTACAGTTCTGTAATACCACCCACTTTGGTGCATCTTAAATGACCTTGACACTACAAAGCTCGGATGTAGGGTACTAACTCAGGATGCACAAATATGGCTTCAGGGCTTAATTAATTAGATATTTGATTGTTATCATCTGAGCAGTATTGATACATGAATTGTAATGTAATTGCTGTCTTGATACGTGAATTGTAATGTAATTGCTGTCTTGATACGTGAATTGTAATGTAATTGCTGTATTGACACATGAAATGTAATGTAATTGCTGTATTGACACATGAATTGTAATGTAATTGCTATATTGACAAATGAAATGTAATGTAATTGCTGTATTGACACATGAAATGTAATTTAATTGCTGTATTGACACATGAAATGTAATTTAATTGCTGTATTGACACATGAAATGTAATGTAATTGCTGTATTGACACATGAAATGTAATGTAATTGCTGTATTGACACATGAATTGTAATGTAATTGCTATATTGAGACATGAAATTTAATGTAATTGCTGTATTGACACATGAAATGTAATGTAATTGCTGATCTGATGGCCCATTATTCTTTTTCAGTTCAAGAAAAACACATCCTGGTCCAGTGGTACATATAAGTGACAACCCTGTTGATTCCAGTAAGGTAGGGTGGCCATTACACCAATGACTTTACAGTATTTTAACATGATAAGTCCAGGAATCCAGTATGATATATATTTTGGCATATAAACTAACAAAAGTCTTTAATGTGAGTATTTGGCAGAAATATTTTTTATAAATGAATGGGATGGGTTTGCCATAGCATAAGGTTATTATTGTATAAATACATTATTAGCTTCATTTACAAATTAGTTAAAAGATCACATAATGCCTCAAGCGTTATTTTACATGAATACTGTACAATTTGTGAAACAAAATAGTAATCACATTTTGAATTCTTTTTTACCCTTGCCTTGCGCCTAGTAAATAGCTAGATATAAATTTAGTTTAAAGGAACCATGATGACTTCGTGGTTAAAGTGTTGGACTCTTGACCCAACAGTTGGGGTTCAAATCCTAACCATAAGCTCATCCTGGGTCAGCTGACATAGCACTTCATTTGACATGGCACTAAATAACCTTCTTGTAGAGCAGAAACAAATGGTGACCTAAATCTATGAGCAAATGGCATTTTAGAGACTTGATGCAATCTTGTGAAGAAAAGACTAAGAATACAAAATGAATGTTGATGTTATATTGCTTCCTGTTGAAACTCAGTATGACTCAAAACTGTTGGTAAAAGACAGAAAGTCTCAATTACTTGTTCATTTCAATGCAGGTACTATTGAAATAAAATTCCCTTATAAATTAAATGATCACAGTGAAAATCACACTGACATGTGGCCAATTTAATGCCATTAAATAGAGGTTATTTGCTTGTGTCAAGTGAATAATGGATATATTTCATTAAGTGGGAAAATAGATCCATTTTTCTTTTATGCTGAAATGTGTTAACTAGCTAAAGTGGGTAACAGGTTGCAGTAGCAAATTACTTCAACTAATTTCCATTTATGTTTTCCTGGGGTTTATGTACATCTGTACAGAAATTAAGTGTATTAAGATAATTCTTTTCCTAATTCAAGGTTGTTGTTTTGGGTTTAACAACATTTTTCAAAACATGATAGGCTATACATGGTGGCCAGTATAATTGGTGGAGGAAAAACCAAGGAAAGCCATGTTGAGAACCATCAACACACTGGAAGCTACTGGCAGGCTTTCTCACATACTCACATTGGCTGAGCCTGAGACTCAAACCCACATGGACAGAGATGAGATGCCAGTGATTAGTAAAGGTGAATGCTTTAGATCACTCTGCCACCTGGGTCCCCTTCTAATTCAAGGCAAACAAGCAAAAGTTTGTTTTTTAAAATTTCATGCTAGAATTTGAACATGGTTCTCTTACATGACAGGTCAATCTGCTACCACTGCAACAAGCAACTGACAACATGGCATATTAAATTCTTTGGTCACAGCGTTATCAGTGTCTATCAGAAAGGCTCTTGAGTGAAAAATGAAATGCACTCCAGTTAATTATCAAAATTATTACTCTTGAAAAATGCACTAATTCATGGACTAGATAAATATAAACTTGAGTCTGTTGATTGATATGAAAAGGCTTTGCTGACTTTTATGTGAACAAGCTATACCACAATCTTCATCAACATGCCATATTGCACATAATCTTTTCAAGAGTGCCTTAATGTGAATAAATAGAAATGGCTGATGTGGTGAGCTATGTGACTGTTCAGAACTTTGACATCATGCATTGTGATTACCTTGTGAATGGGAGTTTGAATTCAATTATTTAGCTGGCTGGAAGTTGTTTTGTTCAAACCCATTTATCTTTTCATAATAAACTCATTGGTTTCTTCAAGAAAATGCTGCCAAACTCATATGGCAAAGAAACATGTAGTTGAATGCATGTACCAATTTTCTATTCAGATACAGATTTTCAGTTATTTGTTTCTGCTGTAATTGTGTTGCTGTACCCCATAATGCCAACACACAAACAAAACCATTTCTAGTGTAAAGATGCCAGGTGACATGGTCCAAAATAAGCACAAGTGAAACAAAACTGTTTATATAATTCTGAATTAGTGAATTGTGAATAAATAGGGTATACTAAGCCTACACTCAAAACAAGTGTGTATTATAATATCAATAGTGTAGCTAGTAGATTGATGTCTTCAGTGCCAGCACTTTCTGTTATCATCCACAAGCACTTTAAAGTCAGCACAGTGTCTGTTACAGGGTGTCATCTTTAGTGTAAGCAGATTCATTTCACTTTAAAGTCAGTACAGTGTCTGTTACAGGGTGTCATCTTTAGTGTAAGCAGATTCATTTCACTTTAAAGTCAGCACAGTCTCTGTTACAGGGTGTCATCTGTAGTGTAAGCAGATTCATTTCACTTTAAAGTCAGCACAGTGTCTGTTACAGGGTGTCAACTTTAGTGTAAGCAGATTCATTTCACTTTATTTGGTGTTTAGATGACAGCTTAAGCAACTATTAGCATGCATATAATAAATTCATCTACATTAGTTTACTGACTATTTATTGGGGGAGGGCAGCCTTAGTTTTTCTTTGAGCTGAGATTTTTTAGTTTTTTTACAAAAAATGTCAAGTAATATAATGGATATAATATACTTGGGTGTTTTTCATCTGTAAATCAGAGCAAGAAAAAATAATTTCAAACTATTTTAGAGCCAGAATTCTTTTTTCGAAAAATATCCCAAGCCCCACACTCACCTTCCAAAATGAAATGGCTGATCCCTAATGTAATTATGGTATACCCTGGTGTAAACACCACCCACCCACCCTTTTTTAAGGGTGAGAGTTGATTGGCAGATTGTACCTTCTTTCAAAGTGTTTGCTTTATTCGGTTCTCGTTATCTAGGAGATGATCGCCCTCATTGTTATTACCCGGATCGAGTAAACTTATAGGTAGAATAAATAGAGATCTGAGCAGATATATAAAACAGAACAACCCGAGCCCCCGTACATAGAAATCCAAATTTAATCAATTACATAAAAAATGGTGATTATACAGTACATTAGGAAGATCCACTTCTTTTTGGAATAAATCTTTCACCGAATTTCAAAACACAAATATTTTTATAAAAGTAGGTGATCTGTTTTACTAATAGAATTAGTTCATAATATGATCGAGTGAACAATCGAAGTCATTGCCCTGTACAGTTGCATAACCTGCTTATCTCTGGTTCACTCCAATTTCACTGTAGCTGTTCTCTGCCCTTTCACCTTTTCCCTTTCCTTCCTTTTCCTTTTTTCTCTCCAACCTCCCGACTTCGCCTCCCATCGGCCCTCAAACTTTGTGTGGATAGGTGGCTATGTAAGCATGTAGATACATCATATGCTTGGATACGTCAGTGCATACGTACATCTGAGGATTTTTCTGGGAATATGTCTGAAGAGCTATTTTTGCCTTTTTTTCTACCACCAAAATTGTGTCCGTTGACCTTCCAGACATCCGGTCCCTTGGCCAAATGTTTTACGAGAGAATTTCTTCCAAATTGACTCTCGGAGTCCCCTGTACCTTTACTCTTGCAGCAAAGCTTAGACTAATTTGTTTTTTCGATGGGAGGGGAGATTTAATGTGGGAAACACACCCTATTTAGCGTAACCAATCAGGATGAAATATATTTACCACCATTTCCTCTACGCACCGAAATTGGGGTCAGCTTGACCAAGGTCTTCGAATAACTGTTTCTTGGAATTTTTCAAGTTTGACAGTTCCACTTTGAAATCGAAGTTAACTGTGTCCCTAATATTCTGTCTCACGGTTAAGTAAACGAATGCTTAATTTAAAAATCACTGCCACTACCAACCAGACATTTGGAATCACTGCAGTATAGCGATTGAACAAGCGCCTGTCTCCATAAATCTAATTAATTGTTCTCTGGCTAACTAATGTGCTTTTCTTAGATCGATAGAAATTTGTCCCTTTACACCTGGTATGTATCTTAGTATGTTCACAAATACTGCAGTATACTGTGGTACAAATGTTTTCATGGTACTTAGCTCTAGGGACTGTGTTGTTCTACTAACTATTTCCTAAGAAACTGCAAAGATCAGGATCTGCAGACACATTATGCAGTGATTGATCTGTGTCTGTGCTGTTTGCAGTTAAACTTGACATAAGTGAGTATATTATCTACATGTTTACAGTACTTATGGGGGCCCCAGGTGGCAGAGTTGACCAAGATGATTACCTTTAATAATCACTGTCAGCTCACCTCTGTCCATGTGGGTTAATGTTTCTGGCTTGGCCAATGTGGGTATGTCAGAAAGCTAGCCAGTGGTTTCTTGTCAGCCAGTGGTTCTTTTGGGGGGGGGTTTGGTTACCTGTTTTTTTTTCCTCCTCCAGATGTACTTTCCACCTTATATTATGTGCTTAAAAATTGCATTAAAACCATAACAATTAATGATATCAAAAACCAACTGATCATAGATTCCACAGCAGAAATACCAAGCGGTCTATATGACTGAAGCTCAAAGGTCAGGATTACATAACATGTCACACAGGAGACTTTTTAATTAATGGTGATTTTGTGCATTTATTTCTTTCTTAATATGTTTGATAGTAAACATATTTCATTGTTAATATGTTTGATAATGCATTTATATCTTTGTTAATATGTTGGATACTAATTTGGAGACTTGACCAATCACAGAAACTGCTCGGTATTGTATTACATATTACATAACTTATATTTCTTTGAGACATTTCATTTCCAGATGTAAACATATCCCTTTTTATGGCAAGGTGCCAAAAGTTGGCATTTACTGCACAATTTTAGTCTATTGTCTGAAAAATCAATAGATCTTGTGCTATGATGCTTAAATATGTTTCAGTTGTAAATCCTTTGTTATCTTTTACAACACACTCATGCTGGGATCCAATTTCCTGCTTGTGGAAACAAGACCCTCTAGTTTTACATAAACAAGTCAATATTGGCAGGTTGGCTTGTGACTTTAATGTTGCCAAATTTACGCTTGTGCTGATTTCATCACAGAGGTCATGGGCTAAAATTAGTTAATCTTTCTTAAAGAAAATGCTGATTGACATTTTGTATGGATGTACTGGCATTATCGTTGCCGCTTAAAGAAGACGTAATTGATTGATACATTATTTCTTACTCTCGTAAACTATCACTTTTTGTTTTGCAGAAAATGATATATTCACACACATTGGAAGTAATTGAGAAAATCTGAAAGCATTTGATTCTTGGCAACATGACTACACATAGCAGTGAAAAATTATTTAAAAAGAATATACAGACTTTTGTCAAAAGGTCACCTAGGTGATCTTCATAGGCAGGTGGTTTTTATGTGCAGGTACAGATAAATTGATTTTATATAAATGGAACCCAAGAAACTTTAAATGGGTGGTCTTAATATGCAGGTAGAGACGAATTGATTTCCTACAAATAAAACCCAAGAAACTTTGTCTTTATACACAGGTGGTCCTTATGTATTCATGAAAGCAGGTTTGATTGTAATAACCAGAATTAATACTCTCCATTTAAAGCAGTGTTATACAGGTGGAATGCTATTTCCTGAATCCGATCTTACTAATAAAATTCCTGTGTCTGTATTTTTATACTTTATTTTCAAAATTATATTCATGAAATATATACATGGATTGACATGTTATTGATGACTTTGACCCAAACAGTAAACTTTTCTTTTAAGTTTAAGACGAAACTGAAAATGCTGTTGAATATCACTGCCATATGAGATGGATCCAGTATACAGCTTTCCTTCACTATAACATCATTCATTATAATATGACTTGAGATATAACTTATTACTGCTGTGTACCCTGTGACCACTATCCCCTTGAATTGGTCTTTCAAATGTATGACGGTAGGGGTTGAAAGAAAACAACATGATGTTAAGTATTATATCTTTATCTTCTTTTTTAAAACATTTTTGTGAAAGACTTAAGTGCACATATACTTTGAAGTGAAAAAAGTAATTTACACAAAATATATTGATTACTGTATTTTGACAGGTGTCTTGTTTATTTAATCCTCCACCCTGACACACATACACATAGTTTTCAATCAGTCTCATGTTTTACTATGGTTCAGTTCATGATGCAGTTAGCAGTTATAGACTCCAACAGCTTGTTATATCACTGTAGGCTTGACCGGTGTTGTTGTTATAGCCCTCCAACACATGCATGCAACCATATAATTTTTTTCTTATTCATGCTATGCCATGTTTCAGTACATAATGTGGTCAGTAGTATTGGATCCCAAGTCTTGTTATAATGAGGGAGAGCTACATTGGTAGAATTTAATATTCCAGCAAAGTTTTGTGGCTATATAGAGTCAGATTTTCTGGTGGAGTTTCCTCCCATTTGATTGTTTCAAATAATCAGTCAGAATTAATGGGGTGGCATAATCATCTTGATGCAAAATACATTCTAAAATCATCTTGTTTGTGTCGTTGTCTTCATAAATATTGCATATGTCTGAAATTCCCATATTAAATGTAGCTGCAAAAATTGTTACAATTCATTTGCAAAGAAAAGTATAAGCCAAGTGATAGGTACAAATTTAATTTTTTTTGTATAATGCATTCCCTCAGTTGAGTTTAGATTTCATTCGTATGTAAGTGTAACTTCTTTCATTAGCGTTTGATATTTTCTGTCTGTAGACAATTATACTTGTACTGAAAATATTATATCAATGTTTCAGTCAACTATGGTGTATTTTTCAGAATGTATCCACCTTCAGGCACACAGTAGTTATACTTATTCATTATTTTTGATTGTTTGTTTTGCAGTAGGGTTTTATTTTAGGGTATTCTTGGGAGTTTGTAATGGACCCCTGTCTCAGTGGCAAATATTTCCAAATCATGTAGAATTGTCAGCAGCAGATACTTATTGTTTTCCACTTGGGCCAAGGTGCACTGGACTAAATTGTCACTAGTGTGTTTATTTCAGAGAACATTGACTATGTATGATCATTTTTAATACAGCATGAAAAACAAGAATGCATGTACTAATATCCTTGACAGAAAATTTAATTTGCTTTTTCTCATCAGCTATTACAGGCAGCTTACATTCTTTTAGACTTGTACAATAATATGTTGTTTTGGTAGAAAACAAGGAAACATACAATTTTGTTTTTGCTTGCATAATCAGATTATAGGTATGGTTCTGCTCTGGGATTTCACAGGAAGTACTGAAAGGCAGAAGGCACAAGGCATTGTTGTTTGCTCTACAACTCGCCCAGGAAGTACTGAAAGGCAGAAGGCACAGGGCAATGTTGTTTGTTCTACATCTTGCCCAGAGAAGAAAACATTCTTATGTACATTCTTTCACATACTTTCGTTGACATTGATTACAGATTAAGTAGTAGAAAAACAAAGTACTTTATCAAGCAGACAGTGAATTCTGAAAGTGCATTGTTGTAAATATTGAAAAACTACTGAAGTTAAGAAAGTAAAAATAGGCATGCAGAGCTAGTACTATGCTAAAAGATGTATATCAGAACAAAAATCTAACTCTGTACTCTCAGATATAATCAGCCCCCACCCCTAATCATTCAGATATCAAAATGAAAATAACTGTTGGTATTTAAATCTTTCTGATATACATATATAAGGATTACTAGAGGGGAAAATGTGTGAGAAACATTTTCTTGTAATTAACCCTGTTAAAAATTTAAAACTCCAGAGCAGAGCCCAAATAAATTTGCCCTTCATGAGCATGTGTCCTATTAAGGAATTGTACACCAAGGCAGGTTTGGGTGAATGCTTGTTGTGTGCAAGTAATACATGTTTGAATAAACATTGATAATTATTATTATTTTTGTGTTATATGAGAATTGTGATCATATGAGTATAAAATGTATTAGTCCAAATTAGTGGAATTATGTTTGTTGTATGACATTTTGAAAGCCAAAGTAAGGCTGATGTTTTTCTCAATAATTTAATACAGTATAATTACACATACACCAGATGAAATATGATGCAAAAATGTGTTTTGAGTACGGTGTAATTAAAAGAAGGTAATATCAAAATATCAAGGTCATTCAATGTAGTTAGGAAATTATGCTGCCATATGTATAAGTCGAATCAGACTGCAAAACAACTGAACTCCTGATTTGCTGTAGCATAATGTGCATACCGAATAGGGTCTTTGTTGTTTGTTCTATTGATTACTCCAAACATATGGCACAGACCCAGATCTGCCATCACATTATGCAATGGTAGATCTGGGTCGATGCAGTTGGACTTGTTTTATAAGTGAGTATATATAGTAAATCAATAGCAGATATGCCTGCAATGTACCAAATAGTAATACATGTACCTTTAAATAACTTAATTCTTCTAAAAGTTTATTCAACATAATTTGAGCAGTTTGAGAGCATGTTCATGCCCAGTCATACCTATGGAAGAATCATTACAATGGTAACTATACTCTATCATATCTGTGAAGGGGGCATTATAGTGTTAACTCATGCCCTGTCATATCTATGGAGGGGACGTTACAGTGTTAGCCATGCCCTGTCATACCTATGGAAAAGGTATTACAGTGTTACTCATGCCCTGTCATACCTATGAAAAGGGCATTTATTGTTACTCATGCCCTGTCATGTCTTTGGAAAGAGCATAACCATGCCCAGTCTATGGAGGGGACATTACACTGTTAACCATGCATTACCATATTTATGGATGGGGTATTTTAGTGTTACTCTTGCCCTGTCATATCGATAGCAGAGCATCAGTGTTAAACATGCCCTGTAATGGAAGGGGCATTAAAGGGTGAATCATGCCCATGTTGTCTCTAGGGAAGGGTATTACACTGTTAGCCATGCCATGTCATATCTGTAGAGGTGACATTACACTGTTAGCCAGGCCACATCATATCTATAGAGGTGACATTACAATGTTAACCATACCCGATCATATCAGGGGAAGAGGCACTAAAATGTTACTCTTGAGACATTTTTTGTTTTAACTGAAATAATGAGACCACATTTCCAACAGTTGTAAGAAGAGTGATCAGTGTTTTCTAAAATAAAGTTTAAAGAAAACTTGAACAGTCAATCAATAGAGGAAATTTATAACTTTATAAAATACTGCAGAGTTTCCAGGCATTGGATGAGGGGGTGCAGGCCAAGCATGAAAATGGTTGAGCTAATTGGGAGTTTTACTAATTTTTTAAAAACATTTTTGTATATAAAAATGTTTGAAAGATGTTCTGTTCATTTATATCATCAAAAAGATGATAATCATGGTGGATGGGGATAATTAAATTCAAATCCTTGATGTGAACTTTAAAATCTGCATTGGTCTTGATACAAACAATCACTTGATATAGTTTAGATTTCTCTCAAACATCAGTAATTATTATACTGTCCCATATGTCAGTTGCATCTGTCTAACTAGGGAAGGGCTGGAATTGAATCAAATGTATTGTCATTGATTTTGCCAAGCTGACTTTGTAAAGGGCTGCCAAAAGGCGAGCATATAATATTATGATTTTGTCTGTCCATCTGTATGCACATATATTTCTGATGCCTTTTTCATTTGCATGCAATGATTTTAAACCATCTTTTTTGCCACACTTTATGGATAGTTTGTACTCAGGTTATGACAGGCCTTCTGATTTGGGATGTAAAAGGTCAGATGTTAAGGTAACTGTGATTGAACAAAAATTATGGTTTCTGCAAGATAAATATTGTTCTACATCTGAGACTTAGACCAAAATTTTTAAATGGCTTCCACTTTGGCTAGAAATTAATCAAATTAATGGGGTAAAGAGGTTATAGTCACTGTGAGTTGAAGATGATAGTTTTTGCACATTGAGTTTAGTTTTGCATTAAAGACCTGAGCCAGACTGTCATCTTGAGGGTCAAAAGGTCACAAGTCATGGCTTTTGTGGCTGAAAACTGAAAAATTGTTTCTGCATAAAATAGCAGTGCTTGACTATGTACCTTCATAGTTTATGGATGGCTTTCATTTCATATAAGAATAAAAACCTGATGATTTTGTGGCCAAAAGGTTAAGGCTGCTATCAAGAAGAATTATTTTTTTGTAAAAACTTTAGTTCTAGGTCAAGTACTTTAACCAGAGTTTGTGGAGGGATTACATTTGTGGTAAGAAACAAGCCTTTTGAGTTTTGGATCAAAAGGTCAACATGATAGTCATTCCAACTTCAACGAAAATTGTGTAATAACTTACCAATCACTTATGCACAGCTTTTACTTTTTCATGATGAAAAGCCCTGTACATTCAATGTGAGTACATCCTCCCACAGAGTAGAGAATTGTCACTAAGACATGGTCCAGTCATGTACCTTGCATGCTCATGTGCAGAACAGACATCTTTTTTAATGATGACTTGCCAATGGACATATGTCTGATCTGTGACCAGAGAAAATTGTGAATGCTGTTAGTGCCTCACTGCATTTTGGTCTTCCTTTAACATATAGTATCTCAGTGCTTGTAACATGTATCCTCTGTAAAATGTTGGCAGTGTTCACATCATTTAAGGATGGGTTCATTAAGGGACCTCTTAGATTACCACATTGTTTCCCACCATTTAGTTAGGCAGTACTTACCCTCGTCGCACCCTGCTCTGATGTTCTGGCATAATTGTTGTTTGTGAAAACGATGACTGTTCTGCACATGTCCACGTGAGGCGCAGGAATGGACCATGTTTTATTGACAGTTCTCTGCTCTTTGGGGTAGAAGGATGTGTTCACATTGAACAGATACAGTTTTTCGAAATGAAAATAGTAAAAGCTGTCCAATAGTGGATGGGTAAATATCACTTAAATTAGTTTACCTCACCAAGAAATGTTATTTCTTCTTGAGTAAGCTCCTAAACCATACTCTATACGGTTGCACATAGTGCAAGAAAAAAAACCCTTGATTTTGGGTCTAAAGGTCAGAGGTCACTGTTTTGTAAGTGCAGTAAGAAATTATAAATTTTGCACAGTCAGTTTAAACATAAGGTCATTGAGAACCACTTGTCAATAATCTCAAAGACCAGTCATTATACAGCATGTGGTGTGCACATACATGTAATGTACCATATTCTTGTTTCACCAGTTGGACGATATGTGCATATAAGTGCATTTCATTGTATTGACATATTCTGTTTAGTATTTGATTCCATGCACACCAGAAATTCAGCATGTGCTTATTTTTCTCAACTGTTAAAGTCTCGGCCTCAACATGCATTTGGCCACCTACATATATGGTTCGGCACCTATATATTGTGTGGGTAAGATGCAATTTTCTTGAAGTAATCTAAAATGGGATATTTCAGTCTGGTAATCAAGAAAATGCAGGCTTCAGCATTGATACACATCCAGTTTGCGTTATTTTTAATGAAAGTTTCTTAATATAATTAAATATGGTTTGAGTTCACCAGATTTTGCACATTGATCTGTTACATATCAGCGTGTCTCTTTTCCAGTAGAACAGCAATATTTAGGTCCCCACAGAATTTTTTGTTCATTTGGCTTTGTTGTTGCTCAGGATAGAAATATTGGTGGGTGATTTTCTTTGTATGCAGAAACTGAGAAATAATATATATTTTTAATTAAAAAATATAGCTGGGGTTTTCATTTGATGCTCTAGTAAGCTTGAATAAGCACCTTACATATAAGTTCTTCATTTTTTGAAAGATAGCATTTGCATTGAAAAATGTTGATAAAGATTAAAGCAGAAATGGTTTTCATTGACTCCTAGTATGTTTTTTTCACAAGAAATTTGTTGAAGCTGACATGCATCATTTTA
Organism: Sinohyriopsis cumingii; assembly: GCA_028554795.2. Classification (NCBI taxonomy): domain Eukaryota; kingdom Metazoa; phylum Mollusca; class Bivalvia; order Unionida; family Unionidae; genus Sinohyriopsis; species Sinohyriopsis cumingii. The sequence continues at coordinate 81,060,124 of CM068829.1, read as the reverse complement.
TGTTTGAAATAATTACAGATTTGGTCATCGTCAGCTTTGATTGTAGAAGGTCGAGTGGTGGATAGATCCCAACTGCCAGGCTGATCAGTATAATAGTACATGTGCATAAGGTTCATTAAAAACTGTGAAACACAATTCATTTGGAATATTTTTAATTTTACCAGGTTCTAATAAAATATGTCATACTACATGATGGCCATTTTCTTGATGGCAAGTATGTCACTTTTGACAGAAATATACAGTTCCCCCTCATTATAAGGTACTTCAGAATCAAGGGGGTCCCTTTTACATGGCAGATATGGTCAGGAATACTATTTAATTATTAAACTGCAATATTATACAATATTTCTTTAATGTTTTATAAATCATTGCCCCATAACATTTAGCTGTGAGATGGACTTTCATTAGCAATCACTTGAATTAATTGATTTATAAATTCAGGTGAGATCAACCTCTGCATTGCTTTTGGTGCTTTATTGTGAATGCAGTTTAATGAGCAAACATTGATTGCTAAATTGTTTGAGCAATAATTTTAAACAGAATGCATATATATATATATATATATATATATATATATATATATATATATATATATATATATATATATATATATATATATATATATATATTCATTCATTTACATGTATTTATATAATTTATGTGTATACACACACACAAATGCAATTGTAGAAGGCCTTACAGAAGATTAGTCAGTTGACCAAATCAGCTTCTTCTTAAATGAAGTCATTATTATTATTATTAAAATATATTAGCATTATGTCTAGTTGGTTCTTAATTGAAAGTGTGCTGATCTGATGTCCAGTATTGCTGTCACAGCAGCCATCTTGAAAATTTTCTTATTGCTACTCTGTCAGAACAAAAGGTCATAAACAAACAGGCTTCCGCTGAAAGACTCCATGTGATACCTAGTACATCCTAGATGAAAATGGTGCTGCTTGCACATCCAGAATGGCTACCATGCTGATGTATTGTGAGTCTTATTGCTGCTCCTTCTGAATGGATGATCATATCAGCATGGTTTGTTTTTTTACTGACAGACATCTTATGATGTCTAGTTAGTCCATAATAATATGGTGCCACTTAGACATCCAGTATGGCCATCAGAATGCAGTGGCCATTTTGAAAATCTTTTTATTGCTACCTCTCTTGAATGAATGACCATATCAGCAAGGTGTTTTTCAGTGAAAGACTTCTTATGTCCTGTTGGCCATAAGCAAAAATGGTGTGAATGAGATATCCAATAAGGCTAGTACAGTGGCTAGAGTTAGAATATTGTTATTGCCACTCCTGATGAATAGATGTTCATATCAACACGAAGTTTTCACTTAGAGACTTCTTATGATCTCTAGTTGGTCCTAAATGAGAATGGTTCCACTCAGACATCCAGTATGGCCACCATGGCAACTATCTTGAAAATCTTGTTATTGCTACTTCTTCAGAATAGATGGTCATATCAACAAAGGGTTTTCACTGAAACTCTCTATGAGATCTACTTGGTCCTAAATGAAACTGGTGCCAAGCTGATATCCAATATATGTACAACAGCAGCTAATTGAAAAATTTAATGTTGGATTCCTGGAAAATCTGTAATTTTTAGCATTAATCCCATTGAGGGTCTCTTGTTTTTTCTATTTTTATTGATTTTATGCACACAAAAAAGCAAAGTGAGCTTTGCTTTCCCTGTGTGTGTTTGTAGCAATTATGGGGCAGTTTTTTTTTTGCCTTAATCACCCCCAAGCATGGCTTTGTCAATTAAGTAATGGTAAGTTGTTCCCAGAAAATTGCACAAATAGGCCACAAATATGCATGTATTCACAAGCATCAGTTCCCAAAAAAGTTGATGGCAGTTAATTGTGCTATTAAAATGCATAATATACTTTGGCCTACAATGAACAAACAGTTCAGTAAAGTTGTCATTTATTACAACAATAAACCATGAATGAAAGAAACCTGGTCCCAACAATTAATAGCAAACATTACTTGTACATCCAGATGTAATAACAGTAAGTTGCTGGTCACAGCAGTTTCAAATGTTGCCTTTTTAATGCAAAATCAGAATTGTTTTTGATTCAGTTTTATCTTTTTCAGCCTGAAAAGTTGTTATTCCATATTGCATCATTCCTTTTCAAACCTAATACAGATTTAAGGATTGCTTTCATCAATGTGTATAAAGCCTCTTGGTAAATTGATTATGTTAAAAGGTCTGGGATTACAGCTTGTCTTTTAAGTGTAGCCAGTTCCGTTATCAGTACGCTCTTTGCTATTGTTTAAACTTCTCAATCTACTTAACAAAGGATCTAAAACTGGAGTAGATGTAAGTGATCTTAAGACATTGAAGTATGCTTCAAGTCATGTTTGTTTATAAGAGTTTCTCTTCAGGGACAAATTGTGACTCCGAGTTCCTGCTATTAAAGTTCATCACTTGTAGTGTCATCAACACAATTCATAGATTTATTCATTTGGGTCAGAAAAGGATGCAGATGATTATTTAGGTGAGAAAAGGATGTAAATGATTATTTAGGTGAGAAAAGGATGCAGATGATTATTTAGGTGAGAAAAGGATGTAAATGATTATTTAGGTGAGAAAAGGATGCAGATTATTATTTAGGTGAGAAAAGGATGTAAATGATTATTTAGGTGAGAAAAGGATGTAAATGATTATACCCATCTTTTGTATTAAACTAAATGTTACAGGAAAATTAAACATTTTGTGGTTTTTACTGTGCACTTGCACTATAAGTATGGAACAGACCTATTCAGTTGGGTTTGTGGGGGAGTTCTATAGAAGTACTGATGCACTTCCAACAAGACTTATTGGGCTCTCTGTGCTTTTGGGATCTGTCAGATTGGTTTCCCTGCAGAGGGTCACCATTACTTCTGATTAAATTAAACTGAATGAAAGTGATGCCTGATAGATGTGGAGGCAAATCCTCCCATCTGCTGGGGTGGTTTTAAGTCACCCCTGGTCCCTAACTGGTTTTGTTATCTTTGTAACTCATCAAAAGGAAAAGGTCTTGTTGATTCATTTATTCAACTGACCACCATATGATGTAGATGGGAAGTTTATATATCCCTAGCCGCTGGTGCCACTTGTGCATCTGCAAAATCTGTCATGTGACAGTCCTTTATATTGTCACAACCTATTATTGCAGCCAGTGTACTCTTTATATTTTGGATTGCATTGTCATGCAGCTGGGTTTTGGCTTAAGTTGCAGTAGAAGCATAAAACCTGAAACACGTTTCTATGTAAAAATTAGGGTTATTACAAAGTGACTAGAAGACTCCAGAAATTTATATTTTTAATTACAAGTGCTGTGTATTTTATATTTTGTAGACAAACATAGTGTATTGCTAAATGTTAAACTGCCATGGTATTATATAGGTTTGTTATTTTTACGTCCATCTTAGTATCATATAGTTTATGAAGACCAGACCTGTAGGAATATGAGACTGTCCACAGGATTAATAAATGGATGAAATATAGTGTAGATGAATGGATCCTTGAATGGCTCATCTGTTCTCTGTAGTTGTTTGGGGGAGACACAGGCTGAATGAAATAAAATTGTCTCGAATGGCATTAAGTTATGTTATATTAAACTGTGGGGCTCATTATGTCTTCTCGAAAGAGTATTCTTCATAAGATGTTTTCCATATAGTACTTGGAATATCATACACAGTTGGATGTAATTGGATTGGATCACAAATTATATCTGTATCTCCAATAACTCAAGGTTTGGTTACAGAAGAGGGCATCCATAGAACTGTATTTCTTGTCATGTTTCTGAAGATTTTCCTTCCTTTTTAAGAAATTTATTACATTGTAGGTATGTTGCTCTAAAACCTATATGTGTAATATTTATGTGTTGCTGCAGGGGTTGGCAATGCTTAAATGTTGCTGTGCATAAGCCGTATCGATACTTATTTTGATGTGCAGCTGTCATGATGCAAAAGGAACATGTCATAGTTTATGACATAATCAGTAAAATCCATGAGTAGTAATTGGAGGAAAATGATTCATCGAAAGAGTTAAATTCACTTCCAGCAATTGACTTCAGGGCTTGTGCATCTAAGTCCTTATGGGAGGAAATATAATAAATTAAGTTAAAAGGCCTTGACTCCCATTTAAACAGATATGTTGACCAGCTGTAGGGTATGTAATCTGTATATCCAATCAAATTCTCTATCTTTCTAATTAATATTGCTACTAGAAATCTTTGTTTCAGATTAGATGACTTCTGTTAAAATAATAGTTTATTTTGTGATTGGTTAAAGTGTATAATAATAAAATAAACTAGAGACAAACAGTCATACATATAATTATATTGTTATAAAGGATATACAATATATCAATTTAAATTATACAATTTTATATAGTGCATTAGCATTAAGTCCATTAGGATACAGAGTATCTAACTTATGAATCCAATAAGTTTCTTTTATGAGTCTATTTATGTCACCATGCACAATATCTATTGGCATGAAAGAAAAATCAAGTAGAGAGTGATTATTGGTGTTAAAGTGTGTTGAAACATTAGAGGAAAACTGACGATCTCTGTAATTTTTCATATGAAGGCGATGATTATTCATTCTCTTAGAAACTTGTTGTAGTGTTTGCCCAACATATTGCATGCTACATTTTTTACAGGTTATTAAATAAATCACATCAGTTGATATGTGGTTAGTGTTATCGCGTAGAGAAAATACCTCTTTTGTATTAGCACTACTGAAAGAAGTACTTTCTCTTATGTTTGCACATTGAGAGCACCGGTGTCTGTTACATTTAGATGACGAAAAGTGTATTTTTTTATTATTGTCGGTCTGTTTAGGTCTGATTAAAAAATCTTGCAAATTCTTGGGTCTTCTATAAGCAAGAATTGGTTTAATTTTGAAAAGTGATTTGATGCTAGTTTTATTGGATAAATTTAGGAGACTATAATTATTAATTATACGACCTATATTAGGTAATGAAGGATTATATTGTATTGTGAAAGGAATTACATCTCTCTCTATTTTACATTCTGCTTTGTTTAAAGCCTCATGTTGAGTAAGATTATGGGCTTTGTTCAGTGCAGAATCAATTATGTATTTAGGATAATTTCTATTTTGGAAATAAGTTCGTAATTTATTCAAAGAATTTTGTAATTGACAATCATCTGAAATAATGCGTCAGCATCTTTTAGCCTGGCTATATGGTATACCGTTTTTACATGACATGGGATGACATGAAGAATATTCTACATATTGGTGGATATTAGTTTCCTTGATATGAATATTTGTAGAGATAGTGTTATCAATATTTTCTATTACATTTACATCTAAAAATGAAACATGCGTACTTCATGCAGTATAAGTAAATTTAATTGTCGGATGAAAATGATTCAGGCGATCAATAAATATTTTCAGTTCTTCATTTGAATGGTTCTAGATCATAAATATGTCATCTAAAAATCTGAACCAAACAGAAATGTTAAGGCGTATAGACACTTAGATAGTAGCAAACACTTGGCTTCCTTTCATTTTGAAACCAAATTTTCAGTTTTCTCTTTTATTAACATTTATACCTCTTCTCTTTACAATGGTTGTGAAGGACCATAATTGAATAGCATGCCTCCTGAATCAATGACCAATCAACATGCTTCTCTTTACAATGGTTGTGATGGACTATAATTGAATAGCATGCCTCCTGAATCAATGACCAATCAACATGCTTCTCTTTACAATGGTTGTGAAGGACCATAATTGAATAGCATGCCTCCTGAATCAATGACCAATCAACATGTGGTTTATTCTCTCAACTTGATTATAAATAAAAATGATGCCAATCTTACATCCAGTATGGCCATCAGAGTAACTAAATGAAAATCTTGCTATTGCTCAGGAATATTTGAGATAATGTTTCAACATTCTGCATTTAAAAGGCAGATCAGTCATCTCTTGGATTCCAGGAAATTCTTTTTGGCCAGTTCCTACTAGGGACTCTTGTTTTATATATGTAATATGTAATATGCACACATGCATAACTGCACATGCCTCTGATCTGAGAAAGAGAGAGAGTACTGCAGTATAGATTGATTGATGGAAAGACCCTAAAACGGATAAATTTATTAGCAAAACAAAAACACTGCAGAATGAATGCAAATCAGATGCATAATGGATCCCAACAATCAATGCATTTTGAAGAAGATGGCAGATTAGGAAGTAGTGCATTCATCTTGTCCATACAAGAGATTTACACTGAGAGGTAAATCATCTCTCTTACAGTTTTCAGCTTAACATGCCTTTGATAATATTCTCAAAGAAGCATTAACATACCATTGAATAGGCCCTTATAGTATGTTTCATTGAATAGACCCTTATAGTATGTATCATTGAATAGTCCCTTATAGTATGTATCATTGAATAGACCCTTATAGTATGTTTCATTGAATAGACCCTTATAGTATGTATCATTCAATAGATCCTTATAGTATGTTTCATTGAATATACCCTTATAGTGTTTCATTGAAATGACCCTTATAGTATGTATCATTCAATAGACCCTTATAGTATGTTTCATTGAATATGCCCTTAGTGTTTCATTGAATAGACCCTTATAGTATGTATCATTGAATAGACCCTTATAGTATGTTTCATTGAATAGACCCTTATAGTATGTATCATTCAATAGACCCTTATAGTATGCTTCATTGAATAGACCCTTATAGTATGTATCATTCAATAGATCCTTAAAGTATGTTTCATTGAATATACCCTTATAGTGTTTCATTGAAATGACCCTTATAGTATGTATCATTCAATAGACCCTTTATAGTATGTTTCATTGAATAGACCCTTATAGTATGTTTCATTGAATAGACCCTTATAGTATGTTTCATTGAATAGACCCTTATAGTGTGTTTCATTGAAATGACCCTTATAGTATGTATCATTCAATAGACCCTTTATAGTATGTATCATTCAATAGACCCTTTATAGTATGTTTCATTGAATAGACCCTTATAGTATGTTTCATTGAATATACCCTTATAGTGTGTTTCATTGAAATGACCCTTATAGTATGTATCATTCAATAGACCCTTTATTGTATGTATCATTCAATAGACCCTTTATAGTATGTTTCATTGAATAGACCCTTATAGTATGTTTCATTGAATATACCCTTATAGTGTGTTTCATTGAATATACCCTTATAGTGTGTTTCATTGAAATGACCCTTATAGTATGTATCATTCAATAGACCCTTTATAGTATGTATCATTCAATAGACCCTTTATAGTATGTTTCATTGAATAGACCCTTATAGTATGTTTCATTGAATAGACCCTTATAGTATGTTTCATTGAAATGACCCTTATAGTATGTATCATTCAATAGAACCTTATAGTGTGTTTCATTGAATATACCCTTACAGTATGTATCATTCCATAGACCCTTATAGTATGTTTCATGAATAGACCCTTATAGTATGTTTCATTGAATAGACCCTTATAGTGTGTTTCATTGAAATGACCCTTATAGTATGTTTCATTGAATATACCCTTATAGTATGTTTCATTGAATAGACCCTTATAGTGTGTTTCATTGAATATACCCTTATAGTATGTATCATTCATTAGACCCTTATAGTATGTTTCATTGAATAGACCCTTATAGTATGTTTCATTGAATATACCCTCATGGTATGTTTCATTGAAATGACCCTTATAGCATGTTTGATTGAATATACCCTTATAGTATGTTTCATTGAATAGACCCTTATAGTATGTTTCATTGAATATACCCTTATAGTATGTATCATTCAATAGACCCTTTATAGTATGTTTCATTGAATATACCCTTATAGTATGTATCATTCAATAGACCCTTATAGTATGTTTCATTGAATATACCCTTATAGTATGTATCATTCAGTAGACCCTTGTAGTATGTTTCATTGAATAGACCCTTATAGTATGTTTCATTGAATAGACCCTTATAGTGTGTTTCATTGAAATGACCCTTATAGTATGTTTCAGTGAAATTATATGTGATAAATTACTTTAATGAATAATTATACTCAAGTCTTTTATCATCGTTATTAGCCATGATCAGTGTTATGACAATAGCACTATGTTGTATCAGCGGAGACATTGCCACAGAATACCCAACAATGCCATTGAACAACCTCACCAAGTGCATCTGATGAAATACTCTTAATAACTATCATATGTACATATGTACTTGCTTATATGATAATCCCAACTGAAAACTACAAAGACCTGGCTCTGCTGTCGTAGAATGTGTTGGAAGACCTGGATTTGTGCAGTTTGTTGGGAGTAATCAGTAGAACAAAAACAACATAGACTATAATCTGCATGTAAATTATGCTACAGCTGATTAGGTTCTTTTGCAGTTGGACTCCACTTACAAGTGAGTACATATGGTAGATAATCAATCAAAGCATCCAATTGCTCAATTGCAAAAAGTCACATAGCGAGTGCTTGATTATAACAGTTGAACAGAAGTTAGGCATTTGCATGATCAGATTGTTAATATTAATGAATTAATGTTTTTAAAAAGTTTTTCTTTGGGGCAAATTGATTGCTGCTCATTTTGAAGTTGGAACTAAATTCTTCTGGAGAAAGTGCACAGATATTTTTTAATGTACAATTCAAACCCATATGCAAACAGCATAGCTGACCCAGAACCATGTTTTGGTTTCACTAAACATCTCAAATGGACATTCTGTAATATCTTTCTTCCCAAATGGACATTCCGTAATATCTTTCTTATTTCTATGTTGTGACAGTAAATATATCTCAGAACATTCAGCAGGTATCAATATTACAAATTTGCTTTTAAGGCAGCTTTAGACATATTCAGTAAGAAGGAGTCTTGTTTCATCACTGAGCAGAAGATGAGAAATTGCTCATTTCTTTTTTCAGGATCAAACAGAGTATTTTTTAATACTAACTAGACATTTGACTCATAAAAAAAAAACTATTCTCAACTGTATTGCTACCAATATAATGTACAGTCTTAATCTGAGGACAAATATTGAGATATTTTTGTCCAGTTGGGACCTGGTCCTGAATCAACCTTTTGAATGAGAAATTCAGCTTAAAGTCCTGAAACTTTGACAGTCTAGTCATGCCAAGTTATTATAAATAATGAAAATAATTGGATCTTGAAAAAAGAAATGGGCAGTTTCTCAACTTTTGCACGATAATATTAGTTCCAGTTCACATACCTGGAACACATTTTGTTGATTACTTGCACTTAGGTTAAGGAAGAAGCCTATTGAATTGGGACTCAAATCTCAATCACCAATCTAACTGTGATTGAAAGGAATAAAATGGTTTCTGCACAATGGCACAAGTTCTGCTTCAAAGACCTGGAGGATGCTTTGTGGATGGCTTGCACTTTGAGTAAGGAAGAAACCAGTTGATTGGGGTTTAAAGGTCAAAAGTCACAATCACTGACTGAAAGAAGAAAAGTGGTTTCTTCACACAAATTTCAATTGTCGGCATAGAGGACTGTTTAAGACTGGGAGATAAATCATATGCCATTTAGGTGGCAGGGGCCAGTTTTGCATATTGGCCCCAGGCAAATTTCTTAAGCGTATGGTGTGAGTTTTTGAGCTATTATTTTGTAATAATTACATAGATGGATATATTTGTAAACTAGGTGTTTTGGGCTTGTGTTCTTGAAATTGATGTGAATCATGTCCACTACTATAGTCACTGCACAGTATGTAGTCATTGAAATACCATTAGTCGGCTAGGAAGTAGAGCTTGCCACCCATAGCAGTAGACACATGGGTTCAAGGCAGGTAGAATATCACAAAAATGGCTTGGATGACAACTATTCTGAATTGCATCAAGCTATTTAGTAGACAATGTTTTTCGAAGTATCACCCAATGAAAGGGCTTGCGTTCACTCTGTCAGCACCACATTTTGTCAAAAATGACCTTCGGATGTAAAAAATGCATGTATACAATAGGGGTTGGGATGCATAAACATTGTATTCTAAGAACTTCATTAGACTTGTCAGGTCAAGTGTGTGATATGATAATGTTGTGCTTCATAATACCTATCCAAAACTATGGACCTTTTTGACCTCACTCATGTATTATTTTTTTATGAATTTTTATATTAGGCAGGTGCATGCGACAATAAATTTGTGCATAAAAACTGGCCCCTGCCCCCTTTATGGCATCATCAGGTTCATTTGCTTATGCCAGTCAAAACTATTAATAGCACAAGTGAGACAGGTCAGCTCACACAGGCTTGCTCCCTCATTTAAACATTTGTGAAGAATAAGGTGTTTAAAGATGTTATCTGTACATATGAAGCCAAAGGCTTTAAAGACTCCCTCTTATTCAAGTGTTGGTGATGTATGAGGAGCATTGTTCAAGTATAAACAGAGGCTGAGCAAGTAGACATTGTCTGTTACTCTGTCATTGGCAGGAACTGTTCTCTTCAAAGAAATGCAAATTTGTACCAGTCACATGATGCACCCTATATAATCTGGAAGCCAGAATTTTGTATTAGTTTTAAAGCCAGCTGTTCTGTTGTCTGGCTAATCAAACAAAGGAAGACTCCTATGGCAAAATCATTTATTGCGGAGCAAAAGGCAGAGATTGTATACATGCTTCATCTCTGGCTTTACATCAATAATGTCCCTCATTCTTAATTAACACTTGGATGATGGGGCCATTGTTTTCTTTAAAGCCTTTGGCTTCAAATGTACATATAACGTCTTTAAAGACAGGCAACAAAACAGCAATAAATCATCAAATGGCATATATCAATAAGAAATATGTATTCAGAATTATAAAACACAATTATTTACCTGTAAATCATAGCACAAAAAAATCTCTCAATTGTAAATAATAATGTCTGTCACCATCAGTTATTCTTTATGATGAAACAACAAACTGGTAGTTCTAAATCATTTATTGTAAATAATAACTGTTGTTGAAAAACCTTCTTTACTATCTTCGGTATTCCTCACATAGAATTTATGGAAAGCCTTTGCAGATGTTCAGACTGCTTTTTCATAACATTTCCACTGATGAAAGAATTTGAAAGCGTCTGATTCTGCATCAGCTCTGCTAGAATGATTTTATTAAATGTATCAGTTTCACTTGTTCCAAAAACTTCTCTGAACCCTCTATAAGCAGCAGTAGTAGATTTACATATGCAACTCAATATAAACTTAATCCAGTGTAGAATTTCCTTACATTTGGTCTGTCCTGTGAGTGTAATGCAATTAAGTAGGCATTGCACAAAGCTTATCAGCATTTTAATATGATGAGAATCATACCTTACCCTCAAGTTTTCAGCAAATTAGAAAATGTTAACACTTATTTATCTACCATACAAAGCATGTTGCATAAATTCAAAGACATTAAAATCTGAACTGTACTAGGGGCTGCAGAAAAAGAAATGAGAGCAACTAATTTCATTGTTGACAACTTAAGGATAAATTAGCCTATCAAGGAAACCAAGTACTAATTACAGGATTAGAGATACATACCAGGAGTCAGTGTGTCATAGTATAGGTGGAGATGTGTTGTTATTCAACCCCATAAAGTATCTAATAATGAGGGTCAATGCTCATGCTCCAGTCATTATGAAACAATCACAGAATTTGAAGCAAATTTGCCTTGTGAGTGTTAATACTTACCTTCAGTGACCAAATATCTTTCTAAAGATATTACCATGAAGAAGAAATAGGATTAATATTGAGAAATAGGATTAATATTACTGCTCTTACACCAAACACTTTACTTTGTCCATGCCAGATTGTACTGCTTGTGTGTCATTGGTCTTGACAAGTTTGGAATGACATCAGCAACTGTTTTAAAACTTTTGGGTTTTGGAGCAATCTCCTGAGAAGGATATTCTCTAGAGGTTGAACCTGGCCCTTGTGTGGAAGCATCATTAGGTTGTTGTGCCTTCAGTGTCTGATTGATATAGACATACCAGACCATTTCTATATCTGCCTAGCTAATTGATCCATTTGTACTGATGCCATTTGATTCATATTCCAAGATGCTGCTTGGATGCATGGGTGCAAATGCAAATATTGTTCAGATTTATGCACTTGAAAAGCAGTGATGAAGAAGAACTTCTGCAAATTAGTTCTGAGTCATGCATATAAAAATGCACTCTGTGCAGTATAAATGATGTATTTAGCTGTTAAGATAAATTGAATAAGTTTTAAAGAATCTACCCGAAAAAAGAAATAGTAAGGATACTTATTGGATCTATCCAAAGTATGTAGATGCAGATTAATACAGAAGAATAATGCATGGAAATTACAGGGTTTTTTTTCAACTTGAAGTTATTGTAGGGAAGAATGTCCCTAGTGAATGGCAGAATGAAGAAAGCGAAGGATGATGATGAGTTTCTCACAAAATGGAGGACAATGATTCTAAAACAATGTAAGATGCTGGTTTAGATGAACCACTAGAGAAGAAAATAAACCTTGAGGAAAAGTTTAAGTTTAAGAAATCTTGACTGTTACATTACATGGGTTTGTATGAGCCATGGCTGTATCAGATAGCACATGCATTGGCAGATTAAATTTCAGTATATTCATTCGTATGGGGAGCCACAGTATGACAAATGATTGTCTGATTCATGATCTAAGGGTTGCATGTATGATACCCACCCAGGTCAGACCAGGTTTGTCTGCTTTGGTGTATCCTTGGGAAAGGCACTTAGCTTCTATTCCTTGGCTTCATATAATGTTATATATTTAATTTGCATTGTTTGCTTGTTCGCTTATTTAACTTTGTTTTGATTTCCTTATATGCTGTTGTAATGTAACAGTTTATATTGGACTTAACCGTGTTTAAAATCAAATTTATTTTCTACTTGACCTGAATTATTGATTTTTTTCTTTTAATTGTGACCTGAGGTCAAGAAAAGTACTATATAATCTTGTTAATGGAAAAAAATATTCTTTAGTGCTTTATTATTCTTGGGTCCAGTAGTTCATTTGGGCTGGAATTTATTTGTTTAAATTATTTAATTTGAATGATTTTTATTTGGAAATAGAGAGTGCTCATAAAATAATAAGATTCTTGGATTAGAGACATTAATTGGGATTTATAGTATATTGAAACCTGAAATTATTTTACTGTGTTTCAGCAAAAGACTGTTGGTACTACACCATGATACAGGCCACTGCAGACACATCAACACTTTCATTGTTAGGTTAAATTTTGATTTTACTAAAGTTTATACAGAACTTTTATTAAGACTTTTTAATTCTAGGATTATTTTTAGATTTAATATGCAATACTGTTAATTTTTTTAAATTTTCACTTTGTATTCTAGGGAAAAATTATTTGTTGAATTTTACAAAGCTTGTTACTTTTCCCCCTTTTTTGTTACTAATTTTAAAAGCATAGACTCATAACAATAGTCAACATAATATGCTCAAAGTGCAATTAAAAACAAACAACCAACCAACCATCATTGCTATGATCTGAATAAAAGCTTGTAAGGCATACAAAATTTGCAAACAGTTCCATGTAGTTTATTTGAAGATAGCCTTAATCTCTGTTCATTGACCAGAAATTAATCACTCAGAAAAAATCTCACATGCTTCCCAGTCAGACATGTGTGCCCTGGTCAGAGAGTTGTTTATTTAATGTCATAAATTTTGCTCTGGTCAATTTTCTTAATTTTATCATGTCAAGACACCTGTAGGGGTTGAGCTTTTAGAACTACATAAAAATCATTGGTGAACAACATACATGTACTATTGAAAAATGTCAATTCTCTTATTTCATCATATTGTTGAGTCAGAAAGTTTCTTGGCAGAAATACTTTTTTTGTTGCAGTTTCTCTTTAATGAGAAAATTTTAAACTGAGGGGAGAAAAGAAAATAATATCATTGAGATGGAATCAGCACGGACTTCTCCACATTAACACTGAAGCACAGTGGTTTTAGCCTTTCAGCATAATGCATTTTATGAAAAAAGTTGTCCATCAGGATCCATATTCAGAGAATCATTAATATAATTGAAACGCCTAATACAAGGTCATGTGAAATGTGCATACATTGTTTTAAGGATCTTGATGAAAATGGTGAAGAAATTCTAAACAGTAAACAACTGAACAAATGGCACACTCATTATTGGCTATATTATGCAAAGGAATTGGAAGTTTTGTGACTCTCCCAGGGACGCATGGAGGTACATCTCTAGAAATTTGAATACTTCTATTCATTTCAAGAATGCTTTGCACCCTGTGTATTGGAATGATTATGCTGATTTGAAGGATCCTAACTTGAGCAGTGTTACAGCCAGTATACTCCCATGTGGGATTTGAACATAATAGATACCATGTCCTGCAAAAAAAGAAATCTAAAGTGCCAGAAGTGGCACAAGACCAAGGAGCAATACATTGATTTTATCTTTATTTTGATGCAGATGAACCAGCTGAATGTAAATACATTAAGTTGCCCTTTCTCCTACATCTGTGAAGAGAATCTGACAGCATTGTGGCATGAAGTTCATATAAATGTTTCTGATCTGCCATAAAATACGACCATTTTTACTTTTAAAAAAATAGAACAATAAATTAAATGTCTGCTCCAAAGCACTGAATAGAATTTGACCAAAGTTGACAGCATCATTACATGAAAACATTTCATGTTTATACTATTGATGCCAGTCTGCTGTTGGATATGGTTGCTGGTTAAGAGAAGTTTGACAAAATTTTACAAAAAGTGTCCTAGCTTGAATGCCTTTCATATTTGTACAGTGGATGCTATTCTGCCATTGCTATAAGTGGATAACGTATACACAACTTTCTCAGGAAACTGCTGAACAAAATTTTATCAACTTTGGTAGAAAATCTTCTTTCACAGAATCCTTTCGGTACACCATTCCCTCATTTCAGAATCCCCTTTCAGAAATGGTACTATGGTTTCTGCATAAATCCAGGTCTGTACCCTCCTTCCCATTTCGATAACAACAATATTTAATATGTTAAATATGCACAGAACTTAGTCATTTCATTCATTAATTTAAAATTTCTAACCTGACACTTACCAGGAGTGTGGCCCTAACACAGTCCTCTTCTGCATGTTTCATGCTTCACAGACTTTCCATGCTAACATGGTGCTATATTGTGTACATTATGGCCGAGTCTATTTTCCTTAAATTGAAGAGTGATGTTCATCCGATTCGGTAATTGCTGGATAATTCTGTAAATTACCATAAGGTTGACGGTTGAGAGTTATAGCCCTTTGGATGCATGTATATAGAAATTACACTGCTTGTTAAATCTATGTGAAAGGCATGTGTGTTATTTTTTCCTATGCTTGATTTGACATTATAAATTTCGGAAGCAGACAATGTAGTATTTACCGTCAATGTACATATATGTATTTATGCATCCACCCCTTTGCTGAAAATGAACTTGTCTAGAAACTTGAAATGACTGGTGAGCAGGGTCGTCTTTTACATGAAAACTTCAGTTTAGTATGAAATGTTCAGACGATAACAGTGTTAGGGCTCCCCTGGTCATAATCGGGTTTTAAATGATAAATCAATGAATGAACTGACTTAGTTCTGTGTTTGTTTAATCTCATTTATGTTTCTGCTTCTTAAATTGGTGAGGGGTTAGTGTTAGAACTGATCATCCTGGTGTCAGGATAAGGTAACTGGTTAGAACATGATGCTATATGACTGCGGCTTGATGCTGGAGTACTAGACATCAATATAGACTGCCACACTGCAGACATCATAGCAATATGGCTAGAATTTTTTAAAGCTATGTTAAAAATCCAAATCACACACACTCTCAGAAACACCAAAAAAAACTCATGAACCTGCTTAAAACATGGATGCTGGTGTAGATCCCATTTTTTGGGGTTCTAGTTAAACAGGCAAAAAGACTTGTATGCTTAAAGGTCTTTCAACAAATTTATTTTATTATTTAGGACACAATCTGTTACTTCTAGAAAATGTATAATTGTTTATCTCACTGCCAAAATACAGAGATACTTCATTTAGAAGAACAGGATTTGCAGCTGGTCATGGAAATTAATTAAATACGTGACCTTGTGACATCCAGGAGAACAAAAATCAAAAGTAATTAAGAAATAAATGAATATACAAGCAAAGAAACTTGAAGGAGAGATGCAAAATATATGAATGCAAAACTAAGAGCAAACAAGATGAAGTACAATATATTGTTAAGTGCAAATTACAAGAATGATGGCTGTTACTTGTGATTCAGGGTTTAGAGTTTTAAGTAGGAAGAACAATAAAGCAGTTTTATTAGCTTGTGTTCATTCCAGGGTGCACACAGCAATCTTTGAACATGGCTGCCACCCCAATAAACTCCATCGACTGGAAGCCTCAAGAAAATAAAACATTGAAGTCATCCTTATATTTAATCTGGAACATCGGTGTTTTATTTATTGCGGCACATCTGTTGGATATTTAATCTGCAACATCGGTGTTTTATTTATTGCGGCACATCTGTTGGATATTATATTCATGTGTCTCTATTGTACACATTGCATTTAAAATAGTAAAAGGACATCATGAGTGTAGATATGATCTAAATAAAATTATTCTATCTATAGTTACAAAAACTGGCAAGAGTAAACTACATTGCAATTCAGAGACTGTTGCTTACTACTGTTATTATTATTATTACCACTACTACTACCACCACCACTCACTCGCTCTGACTATAATGTGCGTGTGTGTGTGTGTGT
Organism: Sinohyriopsis cumingii; assembly: GCA_028554795.2. Classification (NCBI taxonomy): domain Eukaryota; kingdom Metazoa; phylum Mollusca; class Bivalvia; order Unionida; family Unionidae; genus Sinohyriopsis; species Sinohyriopsis cumingii. Next base: position 81,043,368 of record CM068829.1, on the reverse strand, counting down.
GTGTGTGTGTGTATATGTGTGTGTGCACATATAAAAGACAGTTGGCCAAAAATTATTTGAGAAAGACCATTAGTTTTTTGCATGAATGTGTTTCAAGTTAACTTAATGTTACAGATTGATATTTTTAAATGGTGTGTTAAGAAAAATTCCAACAATGCATAAAATAAGTTCCTAGATTTGAAAGTATTTATGTAAATATTTTATCTTTTATTTACTGCTGATGTCCAGAATTTTTTTAGTCATGAGACATTAATGTTCAACAACCATAATTATTTATTTTTTGTTGGTCTTGTTAGCTTCCCTGGCCATAAATGTCAAGTTATTTTAATTTTGTAAAGAGAAACCCACACAGGACCAATTTTTACCAATATTGACACAGAACATCCCTACATAAAGGGCTTTCAGATTTATACAACTGATGCTGATATAGCCACTGTTATTAAAAATACTTGAAACAAATTCTTCTCAGAAATTACTGAACTGAATTTGATAAATTTTACTTAAATCTTCCTGGCAGAAAGACTTTCCAAGTTCTTACTCATAATGCCAGTCAGCCACCAAATATGGCTGCCATTGTTAAATATAAAACAATCTTGTCTGTTATCTATCAGCAATTTCTTTTCTCAACTCCTTCACAGAGCTCAGCAGGCCAGTTTCATTACATACCATGATAGAAAGCATCTTGATGGGAAGACCTTTAACATTTATATGAATGATGTTAATCTGTTTTCAAATATGACTACTGTTACTAAAAAAGAAGACATTTAAATAACCTTTGAATAACCGCTTAAGAGATTTGTCTGAATTTGCAAAGAAAAGTGTCCTAGCTTGAAAGCCACTTGGATCTATGCATTGATGCTATTCCACCATCAGATTTGGCTGTTATTGACCCGATTCAACCAAACTTGGCTTACAGCATCTTGGCAAAAAAAGACCTATCATAATTTATAAAGACTGCTTAGCTGCTGAATGTGAAATGACTACAAAAAATTTAAGCTGCTGAACGGGATATGATCATATTTGATAGCATCCTGGCATGATGACCTTTTAATTTGTATGAATGATGCAAGTCTGCCATCAGATAAAACGAGAAACACCTTTGAAACCTCTCCAAAGGTCTTGAACAGAATGTGACCATCCTGCCTTGAAGACCTTTCAGATTTGTACAAATGATTATTTTCTTTCTAACATGGCATCTAATATGGTTACCATTACTAAAAATAGAATAACCTTTAAACAACATTAGTTCCAAAATTGAATTTAACTTAAGGATACACAAAGCATCCTGACATGAAATCCTTTCATTTTTCTTTTTTTTACAAATGATGCTGATCCACCTTCAAAAATTTCTTCTAAACAATGCCTAACAGACTTTGATCAAATCTGACTGAAAGTGACTGATCTTGAATGCTTTTTGAAAAACTGATTAACAGAATTTGACCAAACTTTAAGGAAAGCATGCTGGCATATTATCTGGCTTTCATAATTGTGCACAAATTATTCCAATCCCCCATTAGATATGGATGCTGTTGCTAAAAATGTGGATTTTTTTTAAGAAACCAGTTTAATATTTTGATTAGGTTTTGAATGAATAAATGTCACCTCTGATATCTTGAAGGCCTCATTATGATTGATGAAGTGCAGCCATGAGGTTGTATTGCACTTGGCATGCATGTGGTCTGCAGAAGTGACTTGGCTTTGTCATCCACATCACCAGATAGGGATAACAAGTTTAATGTCATGGTTAAAGCAAGTCTGCACTGTATAAAATGAACTCTTTCTTTCTCTCTTGTCATATTTGTGTTAATCTGATTAAAATCTCAGATCATTCAAGCAATTCCACATTTCTGAATTTTTTTGGTATTACAGAAATCATTGTTGACATGATTAAGCAAAAACCTATGCATTTGCTGATGAACTGATTTTATTTTCATGCAGTTAAAGCAATACATGTATTTAAAATACTTCTAAACTTATCAACAGTTAGAATGCAGACTTTTTGGCCTACAATCACTGGACTGGTCTAATAATTTTATCAGCATGTGCCATTTAATTCAAATAAAACAATGAATTCTTTCATTACAATTATAGAACAAGTTCTTATAAATTACCAACAAAAATTATTTTTACTGACCTGTAATACCCTTACATATATGACAACACCCCAAGGTATTGAATTCTAGACATCGCAGATGAAGCAAGAACTTTGAAAACCTTTGGTCTCTAGAACTTATTGCATATTAATTTAAAAGGCCATGTTTTGAGATCTTTAATATTGGGAGTTTTATAAATACATTGAGGAGTTCTGTGCATTTTGTTCATATGGTTTCACTCTTTCAAAAAACAATATCAGGCAGTCTAGGCCTACCAAGCCATAGTTTTCAGCATGGCAATGTAGAATAGATTCCATTCACTCTCCAATGGCATAAGAGGCAAGTAAGGGAAGAAGGAGCCACTGTTGCTGAGTGACGAGTCAGAGGTTTGTGTGGCAGGCTTGTCATCAAAAGGGTGTTTGTTCACATTCTACCATTGGCTTGGCTCAATCAGTAACTATGGTATGACAGTTATGAGCCAGGCACTTCAGTCCAGTTGCCTCAGCACGGAGTAACCTTCCCCTAGTTGTTGTGATGTAAAGTGCAAACCAGTGTATGAAGCCATCCAAATGTATTACAGTGTATAATGTTTATGAATAGTGAGCTACATAAACTACAATGATCCACATGGATTTGACATTGTAAAAAATTTCCCCATCTGTATCAGTTCCATTTGCAATCGAGTTTTTATTGCTTTATATTGTCCATAGGGAAACATTGTGGAAGTGGTATGACATAAGTTGTCTTGTCCAGCTTGTAATTATTAATAACAGGTCACTGAACTTTCTGTAAAAAACTTTAGTCGAGCAGATTGATAAGGAATTTGTGAATTTCAGCTTATATCGATGCTCATTGTAGCATCAGTACTTGATATTTATATCTGTTATGTTGAAAACATTAGGTATCAATTTATTGATTGAACATAAAACAAGTGAAAAGGTGCAGTTGAAACTTACTGATGATTGTATAGGGCTTGTTGTTCATTTTCCCATGTTATTAGTGTGTGTGTTTGTGTACATTCTTTAGTAAAATAATACAATAAAATAGACAAACAGTCATACATATAATTATATTATTAAAGAGGATATTCAATGAATAAATTTAAAAAAATATTTTATACAGTATTATATAGTGCATTGGTATTAAGGCCAAATGGATACAACGTATCTAACTTATGAATCCAATAAGTTTCTTTTATGAGTCTATTCATGTCTCTGCACAATATTTATTGGCATGAAATAATTCTTCAGAACATTTCATGTATATATCACACATAAAGTGTGTGTGTGTGTGTGTGTGTGTATGCATGTGTGTGATCTCTGTTAGGCACATACCTAACATTTGCTGCGTGCTCTGCTGCCTCAGCTAAATGGGCCAATAGTGTTGCCTCAGCAAAATGGGCCAATAGTGTTGCCTTAGCTAAATGGGCCAATATTGCTGCCTCAGCTAAATGGGCCAATATTGCTGCTTCAGCTAATATCAGAGCTCTCTAGTGACAATCCATGCTTCCAAAACCTCCAGTTTCAGGTCATGGATTCATTTTTCCAAACTGGTTCTTTTGTTGTCTTTATACTGGACTCGCACTTTTGGAAGAAAAGTGACCCTGGACTCGAATCTTACACTCAGTTCTCTGCTTTGTTCTGCTTTGTTTCCATACATTTCTTGTACAACACTAAAATTTGAATTAGAATGAAGCTAAATTTGTAGAACTGTAATGATTTTGTTTACATTGATCTGCTAACTTATATGCTAAATTTAAATAACTCTACATTGAGTACCAGTTACCATATGGAGATTGATATATGTGCCCAAATGGTTGCAAGCTAATTCCGCAAAACAGTTCCCACCCATATAGTTTTAGACATTTTCTTGTATTTCCATTACCTACCATAAACTTTTTGAGACAATGAGTGAAAGACATTTGCAGCTTAGGGTCTTTAAGTTACTGATAAGAATCATGCAACCAATTTACCAAAATCGTGCAGGGTTAGAAAATGCTGTGCTATATCAAGGCTTGAACTTCAGCTGCCTTTAGATACTTGCAACCAACTGGCCAGGCCTTTTCTTTTGAATCTGTATCAGCCCTACAGTCCATATCTGAAACTCAGTAAAAGATATGCGATTTAGATTTTTACCATAGCTTTTAACAATTTTAGTCATATCACTAAGATGTCTGCATTTTGGCAGTTTATATTTTCTTGTTATCCCACTCAGTCACATTATCCTGACATCTGAGACCAACAAGTCCTAACACTAACTTCTTAATGCCGAGCACTAAGCAAGGCAGCTGCTTGTACCAGTCTTATAAGTCTTTTGTTTTACTCAACTGGCATTCAAATGACCTCCTGCATCCAATTTAGATGCTATAACCAAATATCAAAGTGAGAAATATGCCCCTATGTATTTGCTTCAAAGTGGGGACTTAACTAGCTAGGCATGCTAACTGAGCCATGTACAAATCGACATACCCAGATATTTCCTTTGACATTTAATATAATTTTTCAAGACAAGCCAATGTCTTTTACCTGACCAAAATTATGGTCAATTTGTATCTAAGAAATCTTTTTCCTATTATGAATCAGTCCCAAGTTTTCAAAAATTTAAAAGGATTATCCTCAGTGCCTATTATTAAAGATGTCTATATTAATCACATTTTTAAGGCTTGTCCCCAAGGAATATTTTGGGAGATTGTTATTACAGTAAAATTTACAAGGTATGTCCCCATTGATAATCGTGGGAAATATCTGTAATATTCAAATTTATAAGTCCCCATTTTAACATAAGAGATTAAAATTTACAGGTTATCTGTTCTAAGCTTAAATTGGAGAAATCTTTGATTCTAAAATTTGCAAATTTAAACGCATTGATCAAATTTTCATTATTTTTTTCAAACATTTTCACACTTGTAGTAATATTCAGAATTTTTCACCTTAGATGTTTGATTGTTTGCCATTAAAACATTTGCCAATTTGACCACATGATACTGAATTCATTTAATCCAATCAGTTCATCTGCTAGTTTGCATTTAATTTAGAGTTGCAAATTTACAGGCCACAGATTTAAAATCAAGGGACAACAACATAGGCAGCTACCTTCAAAGTCATGCTGCAACTCTTACTGCATGGAAAGTCATATTCTTACAATTTCCAGGTGGTCATATGAAAATGGTGCCTCATCTCCGACATCCAGTATTACCACCACATGACAGCGGCCATCTTGAGAATCTTGTTAACCTAATTCTTCAAAATGAATGGATATATCAGCATTAAAAGGCTTTCCTAGTTGATCCAAAATGAAAATGGTGCCAATCTGTTGTCCAAAATAGCCACCACTGCAGCCATCTTAAAAATCTTGTTGTCACTACTTTTAAATGAAAAGCAATATTGATATGGGGTTTTCAGCAAAAGATTTTTCTTAAAAGTTCTAGTTGATTCCAAATGAAAATGTTGCCAATCTGATGTCTTACATGACTGCCACAGTAGCTAGCTTTAAAATCTTGTTACCATTCATTCTCCTGAATGAATGGTCATATCAGAATGGTGTTTTAACTAAAAGATTGCCATTATGTTTTGTTGTCATTATATGACCATCATGAAATATTCTTTGTGCTACTCCTGTTAAAAGCAGAGTAATTTTGACAGAGTTTTCATCAGAATACTTCTTGAAGTGCCTCTGTTGGTCCTAAATGAAGATGACTAACCCTCAAAAGGGTCACCATAGTGGCTGTCATGAAAACATTATCTCTACTCCTTTCAAATGGATGGCTGTATCAACATGGGGTTTTCACCAATAGACCTCTTTTGATTCCTAATTGGTCTTAAATAAAAGTGGTTCCAGTTTTATGTCCAATATGGCTGCCACAATGGCTGTATTGAAAATCTCTTTACTTCTCCCCCCTGAATGGATGATCATTATGACATTAGGTTTTCACAAAATGACTTCTAATGATGTATACTTTTTCCTAAAGGAAATGGTGCCAAGCTGACGTCCAATATTTGTACCAATCAGCTAGTTTGAAAATCTTGTTATCAGTGAAGAATATCAGAGATTGTTTCAACACTGCAGTTTAGTAGAACAAAATGGTCTGTTTTGTCCTAAATGAAAATGGTGACAGTCTTAGAGTAACTAATTTTAAATACTTGCTGTAGGAATATCGAAGAGTGCACAATAGGACGGGCCTCATTTACTCGACTGGTCTATGGCACTCACCTCATTGATCACTCACCTCTTACCTTTGTCTATGAGTGTTCAAGTCTCAGCTCAACCAGGACGGCTCCAGTAGCCTAAGTGGTTAGAGCATCTGCCTCAGATATGGAAGGTTGCAGGTTCGAACCCACCCAAGTCATACTAAAAACTTATAAAAATAGTACTAGCAGCTGCCTCATTTGGAGCTCAGCATTAAGAGGTTAGTGTTAGGACTGGTTGTACTGGTGTCAGGATAATGTAACTGGGTGGGACATGATGCTATATGTCCGTGGCATGATACCCCAGTGCTAGACCTCTATTATGAAATTGCCACACTGCAGAGATCATAATAATATGACTGGAAATTTTTTAAACCCATGTTTAAAATCCAAATCACACACACACACACACACACTCTCAGGCCATCCATTGGTCAGTATCTGTGAAAACTTGTCAGTAGCTTCCTTTGGGTCACTGAGGTTCTTCCCTGGTTCTTCCTCCACCAGATATGCTGGTCATCATCAATAGCCTATAGCAACTAAACCCAACAAAACAAAATCAGATCATAAGCCTAGGTTGGACTCTTGTTTATTATTGGAAGTACAAGTTCTGTTGCACAAAAACAAGTTTATATTTTGACTGAACAATTGTGTAGCATGAGTCTCCATAAATGTTTCATGTTAATTTTCAAATGAAAGTAAATCACATAACTGACATTTATTTGAAACAATTTTGTTAGTAATCATTGAAAGTTAGTAGGATTTAGATTTTATTTTTGTCTCTTCATGGGATTTTATTGTTACTTCATTCATCACACCCAGGTGAAATGTTTGTCTCCTTCTAGTACTATATAGATGACAGAGATGGCAGTTTTTCTCTGTATGTTATTGTGGATAAGCTTAGGGCTCTTCTTTGTTACTGTACTTATCACCAACATTAACAGATTTGAAAGAGGTTTTGCAGACTCTCCAGCTTGACAGAAAATCACTTTATCATCATGGGATGCTAAGTGTTTTGGTATTGAGAATCTTTGTCTGGTTTATTTATGTAATCAGCCATCAATTTAGAAGTATCTTGTGGAGGCTCAGACACATAAAGTTACCAATAACCATGAGCTCTGTGTCATTGAGCTGTCTCTAATTAGTAAAGTGAAGCAAGTGGTAGAACTTGTAGTTTCTCCTTATATAGGGAGGACTTTTTCCATGACTGAACTGTAATATGGATGACTCATCTAAATTTACTTAAGAATATTAATAAAATCACTTTTAATTCAGGTCCAACTCTCTACAGTATGGACCCCGATCTGCCATCAAATAATCCGCCTGCAGATCATGGTCTGTAGTGTTTGTTCGACTGATTACTCCTAGCAAACTGCATAGACCCAGATTTGCTGGTGCATTATGTGATGGCAGTTCTGGATCTATCGACTTTGCAGCTGGATCCAACTTACATGCGTGTATATATATGGTATTGCAGCATTTCCAGAACATAATTACAGCAAAATGTTGCCTTTTGATTTGTTTGTTTGAGTCCTGTATTGAGATGGACAGTCTTGTTGAGTGTGTTGTCTAACACCCTGTGAGACCGAAGTTTGTTCATGTAAACTTAATTAAGAACCATTATGATAATGAACCACAAGAGAAAATCTTGAAGGAATGAAGTTAATATAACAAATTTTGACCTTTTTTTATTTGTCACTTTTATCTTTTATTGCATATAGAATTTACAGTATGGTAATGTCATCATCTGTAATCATTTTTTTTTATTTTTGTTGTCAAGTACTTTATTTACAAGCCTTTTGCAATTCTTTATTGATACATTTGAAGTTTTCATCAGCACTATATAGCCAGTATTTGGCTGACTTCCTGTTGAACCCAATATATCGTCACGATGCCAGTGCATCTTACTTTCCATTTACACTTCTTGCAAACACCAAAGCACTGCAACTTTTCCACACAATCTGATGCCATTTGATATGTGATATTGTGAAGAAATTTAAAGGAATATGTTCTTTCAAATTCTGATATGCCTTTTATGGGTTTTATCTGATCTACATCATTTTGGACAGATTTATGGCCCTTACAGATCAGCTTGATATCTTTCACTTGGCATGTTGCCTGCAATCATAGCCACAGTAGCTGTTTGGTAGAGCATTGAACTTGTCATCCAGGGATAGCAGGTACAGATTTTAATGAGCAGGACCCTTTTTGATTGCTAATAACTCTAGTTATTTTTGCTGTTTTGCCATTCATGTGCAGATTATCAACAATCTTGATCTTTATGTTCTGCACTACACATTCATAATTTCCTTGAACACCTGCATTAGTGCACCAAAGGTTTTATCATGTTCTCAAGTAACTAATGAAACCATTATCTGATTAACATGACATGAGTTGCACCATGGAATTTTCCAATGCAGATCTTTCTTGTACATTTGATGTTAGTGAACACTCATTATCTACCAGCTTTCCTATAATAGATACCTGTTTTCCGAACTACTTTTCTTTCCAGACAAATCGTATGTAACAAATTTTGTAAATCTCCCTAAGGGGTAGCTTGAACCTTGAACATATGTTACACTAATGGCCAGGAAACACTTTACATTGTAACTTGGCTGACTATCATAAACTTTGAATTCTTTCATTGCCATTTACATTGTTCTGATTAAATGTCATCTAACATTTTTATCACCTTTTGTGACTTTGACTATTGAGTACACCACAGACATAGGAGGACATCCACTGATGAAAAGTTGTTGGCTTTTTTTCTGACAAAAAAGTGTGCTCACATGGGGCAAAGGGTCAAGATTTGGGGGACATGGGAAAATAATTTCCAGGAAACATGCAAACCAACACTATATGTGCATTACTGCTGTATTTTTAAAAGATTTCCCCTTTTTAATATGCCTGCCAGAAGGCAAACTGTATATTTTTACAACATCCATCTGTCAGTCTTGCCTTTTTCATTTCAGCATAATACATTTATTTTTTACACCATCTGCCTTCCAAATTTATATAGTTTGCATTTGGTAAGGAAAAAGCCTAATGATTTGATGGTCAAAGATCAAATGTCAAGGTCATTGACCTACGGAAGAACCTGGTTCATGTGCATTAACATTGGTTCAACAGTACAGACCTGGACCAAACTTTGTAAATGACTTCCACTTTGGGTATGGAAGAGACTTGCAGATTTTGAGCTCAACAGTTAAGGTCATTGAGATTCTAATAAAAATAAACATAAGTTGAAAAAACTTTGTGGATGGTATGCACCTAGGACCTAGGGTATGAAAGAAATCTATTGATTTTGGGGTCTAGTGGTCAAGGTCAACATCAAGGTAAGTCTCAGAAGTAATCAGTCATTCCCTACTAGTGCCAATAGGACCATTTAACAAGTGGCTGGCTTATGGTGTTATGTCCAGAACACCCATATTGATAATGGATAGATGGAATTTCAGTAGCTAACTTTCAGTTCTGGAATAGAGCTGGATACAGTGCAGTTAATATCATCAAGATCATACATTTGGCACAATTGGTGCACAATATTTTCATTTGGATTTGCTGTTTTTTTAAATCTTTTTATTAATTGTAGTATATGTACCTTTCTCATTGCAGTTACTTGTTGGTTTTGAATCGGGTACAATTGTTTTATGGGACTTGAAAAACAAGACAGCAGAGTATCGTTACAGTGCACCTGAGGTATGTGAGCAAGTCTTGAAATCTGTAAGAAACATTGCACACTAGTTCTAAAAGAAGCATTGAGTAGCACTGTCTACTGTATTGTAATTTATGGCCATACAGTTGAACAAGAACAGGCAGGGTTGTTCTTCTTGCAGCAGCTCAGTTGGATATACTGAAAATGCATCTTTGAGTGTATTAGCAGCTGCATTGTAGTGGTAAAATGTCGGCCTCAGAATTCAGTAGTTTGCAAGGTTTGATCCCAGTTTATCCAGTGTCGAATTTTCACTCTGTACCATGAATGTTTTAGTGGCATATATTTCCACATGTCTACACAAGTTATTATTTGCCATATTATTCTTAAAAGTCCAATCCAAATGCAAATAACATAAACCCAGGTCTTCTGTCACTTGATATGCTGGAAGATAATGGTCTATTTTGTTTGCTGTACTGATTATACCTAACAAACTGCATAGACTCAGATCTGCTGACACATTATGTGATGGCAGATCTTGGTCTGTGCAGTTTGCAGTACGACTCAACATACAAGTGAGTATATATGATAGGTAACTGTGGTGGGATATTTAGATACTGTCACATTATAGTTGATGCATGTATTTGTTATTTTCATTTTCCATCCATTTGTCTGTGTCTGCATCCGTCTGTCAAATTTGCTTATTTTAATTGGCCCCTGGAAGTTTGCCAGTGCTGCACAGAGGATTAAACTAGTTGTTTAAATGTGTATATAACCAAAGGAAAAGATCAGTTTCCTTGTCAATAGTAAATTTGTTGTTTAAAGTAAAAACTTCATAACTTGAATATTAATTTCTTCTATAAAACTTACTCGTAGCTAAAAGAAAATGAAAGAATATTGACAAGTTCGGAATCGTGCATAAATTATTTATGCATCTCTTGCTAGTTTCCGGTAGATTTGAGGGATATCATGTCCAAGAAGGCTGCAGTACCTCACAGGAAGCAATCCTTTGGACACATTTTACATTCTTGTTAAATTCTGTCTTAGGCAAAATATTGTACACATCAGAAGAACAATTTTTGCAGCAGTGACAATTCTGCTTTTCGAAGTAAAACATTTCAGTACATCATGTTTTCCTATGTACTGTAGTAGGAGACATTGAAGTAAGGAGTTAATTTTCCTTGACTCTCCCATTTAAGTACAGTTAGGGAAGGAAAGAAGTAGTAAATTTCAGGGTTTTCATTTGTTGATTGTTGCCCTAATCCATTATGTGTTTACATTGCTTATGAGACAAAAGTGAAAAAAGACTTATTTCTACCTTTATTAGCAAGTAGATACCCTACAGTTGTATGTAATTTGCACATCTATTAAAATTGTCACACACACATACATGCACAAAAATTGGAATTCTTGAACATTTCGTGAATCACATTCTGAAAACCTTGTAAACCCATTTTTCACCCTTTATGTATGGAGGAAAAGGGAAAAATCTCTTTGGATAAAACAAAATGTGCAAGTCTATGAGTGGATATGGTAAGTTCAACACATTGAACAGAATTTTGCAACCTTTTCAGGCACTGCGATCAATATCATGGCATCATGAAGGCAAGCAGTTTATGAGCAGTCATACAGACGGAAGTCTGGCAACCTGGAACTTGAGAATGCCACAAAAGCCAACCAATATCATGACTCCACATGGTAAAAAACATGCATTTTTCTGTCTCCTATTACAGGCAATAATAGGAGTGTATATACTATGATTTATTAAGCAACAAAGCTGTTTTGAAAGAAAAGTTTTTATATGAAAAACAGTATATAAAGTTAGCAAAATATCATTTATCAGAAAAGAGAAATGCAAAAATAAAAGCATAATTCACTTGGCACTTTGGGGAGACATTTGAAAAAGTGGTCACTGTGTTGTATCTGCTGTTGCTTCATCACTCACATTGTCCTATCTATTGTTGCATTGTTTCCTTGATTGTTAGCTCTTTAGAGTCAAGTTCAGAGTACAAAATAAAAGACTTATAATGATGGGAAAGGGGGGGGGGAAGGTTATAGGTCAGGATTATAAAAATAAATTTATTAAAGTTTCTGATTTTTTTGACAGTTTTTCTTGATCTTGTGCATATTGTAAAACATATGTATCACTTTCTTGACAATTGTGGCTCTGTCAGCATTATGACATGCCTGCCATATTCCCTGATAGTGTTGGGGGATTCTGAGACACGGATGGTGTTGGTTTTTTTTTGAGGTTCTAAGGGACATCAGAGCACCTGACACTTCAAAAGCTGTCTTTTCATTTAAAACTATAGAATATTGGTCCTGAAATTGGGTGATACAGCCCCCTTGGGGGCAGTGGGATTACCAACGGGGGCGCTAATGCTGAATAATGCTTGTTATGGGGTAAGGTAGGGAGGTGCTAAGGATCACTGGGGGGGGGGGACCAGAAACATTTGGGAACCACTGCTATAGAACATGATAAACTGGATATTCAAATCTGAATAAAAGAAAAAGATATCATTTTTCTTTCAATCATTCAATACACTTATAAACAAAAACTAGTTTGTAGACTTAGCATTGTCAGATATCATCAACACATACATACACAAATGTGCATATATTTGTATAATGACAATCACACTGCAATAAATAAAAAATAAACGATGTTTCTATCTTAAAAATCCATTTGGTGGCTATAAATAGTCTGAATTGATGCAGACTTTCCTGCTGTTAATAGTTCATTAGGGAGTTTTAGGATAATGCAGGTGTCATTTGTGTTGTCTTTTAGATGTGCTTGTTTTCCAAAAAAAGGAAATATACAAAAAATTATAGACTGACCATTTTATTAGAGACAGGCATCATTTTTTCAAGCTTTATGAGGCCCATATAGGTAATACAGGAGTAATAAATGCCTCTATCCAGTACAGGTGTTAACACAATCTCTTTATCATCACATATCGGCAATCTTGAAACATGCCTGTGTCAGAGAGTCTGGGAGTAAAAAATTATGTTTTTAATGTGACACTTGTTTTGGTTAGTATATTAATATGTTTCGTCAGTTTTAAGGAAATAGAAAACATTTGTACATTTTCTTGTTTCTTTTACAGCGAAAATTGGGAAAGATGGGAAACCAGATCCTTGCAAACCTATTACAAGGGTGGAGTGGAAATCTGTAAGAAATAGGTCAGTATTTAGAACAATAAGCATCAGGTCGCCTTTAATTTAGCTTGAGACAAAATTAAGAATTTCAGTTTTCAGTCTGCAGAAAATATATTCTCTAGAAATATTTTCTTTCAAACCTCATTTGAACTTCTGGGTTGTTAATATAAATACATAATAAAAATCAACTTTGGCCAGTAGACATTTTTGTATGCCCATCTTAAATCATACACATATTACAAGGTCAGTGTCATGGTAAGAAAAAACAGGTAATTATGTGATTTGTATCCTTGTCCCAAACAAAAGCAGACATTTTAATGAAATTTTGCCCGATTATATATCATGACTGGATGATGTGTCGTAGATTTTATTAAGGCAGTGGCCAGTGTCTATGTCCAGGCTATCAGCTTTTAACCCCAATAGATATTTTGTTTCAACTTTACCCAGTTCTAGATATTATACAGCAGTTAGTTCACTAGCTCAGCATTAGGAGGTTAGTGTTAGGACTGGGCAGCCTGATGTAAGGTTAATGTTGCTGGGTGGGACATGATGCTTCATGTCTGTGGCATGATGCCCCAGTGCTAGACATCACAATAAACTGCCACACTACAGACATCATAGCGATATGACTGAAAAATTGTTAAAGCTGCATTAAAAGTCCAAATTACACACACACACACACACACACACACTAGCTCAGAGGTCAAGGTCATTAGGAGGAGAAAGGACACAAGATGGGCATATCATGCAGATATGTCATCATTCAGAAATTGGTGGAATTATTTCTGGCTTACAGTCACTCCTGTCAGATTCCAATTTTCAGGTCAGATATAATTTAAGTTGGCAAATAACACCTAGATCATTAGTATATCTAGTTCACATAAACAGCCGTAATAAATTTGTATTTTCAAGGTGGGAATCAATGAAAGTAGATCAAAACACTTGTTTAATAAACCAAATGAATATTGAGCAATCAAAAAAATGATGTCATCTCATAATCTTAATTTATCAGAGTAAGTTCAAGAAAGATGTGGAACTGAAAGTGGTCTGTGAGGATTAAACTCTTTAGGATGCGTGAGGTCATGGGTTCGATCCCCGGCTGAGTCATGCCAAAGACTTAATAAAATGGTACTAACAGCTGCCTCGCTTGGCACTCAGCATTAAGAGGTTAGTGTTAGGACTGGTCAGCCTGGTGTCAGGATAATGTGACTGGATGGGACATGATGCTATATGTCTGTGGCATGATGCCCCAGTGCTAGACATCACTATAAACTGCCACAATGCAGACTCCATAGCAATATAACTGAACATTTTTTAAAGCTATGATAGAATCAAAATCTCGCACCCACACACACACACAAACACCGCATCACTAAAAATAGTGTGAGGGGCTTTTTATTTTGTACAATTTGGCTGCTGATGCTAAAAATAGATAAATAGTTAAATACTTCTAAGGAGCCACATAACAGAATATGACCAAATTTAACAGAAATTGTTATAGTTTGACTATCTTGCAGACTTATAAAATTGATGCCATTCCACCTTTAAATATGACTGCCATTACTAAAAATAGAAAAACATTGCATAACTTTTCATAAGTGAAAATGAAACATAACTTGAATTTGACCAACATGAACACAATGCATCCTGGCATGGGCATCACTTTGCTTACAGCAACAACTTTTTCCAATTTGAGTCCTTCTCTTCAGTCTGAATGTCAAACCCTAGGTTTTATCAAATTATGGATTCCATTATCAGCTTCCTCAATGGCAGCATATATGGATAGTTTTGTCCAAAAACATGCAAGTTCTATTCTCCTCAAGGACAGAAGCGATATCTTGACCCTTTCGGATCATCTTGGCTTCTGGTCAATTGGGAAAAATCTGACCTTCACTCATTCCAGTATTCTGTCCACCTGGATTTGGTGTTTTAACCAATCTTAATCTTGTACATGTCTATGTCATACAGATTGTCAAACTTGTTGTGTCATTTCCAAAAAGACGCAGATTTCAGCGAGAGAGTTCTTGCAACTCAGGTTATTCATTGCAGCAACAGATTTTGATTCACCTGAGCTGCCTTTATAAATGTCCTTTGCAAATGACTTTGTTGGTTCAGTGGTACCCTTTTTCTAGTCCACTTGATCAAAGATCATTATCTTAAACAATGTATCATCATTCCTTTGTCAGTGGCATGGCCATGGTTGGCTCATGACAGGAATTTTCCTGGACAAACCCCAACCAGAAATAACAGTATGTATGGATACCAGTATGTATTTTGTGGAACCCACTTGTTGCAAGACTTTGAATATGGTTAGTGTCAAATGGGAATTGCCTCTATGCATTAACCTCCATTTGAAAGCCAACATAAATGCATTTAAGTTCTAGAAGGACCAACTCCGCGAGACGTCAATCCTGATTATGTTAGACCACTCCATAGTGGTGACTTACCTGCTGAAATGGGAAACATCAAATCAACCAACCTATGTGTGCTGCTTTGGCAGTTTCTTCTTTTGAGCTGGCTTCAGATGAACATACAAATCAGACAGACCAAATGTCCTGGCTAATAATATAGAAAGGGTGATGTTATCAGCACGAAATGGTCCCATCATCTGTTCGATTTTCATCAGATTTGTGCACTTTGATGCAACCAATTATTGGCCTTTTCCAGCTTGGTGGAACCACAAATGGGCCACCTTTGTCTCAGTGGTTGCAGCCCCAGAAGCTTCTTCCATGGATTCACAATCAGGCAGTTGGGAGGGGTTATGGCCATTTAAGTCAGTAACGTCAACCCTTTGTGTGCCTCGATTCCTCAACTAACCAACTTGTTTGGTTCTATGAGGAGATAAATTGCCATCAAAGGCTGCCACTTCCTGTTATCTGACACACAGGCATAATGGCAGAAGAGATATCAGTCATGATAAAAACCTTTCCGATCTTCTATCCAATTTTGATTTAAATAGACCAAAATACCTCACCTGTTTCAGAACTGGAATCTGTCCTGGAGCTTAACATGGCTCCATTCAGATAAATGAGCCTTGGTCTCACTGAAGCTGTTTCATACATAATCTGTTTCATGATGGCCTTAGCAAGAGCATGCAAGTTGAGTGACTTGCATGCCTTTTCAGTTGATTCAAACTATTTTTAGTTCACATTGGATGGTTTGGTGATCCTCATGACTCAGCTAGGCTTTATAGCCAAGAACTATTAGTGGTCAATTGGAGAGTTGTTATACATTCCCTCTTATCTATAGATAAGTTGTTAGTACAGTATTGGCCATGCAGGTTCCTGTCCAAGCGCACAAGTGCACAGAGACAAGTGGAGGCAACTATAAATAACTCTTTCACAGCATGAAGGTGAGAAAGCAGGATATCAACTCCCATTCCTTTATCTTTATGGTTTAGGTTGGTTTTACACTCCGCATGCTCTGACATCTCCTAAGATCGGAGGATCTGAGATATCATAGAAACTGTTGATGGGCATGCAGAGTCAACCTTCATGAGTATTTATATCCAGAATTTAGCTTAGCAGAGACAAAACTTGAATCTGGTGGGTATCACAGCTGCAGCCAAGATGACAATCAGACACAGTTTAAATGACACAGCCTCTTAGTTTCACTGGATTGACCAGTGAATTTTGATTGATGAAGATTTCAGCAATACAATGGTTACCATTCAGGTGATCATGGGCTTGTTGCTTAAAGTAGGAGAGTGGGCTATCATTTATATAGGGAATCCAGTCTTTCTCCCATAGAAGTATACTCGAGGTATTCATAGGATGCTTAGCATTCTCTCCCTGTTGCCAATTCTCCTGATGTTTATGTGATCAGGGAATGTATTTAAAGGGGAAAATCTAATTTTGTAGTAAATTATGTTTTTCTGAGAATACTTACCCTACCACATTACTTACAATACTCACAACCACCCTGCCATGTGAGCATCCTTAGTATACAACTCGGGTCTCGCTGGACAGTTTATCTGGTGAATTTTCATCCAACAATGACCTGTTGCAGAAAAATGAGAATAATTTTACACTGAAGATACAAATAAAAACAAACTAATGATTTTTGTAGAAAGCATACATGTGAGATTTTGACTGCAGCAATCAGGTTAATTCCTGATGCAACTGATGGTTTTTATACTGAACCAACACTGCCACCAACCCCTAAATTTTACATTCATTTTTGGCAAGAAAATAGCTATTTTGACTATTTTCCTGTGACAATGCAGCTAAAAGAATCAGTATGTGCCTTATGCATGAATAAAGTTGACTGGTACTATAACAAATTATCATACTTTTCATCACCCCTCAACCATCTAGATTTTTAGATATTTACCTCTGTAGCAGACACATGTAAATACATAAGCCAAGTCGGCTGCTCATTTGCAGAACAATTTACGCATTTGATCTCCAATGCTCATCTAACTGTGACAGGCAGTCACCAACAAGCCAACCCATTTCCAAGCCTAACTCAAAGTAAATATAAACCACATTACAGATTTAGCTTATGTGTGAATTTATAAATGCTAGGCTTGTGATAATTAGGTTCATGCCTTCTACCTTAAAAGTTGGCGGGGTGTCAAAATACGAAACTGTCCAGTGAGACCTCAAATTAAAAATAGTGACCCCAGAGAGGTAATGGGCAAGAGTTATTGCCCTTTGCCAACATGAGATAAAAAAGACAAAGTTTTTACTTTTTATTAGGGCCGGTTTTGGGAGGTAGTAGGCCTGTATCCCTAATATTATGATGGGTAAGTAGTATTCTTGGAGAAACATAGTTTACTTAATGTTTCCTTTCTCACATTTGATCACGGCATGTCAGATGTATGATGATTAAGCAGAAACTGAATTAAAAGATGTAACTGAAACACAAATTTCACTGGACAAAACATTGAATTGATATTTAATTATTGACATCAGTAGGCATTAGCGACATTTTTGTCTATTAAAATTTCTTTCAATGTTGCTATATCCAGTGTACTGAGAATTTTGTTTAGAAGGAAAATGTAACAAAATATGACTTATTAAAAGTATAGACATTTATGATGTTGTTTCAGGTTTCCAACCACCATTATTTGATGATAAAACAAGTGATGTATTAAGGTTTCATTCAGCAGGAATATTTTTTCAAAATGAGGGGTGGGTGTGTATTTTCTAGTGGAATAATAATGAGAATAATGCCTGTCTCTGTATTATAAGTGGATTCGCAAGTTATCCAGGTGCGAGTTATCGATGGAGTGGTATATACTGATGTGTAATCAAATGTGTATTAAGATACAGAAATTAGAGAAACCCTGAAACATATGCAGTCCACAGCGTTGAAGAAACTTAAACAGATAGCATCTTTCTGACCATGATTTCTTGGCCAGCTGCTCTCAGATTTGTCTGTTCAGCAGATGTCAACCATGTGAAAAATTGCAGACTAAGTTGACATCTTATATCTTTTTACAAACTTTCCTGTTCATCAAAAGTGAACCACAGTTGCATGATCTAATTTCATTCTGTGAAGATAAGGCCTTGTCAATGTTATTTAAAAACACAATGTTATGCAATAGTTAGGTATGCATGCACTTTCTGTATAATATGTGTACATAATATGCATTTGATGTAATTTGAAGCTGTTTATGATCATCAGTAGCCTTTTATGAATTATGCTTTCTAGTGTATGTCCAGTAGGTATTTAAAAAGATTGGAAAAAGTAGTAAGCATCTTAATTAGTGTGATGTCATAAACTGTCACCTGTGAACCATATTAAATCCAAACTGGTCACATCATTCAGAAAATCTGGGACTCTTGTTTTTTTTCAGTTTTTTTTATAGGAAATTTTTTTAAGGTTGTCAGGTGAAAATTGTGGTTCGTTGGGGAAGCTATTTTTCTTTCAGGTCTAATCTAATCAGATACATGGCCATACCTGCCTTATTAATAGAACTGTGTTATATTGAGGTGTGTTGTAGACAGGGATTGCTTTATTAGGTAAATATGGTATGTTGCAAAGTTTGGAATATTAAATACATTTTATGCTGTGTAGTGCATTCCCAACTGCAGAAAGTGCTGATAGAGATCCAGATGTGCCAGTTATGATAGAACAGCAGCTAAAAGCCAGTGCTGTTTGCAGTTTGGTTTGGTGTCTAATATACACAATAAAAATATGATACTTTTCTCCAGTTTTCAAGCGTCATCATTTCAAAAGATCTTTATGTAATAGTTATACTAGATCAGTGTTAGAGACTGTTCATAATTAAGAGTTTTACAAGGAAGTTTTCTCAATACAAGGAAACCTGCACCAAGACTGCCAAGCTTTCTTTTAGCACACATTTGGATATACCACAGTCACGTCATGGCTCCTTTCTCATTTGTCTTGTATGTCCTTTATTGCATGACGAAACTCAAAACATCAGCCAAGCTGGCAAATGGATCAAAATAATTTAGCTTAGTTTCAGAACCTACAGTTTACAGATCGTAATTACTTTTCTTCTTTCACAGCAATTGTTAAATAAGTTTCCAGGAAGTAACTCTTTTACTATTCGTTTGACTCTGTCATTTGCCTGACATTCTTACATGCATTCATAAAATATGTTAATTCTTGCTGTTTGGTACTAAGTGCTGGCAGCAGTTGTGGACCTCAAACCCGAACCACAATGTTACAGTGGGTTTGTATCTTTTTCAGTGAGCCTTTAGTAATCTTTTCCGGTGGAATGTCCTACGATAGAGCAGGACGTACACCATGTATCACAGTGATGACAGGGAAAACCACAACTGTTCTTGAGATGGAGCATAATGTGGTGGACTTTGTCGTACTTTGTGAAACACCCTGGTCAAATGGTAAGTAATTCTAATTCAGTGTTACCTGTTTTCTGTGACTTTGTGAAACACCCTATAACTTGAACTCCAGTATAGCCTGTTTTCTGTGGAGTTTGTCATACTTTTTGAAACATCCTGGTCAATGGTAAGTAATTCTATCTCCAGTGTGATCTGTTTTCTGTGGACTTTGTTGTACTTTGTGAAACATCCTGGTCAAACGGTAGGCAATTCTACTGTTATGTATGTTTGATTTAATTTATTTTTGATTTAACTGTTTCTTTGTAAGTTTTACATTTTCTTATTCCATTACTTGCTATTGTAATGTAACTTTATTTACTAGAATAGAGTTCAGTTCTGACTGATTTATTTTATTTTTGATGTAAACAACTTTATAGAAACATTGTATCTAATGCTGACCTAGTTCCTGACCTTGATTCAGAACCAGTGATTGTTTGTAGTAAACACCTTCGTTTTTTTTTATTATTCTTTCTTAGAGTAAGAATCATAAAGTGGAATTGAAGCCATACTTGGAGTATGTGACAAATAACATGTAGAAATTGTTTCAAACTCTGTTTTTTCCAGAGGATTGACCCACATCTGGGCATTTGTTTTGCATTGTACAGTGTTTCCCTTTATGCACATTTCTGTCAGGGACACACACTGGAGAAAATTGATGCACACATTTTGCTGCCGTGCGTTTTTTGACACAAAGGATTCGCATAATGCGATCAGGATTTATTTAATATCCAATGCATTGGACGAGGGGTGGCATCATGTATACTTCGAGCATATGCATTGACTGGTTCCCCACTTTGTTTACTCCCTGTGTTGCGCTGCTCTTTTCGTATAGCGGAGTGCAATGCAGGGAACCTACGAAATAAGGAACCAGACTAGCATAGGCAATGTTATGACGGAGTAGCTTTCCCTAATCTCGCGAGCTCTCATGCGATTTCGATCAAGCTTAGCAAGATGTCATCTTGATGTTTAACCTCAGTGCTTGTTACACTAGAAAGTGGTCTCCAGATTAAAACATCGTGCACTAAGAATCATTAGTGAAGAAAGTGAAAGAAGCAGAACACAGAAGAGTAACTGTGGATCTAACTTTAATGAAAAATGGAGAAAATAATTCCCTTGATGGAATACAGCACATCCATTAGGATTACCGGTGTGACTTCTGATCGCATGATTGCAAAGACTGCAAAAGTGAATAATCCTTTCGTGACAGGGTTTAAGAATTTTTAAAATCTGCCCTCGTTCGCCACAAGATATCTAGAGAATACATAATAACCCAAGACATTCTTTCACAACAAAGAAATAAGTAAACTTGCCGAAACAAATGCATTTATTTGGATTACAGTCAGGGGGTCATTGCAGATTTTGTTGGTTTTTAACTTTGCTGCAATAAAAGAAAGATCTTAAAATTCAAGTGTAACTTATTAGAAACAAGCTGAATCATTAGCCTCCTTGATTTTTGGATAAATTTGTTCTAGGACAAAGAACAATTAAACCGATGATAGTACCCATTTTATGACAGACAGTAAATTAACTGCCATTTGGTTAAAAAGATTTATTAGGCTTTTTGTATTGGCTTGTATGTAATGTGTTGGTCTATAATATTGCTTCAAAAAGATTACAAGGAGACTGCTAAAAGTATGACTTTAAAAGAAAAATGAACTAATAAAATTGTTCTTTGAATGGACAATGCATTTGTTTGTTAATTGTGCATGTTAGTTTACTTGTATATTTAGAGAGTGAGTGTATCTTGTGCAAGTTGCAAGATCCTATTTCAAGCTGAAAAAGTATGAATCAGATTTGACACCCATTTCTGACATTTAGGGGTTTTTTTACACTCAGTTTTACACCCCTGGGGGATACACTGGTTGTAGTTAGATTTATTATGGATGTTTTGAGAAATAATAAGTATTCTTGCCTTAACACTTGAAGTTAAAGTGTTTTATGTTGTGACGAGTTTTGGGCTAATTATTTTGTTTTCTTAAATTTATTTGAATTTCAAGTTTGTTTTCCATGGAAATACTGGTGCTCTAAATTAATTCTTGGACAAATACGTTTATCAAAATTTACACATAATTCAAAAACTGGAATATTTTTTTCAGTGATTCAACAAAAGAATTGTTGACACATCAGTACAATGCTGACCACAGCATACGTAATCACCTTCTATTTTGGATTTCATCAGGATTCGAACTCAGTTTCATTAGGACTTTTTATTACTATGACTTTTTTTTTTCAATTCTTAGATTATTTTTGGATTTGATTCGTAAAACCATAAGTTCTTTTTCTCATTTTTACCTTGTTTTTCTAGGGAAATAAATTATTTGTTAAATTTTACAGAGCTTGTTGTCTTCACTTTTTTCGTGTTACTTTTGTAAGAGCCTAAACACATAACACTACCTCCAGTGTATAATCACCCATAAGAGTTTGTTGCAGTAAAATCTATGAGAAACTGTTGGAAAATTTGATGCCATTGTGATGTCATGACTCTCCCAGTGACAAGGTGCTAGAACAAATTTCATATTTTGCTATTTTCAATACAGTCCTAAGCCTTGTATTTGAATGAGGACTACAGTGTTATATTTGGGGATAAGAGAACATATTATGGTTTTACTATCCTTGTGAAATTTTATCAATTTTACCAGCTCCACTAATGTAGAGATGCCAACCATGCCAGATTTAGAACAATTATTTTTTTAAATTTCAAGAAAATTCAACATTTCCAACTAAATTGTTAACTTTCAGAAAAATCCAGTTTTGGGGGATACAGTTTTGAACTGAAGTTTTCTCTGTGGACAGATGTTGGGAGAAAAGTACTTGAGTACCAGTTTGACTGTAATATAGTTTCTTAGTGTAAATAAGCTGAATATATACAACAAGAAACCAGTCGATTAGACTGTAAACAGATTTTTAAAAATGGCAACAGAGATGAAAAGGAAAGAAGAAGTATGAAATTGAAGAGAAAAGTAATGGACATGGTTAGTGTTTGGACCAGAAATGTTGATATAGTTAGAGGAATGAATACCCCATTTATTCTTGTTCAACCTTATAAATCTTTTCCAATGCCATCATTAGGATATCAAGAAAATATTGCATAAGATCATTAATTGTAATGGTTAATTATTTATACTCTGTTTGATTGTGTCAAAGTTAATACTTTATTTCACATGTACGGTACAATACCTGATGTTATGTATATTGTATAGCTTGACAAGAATGACTGTCCATTTGACCTTTCATTGGAATATTCTTGATGTTGTGTATATTATATAGCTTGACAAGAATGACTGTCCATTTGACCTTTCATGGGAATATTCCTGATGTTATGTATATTATATAGCTTGACAAGAATGACTGTCCATTTGACCTTTCATTGGAATATTCTTGATGTTGTGTATATTATATAGCTTGACAAGAATGACTGTCCATTGACCTTTCATGGGAATATTCCTGATGTTATGTATATTATATAGCTTGACAAGAATGACTGTCCATTTGACCTTTCATTGGAATATTCTTGATGTTGTGTATATTATATAGCTTGACAAGAATGACTGTCCATTGACCTTTCATTGGAATATTCTTGATGTTATGTATATTATACAGCTTGACAAGAATGACTGTCCATTTGACCTTTCATTGGAATATTCTTGATGTTGTGTATATTATACAGCTTGACAAGAATGACTGTCCATTGACCTTTCATGGGAATATTCCTGATGTTATGTATATTATATAGCTTGACAAGAATGACTGTCCATTGACCTTTCATTGGAATATTCTTGATGTTGTGTATATTATATAGCTTGACAAGAATGACTGTCCATTGACCTTTCATGGGAATATTCCTGATGTTATGTATATTATATAGCTTGACAAGAATGACTGTCCATTTGACCTTTCATTGGAATATTCTTGATGTTGTGTATATTATATAGCTTGACAAGAATGACTGTCCATTGACCTTTCATTGGAATATTCTTGATGTTATGTATATTATACAGCTTGACAAGAATGACTGTCCATTTGACCTTTCATTGGAATATTCTTGATGTTGTGTATATTATACAGCTTGACAAGAATGACTGTCCATTGACCTTTCATGGGAATATTCCTGATGTTATGTATATTATATAGCTTGACAAGAATGACTGTCCATTGACCTTTCATTGGAATATTCTTGATGTTGTGTATATTATATAGCTTGACAAGAATGACTGTCCATTGACCTTTCATGGGAATATTCCTGATGTTATGTATATTATATAGCTTGACAAGAATGACTGTCCATTGACCTTTCATTGGAATATTCTTGATGTTATGTATATTATACAGCTTGACAAGAATGACTGTCCATTTGACCTTTCATTGGAATATTCTTGATGTTATGTATATTATATAGCTTGACAAGAATGAATGTCCATTGACCTTTCATTGGAATATTCTTGATGTTATGTATATTATACAGCTTGACAAGAATGACTGTCCATTTGACCTTTCATTGGAATATTCTTGATGTTGTGTACATTATACAGCTTGACAAGAATGACTGTCCATTTGACCTTTCATTGGAATATTCTTGATGTTGTGTATATTATATAGCTTGACAAGAATGACTGTCCATTGACCTTTCATTGGAATATTCTTGATGTTATGTATATTATACAGCTTGACAAGAATGACTGTCCATTTGACCTTTCATTGGAATATTCTTGATGTTATGTATATTATATAGCTTGACAAGAATGACTGTCCATTGACCTTTCATTGGAATATTCTTGATGTTATGTATATTATACAGCTTGACAAGAATGACTGTCCATTTGACCTTTCATTGGAATATTCTTGATGTTGTGTATATTATACAGCTTGACAAGAATGACTGTCCATTTGACCTTTCATGGGAATATTCTTGATGTTATGTATATTATATAGCTTGACAAGAATGACTGTCCATTTGACCTTTCATGGGAATATTCCTGATGTTATGTATATTATATAGCTTGACAAGAATGACTGTCCATTTGACCTTTCATTGGAATATTCTTGATATTGTGTATATTACACAGCTTGACAAGAATGACTGTCCATTTGACCTTTCATTGGAATATTCTTGATGTTGTGTATATTATATAGCTTGACAAGAATGACTGTCCATTTGACCTTTCATTGGAATATTCTTGATGTTGTGTATATTATATAGCTTGACAAGAATGACTGTCCATTTGACCTTTATTGGAATATTCTTGATATTGTGTATATTACACAGCTTGACAAGAATGACTGTCCATTTGACCTTTCATTGGAATATTCTTGATGTTGTGTATATTATATAGCTTGACAAGAATGACTGTCCATTTGACCTTTCATTGGAATATTCTTGATGTTGTGTATATTACACAGCTTGACAAGAATGACTGTCCATTTGACCTTTCATTGGAATATTCTTGATGTTGTGTATATTATATAGCTTGACAAGAATGACTGTCCATTTGATCTTTATTGGAATATTCTTGATATTGTGTATATTACACAGCTTGACAAGAATGACTGTCCATTTGACCTTTCATTGGAATATTCTTGATGTTGTGTATATTATATAGCTTGACAAGAATGACTGTCCATTTGACCTTTCATTGGAATATTCTTGATGTTGTGTATATTATATAGCTTGACAAGAATGACTGTCCATTTGACCTTTATTGGAATATTCCTGATGTTATGTATATTATACAGCTTGACAAGAATGACTGTCCATTTGACCTTTCATTGGAACATTCTTCATGTTGTGTATATTATATAGCTTGACAAGAATGACTGTCCATTGACCTTTCATTGGAATATTCCTGATGTCATGTATATTACACAGCTTGACAAGAATGACTGTCCATTTGACCTTTCATTGGAATATTCTTGATGTTGTGTATATTATATAGCTTGACAAGAATGACTGTCCATTTGACCTTTATTGGAATATTCCTGATGTTATGTATATTATACAGCTTGACAAGAATGACTGTCCATTGACCTTTCATTGGAATATTCTTGATGTTATGTATATTATATAGCTTGACAAGAATGACTGTCCATTTGACCTTTCATTGGAATATTCTTGATGTTGTGTATATTATATAGCTTGACAAGAATGACTGTCCATTTGATCTTTATTGGAATATTCTTGATATTGTGTATATTACACAGCTTGACAAGAATGACTGTCCATTTGACCTTTCATTGGAATATTCTTGATGTTGTGTATATTATATAGCTTGACAAGAATGACTGTCCATTTGACCTTTCATTGGAATATTCTTGATGTTGTGTATATTATATAGCTTGACAAGAATGACTGTCCATTTGACCTTTATTGGAATATTCCTGATGTTATGTATATTATACAGCTTGACAAGAATGACTGTCCATTAGACCTTTCATTGGAACATTCTTCATGTTGTGTATATTATATAGCTTGACAAGAATGACTGTCCATTGACCTTTCATTGGAATATTCCTGATGTCATGTATATTACACAGCTTGACAAGAATGACTGTCCATTTGACCTTTCATTGGAATATTCTTGATGTTGTGTATATTATATAGCTTGACAAGAATGACTGTCCATTTGACCTTTATTGGAATATTCCTGATGTTATGTATATTATACAGCTTGACAAGATTGACTGTCCATTGACCTTTCATTGGAATATTCTTGATGTTATGTATATTATATAGCTTGACAAGAATGACTGTCCATTTGACCTTTCATTGGAACATTCTTCATGTTGTGTATATTATATAGCTTGACAAGAATGACTGTCCATTGACCTTTCATTGGAATATTCTTGATGTTGTGTATATTACACAGCTTGACAAGAATGACTGTCCATTTGACCTTTCATTGGAATATTCTTGATGTTGTGTATATTATACAGCTTGACAAGAATGACTGTCCATTTGACCTTTATTGGAATATTCCTGCTGTTGTGTACATTATACAGCTTGACAAGAATGACTGTCCATTTGACCTTTATTGGAATATTCTTGATGTTATGTATATTATATAGCTTGACAAGAATGACTGTCCATTTGACCTTTCATTGGAATATTCTTGATGTTGTGTATATTATACAGCTTGACAAGAATGACTGTCCATTTGACCTTTATTGGAATATTCCTGCTGTTGTGTACATTATACAGCTTGACAAGAATGACTGTCCATTTGACCTTTATTGGAATATTCTTGATGTTATGTATATTATATAGCTTGACAAGAATGACTGTCCATTTGACCTTTATTGGAATATTCCTGCTGTTGTGTACATTATACAGATTGACAAAAATGACTGTCCATTTGACCTTTCATTGGAATATTCTTGATGTTGTGTATATTATACAGCTTGACAAGAATGACTGTCCATTTGACCTTTCATTGGAATATTCTTGATGTCGTGTATATTATACAGCTTGACAAGAATGACTGTCCATTTGACCTTTCATTGGAATATTCTTCCACAACATCAAGAATATTCAAACTGTATAATATACACAACATCAAAAATATTCTTTTTGCACTGGCAAAATAGTATTGGTGTGTTTGTTGGCATAGTCAAGTTCAGATATCTAACGCTAATCCATGATGTACCAATTTCCATACTACCTCTTTATTTCTTGACCAGGCCATAATACATATCATAGTGAAACATTGGATTATTCTTGACAAGCTTTACTTATAGAATAGACAACTTACTCTATGTGGCTCTCAAATGGACAGATCAGTCATGTCAAGCGACCATATTTTCCATGTCATCCAATGGCAGAAAATGGTCACTTTTTTCTCTGTCTGAAAACATCTTAAATATTACATTCATATACCAAAAATATGACTGACAAGTGACCTGTATGATTTAAATTATGGAAAATTGGGAGAATTACGTTTAACTGTTTAACTAACTTACACTGATATAACAAATAACATTTATTTCAAACTATATTACTCCCAGTCGATAAAAAAATCTCAGAATAGCAAAAAATAGAAGAAGAATATGTCACGCTTTATTAATGAAGGAAATCATTAAATGGAAAGACATCATCTGACA
Source organism: Sinohyriopsis cumingii (assembly GCA_028554795.2). NCBI lineage: Eukaryota > Metazoa > Mollusca > Bivalvia > Unionida > Unionidae > Sinohyriopsis > Sinohyriopsis cumingii. Next base: position 81,015,377 of record CM068829.1, on the reverse strand, counting down.
CATTTTGTTGAATACCTCCATTGCATTGCTGATTAGACTAAAACCTGCACACAGTCATGTACAGGCCAATGGACTGATTTCAGTTTTTGTGATATGGTACCACAACTTTTATAAGACTAAAAGACTCACACAGTCACATACAGGTCAATGGACTGATTCCAGTTTTTCTGATATGGTACCACAACTTTTATAAGACTAATAGAAAACTAAATTATATTTAAATATTTTGAAATATAATTTGCTACTCTTGTGGGTTTTTTTATCTTCTGAAACCAGTTATTTACATGACTGTGCAGGTTTTAGTATTATCAACAATGGAGGTATTTAAAACTTTCTTTGCAATGAGGATTTTTATTTTGATGCTTATTTCTTTTAATGAACAGTAACATAGTCTTCAAATGCCTTTATAAATTTGTTTTCATTTCTTAAACTATAGGTGTGTAATTTACTTTTAAACGGGTGTTATTCATTATATCATTGTCAGACTTATTGAATAGAGAAATGTGCTTCTTTCAATGTTTGACAATTTGTATCATGCTTGTAACTTGTCTGGCCTTGAATATAACCACAGTTTTCTTTTAGTCGCAATGACAAGCAGATTGAGAAATTTACCTGTCCAGCTAAATCTTCACTAGTACTTTACACAAAACAATGCATGACACAAATCTAAATTAACAACACTTTTATTGCTTAAATATCACATTCATTCATAATTCAAAAGTTCAAATCTTAATTCAGAAAACCACTAAGATTACTGGAAAATATTCACTAAAAGTTCATAAATAAAATAATGTAACTAACTGTTCAATAATGATGATTCTGGAAACATTTATAATCCTCATGATCTGAAAGAAAAACAATAAGAGAAAAAGACAAAGGCCTGTTTCATACTGCTTATTATGTTGATTTAAAGAACTTCACATTTTGCTACAGTGAAAGTAGGGTGGGAAGATCTCATTATAGCAGCATGGGCATTGGGTGGATTTCCAACAAAATTTGAACTGTTACGCAAAATATGTGTCTCCATGATGCTAATCCTTTAAAGATGGATCATAATAGGGATTTTTAAGACTGTTTGACAGTTCACAAGCCTGGTTTATGTCATTCATTTTGTGGTAACCACTTACTACCTGGCCTGGAATAGCTTAAACAATCTTGCATTGAGCTCTACCAGCATGCAATTAAAAGGAAGATCATTTATCTTCTCAGAAATGGGGAATATAAAAAAAAAGTTATGTATTTAACTAATTAACAGATTCATCGGGCAGAGAGTACATGTCAATACAATTTTGTTATCATGACAACCGGTACTACATTGACATGTGTTCTGTATGTGATATATCTGACATTTTCCAGGCTGCAGCAACAGCAGCAGGTTTATGTTGGTAATGCATAGATTAAATATTAAAAATTATGCTTCTTTACATTTTTTAAAGATATTACATGGCTTTCATTTAGTATTTCTGAAGTTTTTCTCAAACTTTGGAAAGGTTTAGGTTTTTTTTTCGGTACCACAAATGATTCTTTTACATCAGATGTCGTGAATATATAGGCTGCAAGATTTATGTAGTCATGTGACAATGCAGAAGGAGAGAACAAGGTCAGATTTCATTAACATGGTAGTTTCATCTTGTCTGTCAGTAAATTAACAGATGCTATGGTCACAGTTTTTGAGAAGACATGTCCTCTTCCTATAGATTTAATGCAGGAAGGGCTTGATGTAAGGTCATTTTAAGTTTGCTAGGGTCATTAGTAGTGGCTATCCTATGCCGACTGCATAACTTTGGTAAGGTCCAACTTTTTCATTAGGTAGTGCACTCAGACTTCACACCCCAGCTAACATGTCAAAATCACATTGGGATAGGAATGGTCAGAGGAAACTATGACTAACATTCCTTGGCATGCAGCTTTATTTTGTAAATCCAGCAAAATCAGGAAAAATTTAAACAGCTTTGTTTTGAAATATGAAATATGATTTGTAGAAATCCTTTAACTCATTCAGCCCCAATCCCTACTGTAGGTTTGATGGGGCTGTACCCTATGTTCAAGCTCTGTAGCATCAAGGTCATTTAAGATACACCAGAGTGGTTGGTATTACAATAAAGCAGACAGATGTTGCTCTACAATGATACCAAATAATCTGGACTTTCTTCTCATATTACAAAATGCAGAGTGGAAAACATATCCTTTGAGAACTGATTTTTTAACACCAAAAATTTGCCCGTTCTCGGATTCAGATTTTGTGTCCAGATTTTAGACTTTTTGGCCTGTGATCTATGGTAGACTGGTCTGAACTGCACACAGACATGTTAACCATTGCAAAAAGTAGGATATGTTGGAGATTGTGGCGAAGAAGTGGCCAGGAGTCAAAAATGATGGGCTCAATTCTGCACATGCATGAGCCAATAGCCAATTAAAAACGTTTGTAGCACATCTAGGCATCAGTCTAAGTGAAAAACTCTTGGAAACAGATGTATTTGGATGTATTCAGAATTAACTTCAAGGCGTTTCCTACCCCCATTTCAGGCAAAAATGACAAAAGTCTTGGGGTCAGTGAGTTAATGGAAGCAACTGAATCTCAGGGATTAACATGATTAGGTCTTGGAGAAATTTGGCATTGTCATTAAAAATTTTGAAAAAAATTACTTATGATAGCATAAATAAATGCTGCCTGGTGATAACTGATACTTTACTAGACATTGGACTATTACAGTTATGAAAACTATTACTATGACAGAAAATGTACTAGGTGCAGGCTACCTCTAATTTTTAGCCCTAGCCTGCTATTTCAGATTACAAGCTAATTATTCCTCTCAACTGCATGTGTCTGTCTATCTTGTCATCAGTTGTGATCTCATTTAAGTCTGAAAACATAAGTACATGTAAACAAAGTTCTTTTAAAATAGTGGCCACATATCACAAGACAAGAAAATATGATATAGCCAAAAACACTTCACACCATAAACAAATGACTTCTACGATATACACAAAATGTAATACACTTATAACTCAGTCAACTTAGTCTTCATGGCTGTCAAAAGGATAAGTTATTTTACCAAGCTATACTTACATTTTACACATCATAATCTCATAAACTTTGTTGGCCATCAGATGGACAGATCTTTCTTGTCAAGCTAGACATATAACACACAACACAGTGTCCATCAAATGGGCAGATCATTCTTGTCAAGCTAGACATATAACTCACAACACATGTCCATCAAATGGGCAGATCATTCTTGTCAAGCTAGACATATAACTCACAACACATGTCTATCAAATGGGCAGATCATTCTTGTCAAGCTAGACATATAACACACAACACATGTCCATCAAATGGGCAGATCATTCTTGTCAAGCTAGACATATAAATCACACAACATATTCTCTGTGCCCATCAAATGGACAGATCATTCTTGTCAGTTGTATTTATAACTCACACAACATACTGTGTCCATCAAATGTAAAACTATTTATATACGACTTACATGACATGCTCTCCATAACTGTCAAATGGACAGATCATTATTGACAAGCTGGACATATAACTCACACAACACAGTGTCCATGAAATGGGCAGATCATTTTTGACAAGCTATACTTATAACTTACACAATATACTCTTCAGTGGCCATAAAATGGACACATCTAACTTGCACAGCATACTCCATGGTTGCCAAATGGACCAATTATTCTTACCAAACTATACTTGTATCTTTCACAGCATACACTTAGTAGCCATCAAATGGCAAGATCATTTTTGTCAAGCAATCTTTACAACTTACACAGCATTCTCTTCAGTGGCTGTTAGACAGACACATCATTCTTGTCAAGCTGTGCATATAACTTGCACTACATACTCTAAATGGCCATCAAATGGACAGATCATTTTTGTCATGTTATACATATAAGTTCAAACTTATACAGCATGCTTTGACACCGGTGTTTGCAGTACATGGTCAGAAAAGTGGAAGAAACCAAAATACCTAAATGAAACCACAACCTTAAATTGGGGAAGACTTAATCCTGCACATGCTGATCCTGGGAATTGAGCTTAGGACCTTTGAGTTGGAGAACTATGAATTTACTATACACTATCCATGTCCCATTCAATTCTGAATTCAGTTAAGCATTTAAGATGCAAAACAAACTGAAACATGGACTTATCAACAGAAACAGTGCTTGCTGATGGACTCGATTTCATGATGACCCAAAACCCTTTCTAGGTGATTTTATTCATATACTGGAGGAGACCAAATGTTTAGGACTTACTTTTGACTATCTAACTTTCCTTTCGTAACTTAAATAAAATGTTATAAAGGCCTCAGATTTAATATAGGTCAAGCCAAACACAAATTTAAGAGCACAATGGAAGGCCTTGCTCATGTTATGCTGTTCTTTCAGAAATTCTGAACTTGGTTTATAGATTAGCTGTGTATAAACAAGCTTGTTAATCTTCCTGTAAATGATTGATCTGATATACAGTCAGTGACTTGGACTTTATTTGGGTGCATTTAGAATTTCCCCTTTAGAAAGCCTCTATGTTGAGGCCAATGAACCTTGACGTTATCTGAAACAAACAAAAATGGCTTTTCAGTATATTACCAGATTATATTTTAGTCAATCAGATATTGCAGGTAATGGAAAGTTTTTGTCCAAAAACTAAACCTTGTACACTCAGAAGTCAAATTCAGTTCCACAATTTGGCATGTACATTTGTCTTCTTGATGATCAGAACCCTTCAAAAAATTGTAATTGATCTTTAATAATTCAAAAAGTCCTCAACAAATCCTTCCCTTTTTCAGAGTAAATTAAATTAAATTAGGTCCCTACACACAATTTTCAAAAGATGGAAAACAAGGCTGGGGATGCCTAGACAGCACCCTGTGGAATAATTCAAGCTTGCTGCCAGATAAAGCCATCATTTTTACTGCAGAAATTAGTTATACTCACATATTTTGTAACTGCACTGAAACTGCTCAGAAAGCAAATTTCATCTTTTCGGATTTGTTTTCCACCATGAAAACTTTGCAAAACCTAAATTTGACAACCCCATTTCCCAGATGAAAGGATGGATAATGCATTTAATCTGTGCTGCAGTCAGTCATTTTAGAGTGAAAAATATTCCATATACTGACCTCAAATAGGATATAAATAGCCATGTTCTGTATATATATGGCAAAATTTGTGTAACGAAAATTCCAAAACAAGGCTTCATGACGTGAAACTCGGGCTTTAATTAGTGACCATTTTTTGGATCTTGTATTCTCTGGGAGCACAGTGTTGTTATACGTAACATTCTCATCTCATTACATAATTACAACTGAAGAATCTAAAGATTATGTATGTGTAGTATATTTCTGAGATTGAACTAATGAATAAAAATATGACAGGGTGATGATGCATATGCATTCATGCATACTATGGATTGCTCACCTATTACAATAAATTGACCACATAGAAATAACTTACCATATATACTGGCTTATAAGGCAAGTCAAACTGCAAACAACAAAGATCCTGATCTGCCATAGCATAGTGCACCTGCAGATCAATGGCAATCTTGTTCATTCTACTGATTACTCCTAACAAACTGCATAGACCCAGATCTACCAGCTCATTTTGGATTGCAGATATGGGTATGTGCAGTGTGCATTTGGATTCATCTTATAAGCGCTTTTATACATACATCTGCTGTATTCTGCATCACTTTCTCCTACAAGTGAAGACTAATTGAAGTAATTGAGAGTAATGATGTTATAACTAGGATCATTGTTGTATTTACTATATATCAAACATTTACATATATTGACTACCATATTTATTGGCTCTGGTGAAAAAGACACCTTTTCTGTCATTTCCAAAAATAGTTTTGCACACGATGCTGATATTTTATGTTGATTTACAGTAGTGAATTCCCAATTTAGCATGCTGTATGGTTAGCTTAGCTATTTAAAAGCACTGTTGTTTTTATTTTCAGATTTCCAAGAACCTTATGCAATAGTTGTATTACTCCAGAATGACCTGGTGGTAATAGATCTCACAAGTGAAGGGTATGCATTCAGCCTGAATATTGCTTTTCATTATGTAAACCAATTCGTTTATTAGGTTATTTAAAAAGTTTATTTTCTTACAATTTCAAAAAGTAATAGTTACACTATAAGAATATATGCCTCAGCTAAAACTAGTTCTGTACTCCCATCATTCTGTTGTAATGCATTGAGCTTAATTTCTGAAATGTTTCGGCATAACACTGCAGCCAAACTTCTGCTTAAGTCATCTAGAGTTCCACATTGCCAAACTGTTTGAGGTTTTATGGTATTGTTTCCATGCTCTCCTGAGAAAACTATTGGGATTTTGTCTGTCTGTCTGTCTGTTCATTTGTCTTTTATATCTTCTCTTCCACTGTTGATTTGAAGGGCAGTAAACTTGGTGAGATATTATGCCCATTTAATGGAAAGATGAGGAAGGGTAAAATGGTCTCCACTCACAGGAACAACAGGGATGGCTCTGTAGAAATGGAATTTAGCAGGTTTCTTGGTGAAACAAAATATTGATATACAAGCCTGTCTCAGTTTGGATATAATCAATGGATTCTTTTCTGTTTTTATGCTTCTGCCATATTCTGTGAAGGGGGCATGCAGTTACCAGTGTCTTTGCATCACACATCATGTCTGTTAGGAAATTAATTTACTCTCAGTAAGTGTTGAAAGACTTCAGGCATTGAACTAAATTTGGGATTTAGCTTAATAATAAGAAGATGAAGTCTAAGTTGAATTTATACATTTTCTGACATTTTACCAAGATATGGCTTCTGTTTAACATAGTATTTTTCCCTTGTATCATGCTGTCTTCATTTGCACTGTGTTTATATGTCATATGGATACATTTTTTGTTTAACCAAGTTCTTTTTCTTTTTTATAAAAAACAAAAAAGGTTTTTATTGATCCCTGAGCGGTCTTGCAGTAAAGGCACTCTCTGTACATGAATTAGTGTTAGTTCGTCAAAATAAACCAGTTGTATTAATTCTGGATGGCCTTGCAACAAGGGGACTCATTGCACATGAATTGTAGAGAGAGGGTCAAACAGATCAGTTTTATTGATCCAGTGCTGTAAAGAATCTCACTGTACATAAATATGTGAGAGATGGTCAAGCAAACCATTTGCATTGATGCTAGAGGGCCTTGCTGTCAATGAGCTCATCATACATTAATTAGCAAGAGAGGGTCCAGCTTGTAATAATAAATGTCATACTTTTGTACGTTACTAAGAATTTTGCATGGTAATTGAGTGTTTTGTTTTTATGTTTGTGTGCTCTCTTTCTTTACTAGCATGTACCGGTACAATACTTTGGAGTTTACAGATATTTTTGTCAAGGAATATAACATGTTAAAAATGAGACTTGGTTTTTTGGGGGGGATCTACAAGCAGTCTGTCATATTTGAGCTAGTTTAAGGCATTAGAATTTCATTGAAAACAGCTTATATGACATACATATGTAATTGTTCTTATCAGTGGAAAACTTTCCGAAGTATTTATCACAGGACCTGTGCATTTAGCAAAACATATGTCCTTCTGGCTGGCTGTTTAAACGGTATAGTTAAATGAACATTGCATGAATGCAATAAAAGTGTAACCATGTAAATTAATTTTTTAAATTTTATCTTTACTTATTTGTTTGTTTTTTTCTCTGGTGTAGGATCATGCAGACATCTGAAATCTGCAGATCTTGTCAGAATAAAGTTGTACCTGGCTATCTGCTACATTCACTTAATTGCTACATTAGTGTGGAAGCACAACAAAAGGCTGGGTACTCATTTTATCCAGCACTGACAGTTGACAAATCATCAGCATATGATAAAATCTTTTTTTTTAAAATGTGTTTTACTGAAGAATTGGCAACAAACTGTATAAGTACATGAATGTAGTAAATATTGCCCATTCATACTAATCAATACAATGTATGTAGGTTCTCTCTCTCTCTCTCTCTCTGTGTTAACAATCAACAACAACATTTGTTGTTGACAGTTGAAATCTTTCTTTTCTTTTTTCTTTTTATTTTGGCATTTGTTCAGTCTTGCTTGTGGCAATTCTAGGAAAATTTTGAACGCTGCTTAAAATGACAACTATTTTATGGTCTTGATTGCAGCATTTTTGGAAAGTTTTGGACACTGCTTGTCATGCCAGTACTCATGCTACATACTTATCTATCATATACCAGCAAATATTTTAACTTTTGGAAAACTTGTAATAAACGTTCACATTATCACTGTTCATTATAACACATCATTTTAAATCTTGTTTACAGTGCTTTATTCTTTTCCTCAGGTACCCTTGTTTTGAAAATCCTTATCCAATGGATATCCATGCATCTCCCATCACTGCCTGCCAATATTATGCTGATTGTCCGACAGATCTTATTCCTGCTTTTTATTCAGTGGGCTCAAAACAAAAACGAAGTGGTTTTAGTGAAAAGGTAACAGTATAACTTGGATCCAACAGCAAAACAGTATAGACCCTGATCTGTCGTTGTACGTTGTACAGTAGATCACTGTACTGGCCATACTGTGAACTTCATTATACAGTGAAATGTGGCTATAACACAATGGTCAGGACCTTCAAAGTGTCATCACGCTGTGTACCGTATCATGCATTATCCAAACAAGTCACTTAACTACACAAAATCTGCATTTAGATATCGAACAAACAGTTGTAATCTTCTTTTATTGGAGTCTAACTTTGTACAGACGTATACATTAGTTGCACATTCTTGGTTACATTTTTGCTTTAGGTTTTTTGTGTGTTCATCCTATATATATATATATATATATATATATATATATATATATATATATATATATATATATATATATATATATATATCTGGAATCATGATACATTGTATGGGAATGCATCTTGATAAGGGGGCCCCAAGTGGCCGAGTGGTCTAAAACGCTCTCCGTTACGGATCACTGCCATTTCACCTCCGTCTGCATGGGTTTGAGTCTTGGATTCGGCCAGTGTGGATATGTGAGAAAGTTTGCCAGTAGCTTCTCAAGGGTCAGTGGTTCTTTCCGGGGGTTTCCCGGGTTCTTCCTCCGCCACTAATACTGGCCGCCATGTATAGCCTATTGTGTGTTGAAAAATGGCGTTAAACCCTACAATAACAACAACAACATCTTGATAAGTGCTATACCTGTACTGCAGATGTAGGTCACTGTACCTGTATATCATTCTGCACTGAATCTGTTCTAATTATTTTGTTTCAAGAACTCTTGGCTAGTGCTACAGTCAGAAAAATTGATTATTTTATGCTCCTCTGTCGCTACCACATTGTAAGATACACTTCATATTCTACAAACTTGGATTAAGTTTTTTTGTTGCTTCTGAGCACGTGGGGGTGTATTTTGCACCCTGTATGCATATTATTACTCATTGAATCATAAAATTTAGTGAGGGAATACATGATGGTGGTCAGTAGCTGCCAAGTGTCCCATTTGTCACATATTTGTTCTGTATTTTGGACCTGAATATGGTGTACATTTTTCTTACTAAAAATGTGCTTTTAATTTTTTTTAAATAAGCATTTCCTTGCAATTTTCTGTTTAGAACGGCGGGCACTTGGTTCCATTCTAATGGAAATATATTGTATGTATATAGGAATAGAGTTCTTAAATATGGTTGGCTCATTTGAAATCAAGGTTACCATGACAGTCTTTATCCAACCGTTCTAGTGGCCATGGTGGTTAGAGCATCCGCCTTGGAAACAGGAGGTCATGGGTTCAAACCCTGGCCGAGTCATACCAAAGACTTACAAAAATGGTACTAACAGCTACCTCGCTAGGCACTCAGCATTAAGAGGTTAGTGTTAGGACTCGTTGCCTGGTATCAGGATAATGTGACTGGCTGGGACATCATGCTACATGTCTGCAGCATGATGCCCCAGAGCTAGACATCGATATAAACTGCCACCCTGCAGACATCGTAGTGATATGACTGAAAAATTGTTATTAAAGCTACGTTAAAAATTCTAATCACACACACACTCAGTCTTTATCCACCACATTGTATTTTGCAAACAGTTGCCACTATCACTGTATCCTATCATTGTTATATTAAGCGTCTAATCATGTTGAAAATGAAAGCAGAATATTCAGTTTTTTCTCCTGGAAAGACAAGAAAACAGAACTGGAAGGACAACTGTGCCGTCTTATTTAGATTTGTGAAACCATCTAGTAAAGGATGAAACTTTATGATTTGCAAATTGTGTAATGTGATTTCGCTATTGGGCATGGAGGCACCCATGACATGGGATATCATGAACAATGTAATAAACATCAGCTTCCTGCTTCATCATCAACTCAGCCTGAACTTAGGATGTATATAAATACCAGAGAGAACCTCGATGTAATTCGATCAAAATTTGGTTTATTAAATTTCTTTTAGAAATGAACCTTCCTCTTTATGTTACTAATTTTGCTGGCGATTTATTTTGCACACGTTTTCCAGACAGTAAGATTGCAAAGGATTACTTGTTTGCTAGAACGAAGACAGTTTAGGAAGAAAATCACACATAATTCAGATCATCAGTGAAAGATGGTACATTGGAGTCAATAATGTAGTGGAAAAGGCTCATACAAACAGCCTGTGTCTGAGTATGTGTTGCACTCTTGCACCTTCTAAATGGACACCCGAATGGAACAAGGTGCCCGTTCAGAAGGTATAAGAGTGCAACACATGCATCTTTGACATTAAATAATTAAGGAAGGTACTGTCCTACTTTACTGATGGTTGTTGATGTTATAAAGTTACATATGCATTAAAATTTAGAAAATCAGTATTTGTTCCTGAAAATCAGTCTTTTTGTACTCAGGGGTTGGCAGCTATGTTTGTTCTACACCATCATCAAAAGCAGATCACATTGATTCATATTCTACGCTTAATTGACTTGTGCTCAGTTATGTTTAAATTTATTTCTTAGCTATTTTATGTCAGTGATTATAAGCATCTTTCTTAGTACCACATCGTTACATTAGTACTACTCCATTTCAACATTGCATATTTCACTGGCTTTGAGTAAGTGTTTCTATAGCTCATCAGCACATATTTTTGCATCCTGTATTCATGCAGTTGTGAGAAATGGAAAATATTCCAGATTTTACATGACTATTATGAAGTTTTAATGAACATTTTTAGTTATATAGGAAAAATTTCAAATATTAAGTTTATAGGATACAAGTTTAGACAGTATTTTTCTGTATGGACATGGCTGGAGTGAAAAGTACTGAATCAGCACAAATATTTTGCGTGTAGTTTTTAAATGATAAACAACGATGTTCTGTACAAGAAACCAGTCAGTTGGTTGCAATGAAATTGTGGCAGAGGTTTAGAATGATATAGATAATTAATGAGGCAAACTAATGTTTATGAATATGGATTTGCACAAAGGTTGAAGGAATTCAAGACACCAGAATTGGTGGAATGTATGTAGTATGTATGTTCTTATTTGAACTTTTATTGCATCTGACTGTGTTAAGCTCATGACCACACAAGTTTTTGGCATGCTGTATGCATACTACCTAGAATCATGAAAGTTAGTGAGAATATGTATCTGGACATGTAAGATACTCTTATTGGAAAAACAGGTCTTTGTGGCCTATATTTCTTGCATTAGTTTCTTTCTTGAATTTTGAATTTAAAGATCATTATTGTAAGTTTTTTTTGTTTTTTTTTTTTACAAATGAACCTGATAATGGGAAGCATCTGCATTAGTAATTCAATTACAGTTTATGCTTTAATTACATGGGTTAAATCAGTGGCTCCCAACCTGTCTGGCTTTACCCTGAAATACAGTGTTTCTGAGTCTCACAACCCCATTTCCACATTTTAATAAGTTTTGCCAACCTCCAAAACAAAGGTCCTGATGATCCTCCAGAACATCCTCATAACCCTGCAGAATGTCCTCGCATCCCTGTTTTGGATTGCAACCTGAGTATTGGGAACCACTGGTTTAAGTACTTGTTTTTAGCTCATTACCCAGGGCCCAATGTGCAGTTGAAAATCAAAATAAATCAGTTTATTCAGTGTCAGACTTTCCTTATTAATGAATATACATTGTGATCAGTTACATTCAACTGTGTATTGTACATGTGAATGAGTGTAGGGATTAGATGAATGCACTGCATGCGTTTCATGTGACGCCTCAGTTGTAGTGGCTAATCAAGGTGATCAATGATGTATGAATCATGCTTGTAATAGTGGTCATACTGGCTATCACTCCAGGGTTTCTCAAAGTCTGTGACTTTCACCCAGTCAAATCTGGCTTCTAAGTGTGAACAATGATACTAGCTTTGATCAGATCTTGAGAGCATTGATTTGAAAAAGGAAAACAACATTAATCTGGTTTTTATCAATTCATTATGTTACTTCGACTTTGATATAAAACTGAATGTTTAGATAACTTTTGTCTTAATTTTTTTTCTATAATGGCTACTGGAGAATACTGAAATCTTCACAGAGGCAAGTTATATATGTGTTTATTACCCTCTGTTTTCAGAATTGGCCTATAAAAGGAGGTGTTTGGGGCACTGCTACATGTAGCTATCCAGAACTTGTCATTACTGGGTAAGTTTTTTCTTTTAAATGAAAATTGCAAATATGCAATTTAGCAGGGGTTATCTTGTTTTCCTGTTTTTCATTATCTTCTAATTGTGTTTTTTTATTTATCTAAGGCCAGGTGAGTTTTTTGGGTTTTTTTGTCCCTGGTGCATTATTTCTTATTCAGTCACAATTGGATTTTACAGCATCTCAGAAAACACCCAACAAATTCACCCAAGATTTTATAGGGAACATTCTGGTATCATGTTCTTTCAGATTTGTTAAATGGATTGCAATTAATCATCTAGTATGACTACTGTTACTAAAATTAATGAAGGCCTTTTAACAACTTCTTTCGAGATAACATAATTTGACCAAATTCAATAGAAAGTATACTGGGTTGATTTTTTTCAAATTTATTAGAAGCTCGGTAGCTCTGATATTAACATGCTGGACTACTGGCCAAAAGGATGCAGATTTAAAAATGTGTGTGTGTTATTTAGATTTTTAACATAGCTTTAAAACAAAATTCAGTCATATCACTATGATGTCTGCAGTATGTCAGTTTATAGTGATGTCTGGCACTGGGGCATCGTGCCGCAGACTTGTAGAATGATGTCGTCCTACCCAGTCACATTACCATGACACTAGGCTGACCAGTCCTAATACTAGCCTCTTAATGCTGAGCACCTAGCGAGGCAACTGTTAGTACCATTTTAATAAGTCTTAGATTTGACTCATATGGGGTTTGAACCCATGACCTCCCACTTCCGAGGCAGACACTCTAAATAACTAAAAATCCTTCAAACTTCCGCTTCTCAAAAATTGGACCAGAATTGTACAGAAAGTATTCTTCCATAAAGGGCTTTAAAGTATTTGCAAACAATGCTAATCTGCCATTAAATATGGCACCTGTTGCTAAAAGTAAAAAAAACATGCACTTCTAAAAAACTGCTTTAAAGTAATTTTCTAAATGACAGAAAGTGTCCAAGTGTGAAAGCCTTCCAGATTTTTAGATCTACTGGTCATGGACCAGGAGAGCTTATGGGATAGTCTATTATCTGTCATTCAGCTTCCATCCATCCATTAGTTTGTTATTGCAAATCTTCCGAAACTACTTCAAGGATTGCCTTGAAACTTTATTCATTTATTCATCGCATGGTCTAGTTAGTTATAAATGAAAATGGTTCTGCTCACACATCCAATATTGCCACCATCTTGAAAATCTTCTTGTCTCTACTTCTGAATGGATGGTCTTATCGACATGGGGTTTGCCCTGAAAGACTTCCTATGATGTCTAGTTGGTCCTAAATGATAATGGTGCCAATCTGACATTCATTATGGCCAAAATGGTGGCCATCTTGAAGAACTTATTACATTATCAACATTTGGTTTCCTTTACTGTGCAGTAAGGAACTACCATCCAAGTTTGCCACATTTCCAACAGGAAGAATATTTTGGCAGATAGTCTGTCAATGAAAGTGAAGGTAGCCCTCATGGAATGATTGTTCTATGAATCTATTGCAAACTTGTCCCATCTTCAGGAACACCTTGGGTGGACCTGTTTACCAACAAGCTAATCGACAAAGCCCCCCCCCTTATTTATTTCCCAATCTCCCACTTGATGGCCTGAAGTGGGCACTTCTGTTTGCTTAGATCTGCAAAAACCAGGCACTCCACTGCTCAGCTCATTTTGTTTGCCTTATGTAGCCCCAGCAATCATGGGTCAATGACCAGCTGGTAAACCATCTAAGGATCTAACTTCTGAGGTTGGACCTCCTGTCTCAGCACAAGGGCACTGTCATAAAAAAGTTTTCAATCAAAGATGGCAAGTGCATTATTAAGCTATGCAATATTGGCAGGTATGATCTTGCTGATATTAAAATTAAAGTTTTTGCCAACTGGTATCCAAGTATCTATTACCCACCTGTTGATAATTATCCGAGTAATAAAATGAGTTATAGGGTGCCCATTCACCATATACAAATTTTATGCCAGTGCTTGTAAAGACAGCATTCACTTTGTTTTCAAGTTGACAGTCCTTTTGACAGGGCCACAAATGCATGCACTTTTTCAGTGCTAAGCAGAGGTACGCAGGGGTAAATAATTGACCATAATCTCATAGCTTGTTTTCCCAAGTGACAACCTTTTGATTGTGCTGTCGTTAAAATTAGTTTACACACATACAAAAAGCCCTTGAGCATATTTGATCAATTATACTCCCCCAAAATGTCACTTAAAATTTCATTCATGGGGCAATTTTTAAAAAACGTAATTTAAAATATCAATAATAGTTTTAGAAAAAAGTCGGATCAAGTCTGGTCTTGTCAGAGCAGAGATGCATCTATAAAAGGTAATGTTTTGCTGATCATTGCAATTCAGATTCTGTTTATTACCATTCATACCTGAGTGAGTATATACATTATGCATTTGCTTTTTTTTTAATTTGCTCTGCATATTAATTTGTAAGTAAGGGTACCTATAGATGCCTTTTCACAGTCAATTATATAAAAGCATTGATACCAATGAATGTTAATTAAAAGGTGAATAAAATATGACTTTGTATTAATGTTCATGATTTCTTGCATTACAGGCACGCAGATGGTTCAGTTAAATTTTGGGATGCATCTGCAGGTAAATTTTTCTCCTTCCTCTTTTAAAATAAAAATTGCAAATTAAAACTATATTAATAAGATATATAAACAAGTCATATTTTATTACTTATACAATAATTATGTTAAAGTTAATAAATTATAGTGATAATTCTTTTAAAGTACTTCAGGGGCCAAAAATGGGTTACAATCAATTTGATTGTGTAAATTGCTGTCGGGCTAAATTTCAGTCAGACCTATAAGTGGAATTAGTTCCCCTGGATGAGACATCACACTGTCACAGGTTAAGTCATTTTGACGATGCATATTATTTAGACTGTTAATCCATACAATAGCAACAGTAATGGTGTGAACTTAAACTTTATAAACTTCTCTTCCCTTGTCATGCATGCCAACTGCTTGGCTGTTTTCAGATTTGTACTAAGTTGATTATAAAAAAAGTATTATGCCTTTTAAGAAAGATGCACAGTAATAAGTGGTTAACAGTGAGAAAACTTTAGATGGACTAATAGAATCATGTGGATTATTGTGGTATTAATAGTCAATCACTTGCATCAGTGTGAGATAGGAAACAAATTTTCCCAATAGTGGAAGTTTCCTATCCTTAATGAATCATTGTGATGAATTCTTTTTCTAACATTTCTGAATGAAAAATGAGAACCAAAGCAAAATAGATTTTTGTGAATACTGCTGTAACTTTCAAATGGCAGAATATGCATTGAAATTTCCTTACCCTAATATAGTGTGTGAAAAATGTTGTTTGCAGTGACAATTTCAAAGTCTACTTTCAGTGATGTTTAAACACATTTTAGCATTCAAAGAACAGTGGTTTAAACTGGTACAGTAATGGTAACATATAATGTCAATTACTGTGCTCGCCATGGAGATAAAAATAGTCCGCAAGTAAGGCTAAAGGTCACATGTGACGCAGAACAGAGCTATCCTGCATTGGTTGTCCACATTGGACAACACAATCATACACATGCAAAAATATGAGAGAAGGAAAATCCACCCTCAGGTACTCATGTGCTGAAGCAAGATGTGAAAAAAAATTGATAGTTTTTTTCTCATGCTGATTTTATAGCAACATTTGTGGAAAACTACATGGCAGTTCATTGAAACAGATGAAGACTGAAATATATAAAACATTTGTGCGAAGAGAACATTGGCAGTTTAGAAAGCATCCACTATAAACTCACATTCACATGATAAATTGCTTTTTTTTCTTTAGCTTGTAAAACTAGAAACCTGCCTATATTTACTTGCTTGTAAGAGGAGTCAGACTGCAAAAACAACAAAGATCCTGATCTGCCTTAGCATCATGCACCTGCAAATCAGAGTCTATGTTGTTTGCTCCACAGATTACTCCTAACTGCACAGATCCAGGTCTGCAAGTAAATTATATGATGGCAGATCTATGTCTTTGCATTTAGGCTCATCTTATAAGCAAGTATATATGGTGTTAGCTGTTACAAACATGACCTGTAGATGCAGTTTTCTTCTACTTGGTTTTCTCATGTGCAAACTGGAAAATATACATAGGTATGAAAAAAAAAGGATTGTATATTTTGTTCAAGAGTTGGCAGCTTCTTGATCCAGCTGAAATTTGCTGACCTTTCATATCCAAATCAGTAGATTAGATTTTTGTCTTATAAGCAAACGAATGCAGGTACTTTTGCATTCAGATATGCTATTATTGCTGCTGCTACTTTCAATGCTTTTTAAGTACAATTTTCTTATGTCAGTATTTTCTCATTTCAGTTAATCTTCAAGTTTTATACACAGTTAAAACTGCCAAAATATTTGAAAAATTGAAGAACAAATCGTTAGAGGAGGATGATCACTTTGCCATATACCACATCTTCTTCTGCCCCGAGAGTCGACTCATGTGTCTAGCTGGGGCCACTCATGTCATGCTCTTCAAATTCAGCAAACAAGAAGTCACATTAGAAGTACCAGTAAGTCTGAGAAAAGGCTTTTCCATTGAAATAATGTATTTTGTTATGTACATTTATCCCACACAAACCCTTTTGACTCCATTTCCATTGGATATTTGTAATACCGTGTGTTTAATTGACCACTTTGAAACCCATTTGACCCCTTTTCCATTAGATCATTGTATTTCCTTGTGTACTCTACAGAAAAACAAAGAATGGTGTGTGAGCTCATTTGCAAATCTGTTTCTTTAAAACGGTCACTTTTTATTTGAAAATAATTTCCACCGTGATCGAAACAAATTTCAGCAATAACAGATGTGAAAATTTCATCAAAATTGGATGAAGAATGTACAGGTATAAGATTTAAATTTATAAGATTTCATACAGCAGATTTGCTTGATTTGTCTTGCTTGATTGGGCAAGCTTTTATGCAGGCAATGATTATGCTGTGATTTTACACATAACTTGGCAATCAAAATTGGTTAGCAATCCATTTAAATTTCTGTGATGTGGTTATTGATTGACAGATGCCACTCTTATCTGATGATCAGTTCACACAAAACAACTTTTACTTTATATCAAGGTATGTGATTGGATAATGGGCTTTCATATTAGGGTCTGAGTTATTCATTCTGCTTATAACCTTAAGGGAAGAGAGCAAAACCTGATGCATTATGTGATTGCAGATGTGAGTCTGTGCTATTATTATATCAGCTATTAGTATCTCAGCTATTATTATCTCATCTATTCGTATCTCAGCTATGAGTATCTCATGTAAAGAACGTAACTGGTTCCACCAGCATGTTCCACAGAATGGTGGTTTGGAAAAGAGGAGTAGAAAACACCTGGAAGAAAAAAATAACTTCAGACTGCTTGCCTGTGCAATTGCTGCACAAGAAATGTATCCTTTAACTAGTGCTGAAGAGCATGTTGTTTACATGTCCCACTATAACGTTTCTGAAGATTCAAGACTCTTAGATACCTCAGGAATTCTTTTGTTTCCATCTCTATAGCAATATCATGTTCTCTGTAATTAATTGAAATTAATTCTATTGGTACCTAAGATGACTCAGCCAGTTGTATGTATCCTTGCAGATTTGTCTCCTGTATTCTGCAAGGCCATGATTTTGTTGATTCAATAATTTGTTTTTAGAACGCAAGATTTCAGGAATAAATTCCTTGAAAAATTTTTAACAGTATGTGGGTGTCATGCTTGGTGTAGCAAGCTGATGTATTAATATAGCTTAGCTTTAATTCTACCAGGAGGAAATATCCAAGGACTGAAATCTGTTTTTATCTCACCAGCATCAGATTGGGAAGAGATAGGCATTTTCAGCAGAATTGTGATCAGCAGTGTTTAAAAATCTTTCTTTTTAAAAGTTTTTACAAATCATATACAGTATAGATACATTAGCACACAATTATTGGTGAAATATAATGTTCAGGATACACTTAATCAGTATTCAAAGATGACACTTGTCGTTGTTCTTTTAGTCTCTAGAAGTGTCCATAGTGTATGAAGTTTATGATGACATAGATTCACCAGAACTTGACTACCCAAAGCCAAGCCTGAGTGTAGTGGGCCAGCATCAACAGAGTGGCAGTGTGGGGTCCTACTCAAGCAATACCTCAGATAGTACAAAGGTTAGTATGTATATGAAAATAAGTTAGGACAGATGGTGTTGGCATATCATTCAGTTTAAATACATATTTGATGAAAAGATATTTTTCTTTTGTACAAATGTGGGCAACTAGTTGATACATTATACTTTAGTGGCTCACATGCTTATGTAAGATGTACTCTGAGAACCAGGAACAACCCTTGTAATCACTCTGACTTGTAAGGAAAGATACAGTAGTTCAACCACAATAAGACCAGCGGGTATTGCTAATAAATTTGCCAAAATGTTGGGAAGTAGCTAATTATCAGACAATGATATGCTTGGTAAATATTTTTGCAAACTGTTTGTGAAAATAGTCATGGGCTTATTATCAGTCATGGACTTGTTTTCAGGCAATGGCTCATCATTATATATGGACTTAACATCAAGCATAGGTTTATCTTTAAGCATGGGCTTATATTCAGACACAGGCTTATCTTCAGGCATGGCTTTTCATTTGACATGGGCTTATCTCGCAGACATGGGCTTATCATTAGACATGGATTTATAATCAGGCATGGACTTAATGTAATGTATGAGAATATCATCAGATATATTTGATAGTTATGTGGTTTTGTATTAATGCAGCCCATTCCAGTTTTACTTCTGAAGTACTGATGACTGCAAAAGATTGGTCATTTATTTTTATAATGTTGAGCTTTTTTACTGAAACCCTTGTCTAACATCGTTCCAAATAAAACATAAATGTGTATATTTAGGTTGATATGAAAATTTGATTTTAATCAGCACAGTTTGGTTTATTTAGGAGGTTACTAGTAGCTAGATTTTCAGGAAAGTTTTTATTGACAGTAAGGTTAATTACCAGTCATAGCATGTTAGGAAAAATTCATTTAGAATGATAATGAAGTCTGATAATTGCCTTTTAATGTGAAAAATATCTGCTCTTGGTGGTGTCTGTTTGCTCCAAAAGGCATTTGTGGATTAAGGGGCAGAAAGGAATTTGGTTTGTCACTGAAAGGTAAGTCCCAAATCATCAGGTGAAACACAACAGACATGTAATGTTGATACATAGAAATGAAGAAATTGGTTTTCATTGCAAAATATACCATTTAACGTAGATACAATGTTGATAAATAGAAAAGAAATAAAATGTTTTTCCACTTAACAGAGAAGATAGCAATATGTTTTGCATTCCAGTTTTGTCAATTCCAGGTTTTACTTCTGTGGCAGCAGCTTTGATAGTAGTATTAGAAGTAGTAAGTGTATTTATAGTAGTGGTTGTAGAAGTTGTGGAATTAGTAGCATTTGTATTACCATATATACTCATTCATATGTGTGATCCAACTGAAAACTATATTGACACAGAATTGCGATCTCATAATGTGCCAGTTGATATGGGTCTGTGCAATTTGTTAAAAGTAATCAGTACAACAATCAGCATGGACTCTGGTCTGCCAGTACATTATGCATTGGCAGATCAGGGTCTGTGTTATTTGCAGATGGACTTGACTTATAAGTGAGTATATATGGTACTAATAGATTGCATTAATAATCTTGTGACATTATAATGAAGCCTGTCTTAATCTTTCATTTGCAAGTTGAACTTTTTCCAGCAGTTTTTTTATGGTTATCATAGTTAGGTCCCCTGCACACAAATCAACAACAAATATCAGTGCTTATAGAGGTAAAAGGTCTCATATTTAGGATTTTGTTGTTAAAGCCCTTGTTTTTTAATGTGATTTTTCTGGTAGGAAAGAACTTTAGCCAAAAATACATAGAAAATGTTAGAATTCATTATATTACATATACTTTTAAGTTAGAAATGTTTGCTCTGGTTTACATGTTCTTAACAAATCCATTTGTCTTCAAAGTTTATTTTGTCTCAAAATTCTTTTCCTCTCAGCATCCTCTTTGTCTTTGTATCCTCTTTGTCTCGGTATCCTTTTTGTCTTATTATATTTTATCTCACAGTATTCTTTGTCTCAGTATCTTTTTCTACCTGGTTTTCTCCAAACTAACCTATCCCCTTAGTCCTACTGTACTATAAATGAACTTTAATACAGAAACCTAGCATAGGAAAACCCTTGTGAAAAGTGCTCCTTTTACAGCACAGTAGACCCAGTCTTAGTGTGATGGCCCAGCAACAAACCAGTGGCAGCTTCGGATCATATAATTCCAGCATCTCTGATAGTACCAAGGTTTGTGGTGTCTAGCCTGCCATTGTTTAAATCACTTTTATCTGGATAATTTTCTTCTCTAGCCTATGTGTCTAAATATTTTCCTCTTTAAGCCTGTGTTGTTCTATTCCAGCCCATATTGCTAATGTACAGTTTTGCATGATGGTTGTTTTTTTTATACGTCTGAAATTTTCAGCCCTGTTTTAATGAATGTACATGTATTGATGCACTAGTAAATGTTTGCACAGCACCAGAAAAGTCTTAACTTGACTTACTGAAATGTTTTTGACCCAAAGTAGCAAGAAGCTGGAAGTTTGGGGGTGGAAATATTAACATCTGCTGTTTAATGAAGCAAAAAAATGTCTTGACTGTGAAGCTTAGATGAGATGAGATATGCAGTAGGTGTCACTTCTCCAATAGTATTATCAATTTTTTTCTGTAGCTGTTGGTTGTATACCTATGGTAGCGATAGGTATATACATTGTGGAGGGTGCTGCTTATCACAGAAAAAAGGAGGTCACAGTGATCAACTTTTCATGTTCCAGTGATTTTGCTGGGTTTTTGGAATATAATTCAATGGAGCAAGTGCGACAAAGCATTCTGAAACTTCTTTATTTATTTTAAATTGTTAGAAATGACCTAGATAATTACGAGTACTTAATACTTAATTGCAGATTCCTTTATTGCTCTGCTGGTCATAGAACAGTATAGCTTGTAGGATGGTCTGTTGTCCATCATCTGTCTATCCATTGGCACAAGTTTATTGTCACTATTATATCTTAACTACTTTGATGATTGGCTTGAAATTTTATGCACCCATTCATCCCTTTTTCTAGTTGGTTCTAATTGAAATGGTGTCGCTCAAATCCAATAGTGGTCATCTTGAAAATCTTTATATCACTACTCCTGGTCATATCAACCTTGGCTTTTCATTTAAAGACTTATTATGATGTCTGGCTGATACTATGTAAAAATGATACCAATCTGACATGCAATATGGCCAACATGGCAGCCATCTTAAAACTAGCTATTACAAATCTGCTTGAACAGAAAGTCGGTTAACATGGGGTTTTCACCAGAATGCTTATGATGTCCAGTTGATTTTAAATGAAAACAAAGTACCAGTCTGACATTCAGTATAGCCACCACAAGAGCCATCTTGAAAATCTTGTTATTTCTACTTTTGAATGGAAAGTCATATTTTGAAAATGTCATGCCTGCTCCTCAAATTGTTGGCTATATCAACATGAGGTTTTCACCAGTTGACTTCTTATCATACCTAGTTTGTCCTGTATGAAAATGGTACCAGTTATACATTCAATATGGCTGCCAACTGTCTTAAAAGTCTTGTTGTCAGTACAGGGCTTTTCACCAAAAGTATAAATTTTTGAGGAAAAAGCAATCAGACCTTTTCTTTTTAACTTTATATTTTGAATCAGAGCATTTCTTTTCCTTAAATTATATAACTTTATCATTTATCAGAGTATGACTTTTATTATATTTTCTTGCAATTAATAATTCATATTTCTTGTAGCACCTCATCTAACCCATTTCACTTTAACTTCAGTCTTTTCCCTTTAACATTTCCATGTGTTGTGTGTTCCAGCCTTTTTATCTTCATTTTTATTTGGATGATGAAGTAAATAAATTGTCTGTGCAAGAAATTTTCTAATGGAAAAATAGTTGTCATGATTTTGAACAGCTGATACTTAAACTTCACTTCTGAAGGTGAGAAGGATATGGTGGTAATTTTTAGGAGGTACAGTCAAACCTGCTGTGCATATGGCACGTGTGTATAAAGTCAGGTATACAGTCAAACCTGCCATCCATTGGAAAAGGCAAAAAAGGCCTTTGTAGACAGGTGACCTCTGAAGGCTGGTTCAAGTCTCAAACTTGGTTTATGAAAAATGTATGTACTATGAGCTGTATAGCATTAGCATTATTATTAGTAGTGTTATCATTATTATTATTTCACATGCATTATTATTAGCAAATAGTAGTATGCTACCAAGATACATGTATTTAGTTCAGATATTTAACAAAAAGAAAAATAACAGAATTTAATAATGCGCACAACTGACATTTTGTTAGGGCAGTTGGTATAATTAGGCATGAAAAAAGTGTACACACTTAAGACAATTGATGTATTAAGTTTCTGCTGAAACTCACCAAGATCAAAAGACAATCGGCTTTTGTTTGCAACCTTTGATGATTAGGGATGAAAAGAAACTTTCTGAGGCTTTTGTTAATGGCACCTAGATCTTAAGAGATATCTCTTGTGCAGCCTCGGATGCAGAAGGTCGTGTGTTCGATGCCAGGCCAAGTCATATGAAAGACTTACAAAAATGGTACTAACAGCTGCCTCGCTTGGCGCTCAAGATTAAGAGGTTAGTGTTAAGACTGGTCGTCCTGGTGTCAGGATAATGTGACTGGATGGGACATCATGCTACATGTCTGCAGCATGATGACCCAGTGCTAGACATCACTATCAACTGCCACACTGCAGACATCGTAGCGATATGACTGATTTTTTTTTAAAGCTACGTTAAAAATCAAAATCACACACAGACTTGTGCAGTGTACCTCTGCTTGGAAGTTACGTGTACTTTTTTTCAGAGATAGATTTGATTCAAAATCTTAAAATAGCAATTAACAGATTCATCCTGTTAACTAAGAAAAACAAAGAAAATCAATTTAAAATAGAATTGCTTCGATCCTTCCCTCTTAGGATATAATTGCCTTGCTTTTGAAGCCAAAATGTTGACACCAATGAATTTCATTGGATTATGATAAGTACTATCAAAATTTGAAACATTTAAGCATCGATTCATGCAATATACCTTTATATATGCAATGCCTTGCTCATCAAAACAAGATGTTTCATGTGCATACTTGGAGTGACCACTGCTGATATGCTCCAGTGACCACGGAAGGCAAGGTGAAATCACTGCTTGGTCAAGAAAGTTATTTCTGCCAAACATGGAAGACATTGTGAAAACACAGCTTGGTTAAGAAATACATGGCCTGCTGACCATGAAAGGCAGGGTGAAAGCATAGCTTGGTTAAGGCACACATGGCCACTTCATGTGGAAGACAGGTGACTGCTGATTACATAAAATTTATGTAAGAAATTTGCCAGGGGGAAATTAGAATGGCTGTTCTGACCAGGTGAATGCTGAACTGAGGTGAAAATTCAGATAGGTTCGACATTTACATGTAGTGTTGTAGGTTTTGTTTATACATAAATTAGTACATATTTATCTGCATGAAGTGACCAACTAATTATAATGAATACTTTTAGCTGTTATACTACACAGTTCTTTTTATGCCCCACCACAGCAGTGTTAGGGCATACAGTGTTATTCTTATCCATTTTTTTTAATTAATTGGCCAAACTTAAAACTGTAGAAGGTTTGGGGTCAGATTCTGTTTGTAGTGATAGCTCATTTTTATTGTATTTACTATTATATAACCAACCACTCCGGTGGCCTAGTGGTTAGAGTGTCCACCTCGGATGCTGGAGGTTGTGGGTTTGATCCCCGGCCGAGTCATACCAAAGACTTACAAAAATGGTAATAACAGCAGCCTCGTATGGTGCTCAGCATTAAGAGGTTAGTGTTAGGACTGGTCGGCCTGGTGTCAGGATAATGTGACTGGGTGGGACATCATGCTACATGTCTGCGGCATGATGCCCCAGTGCTAGACATCACTATAAACTGCCACATTGCAGACATCATAGCGATATGACTGAAAAATTGTTAAAGTTACATTAAAAATCCAAATCACATCGCATCACTATTATATAACCATTATCCAACAAATGGTGTGCCTGGAGCCCAAGGGCTGCCAAAATGCTATGTTTGTGCTGCCATGTTTAGAATTTAGATAGCCTGCTGGACTAAATTAATGCATGATATCATGACTTTATCAACATGAATTTGCTTTTTTTGTATATAAATTATTTGACAAATCAGGTCTGGATTAGAAGATATTTGAAATTTTGAATGCATTAAACACAAGTAAATGTTGTAAAAAGCCCATAGCTGCAACTTTTACAATAAAGCTTCATATGTCCTT
Organism: Sinohyriopsis cumingii; assembly: GCA_028554795.2. Classification (NCBI taxonomy): domain Eukaryota; kingdom Metazoa; phylum Mollusca; class Bivalvia; order Unionida; family Unionidae; genus Sinohyriopsis; species Sinohyriopsis cumingii. The sequence continues at coordinate 80,990,355 of CM068829.1, read as the reverse complement.
CTGTCTGGTCACTGAGTTGCTGTCAGGCTGGTCAGGCTGAAAGGTTCTTTTCACAGTAACCAATAAGGTTACATTGTGATTCAGGACCCAGATAATACATATCTATGCTCTTAAAAGAAGTAACAGAAAACAGTGAAAGACAACAAGCTTTGTAAAATTTAACAAAATAATATTGTGAATTAAATCCCAAAGTAATCTAAGAATTAAAGACACAAGTCCTAGTAATTTAAAGTACTGAATAAAATACAGTACAAGTCCTGAAGAGATCCAAAACTAAAGACAATGACGTGTCTGTTAAAGCCTGCAGAGTGCTGATGTTTTAACACTCTCTTGTTGAATCACAGGAATATTATTCCAGGTTTGAATTTAGTATAAATTCCAATGAATGCCTTTATCCAAGAATTTTATCAGAGCACTTTTGTATTTCCAGAGAAAATAATCACTTGAATTCAGTAATTTGAAGAAAATAAAATTCAGCCTAAACTGGTCACAACATAATACAACTTGAAGGTGCTAGATCTTCAAGCACAATTTGTAAAATCCTCACCATCACAAGATTATACAGTTCACTGCTTGACCTCAGGTCACAATTAGCATTTTTTCAGAACAACAATTACCTAATGGAAAATAACTGTCTAGAATGATCTATTGAGCCTTGTTTATTTACAACACAATAACCTATAAAATTCACTTAGGAATCTCCAAAAACCCTGACCCAAATCAACATATTTACACCTTCTTGTTTACCTGAATAATAATCCTGATAATAGGCTCTTAGACAAAGAGAATAATTGAGCCTTATTATATTATTTTGGGCAAGGTCAAGTCCAGCATAAAGTGTTACATTACAATAACATGTAATGAAATTTAAAAAACTTTAAAACTAACAAACAAATAATTAAACTAAATATACATAACACTGCACAGTTGGCTGTAAATCAGAGAATGAATTGTATAGCTCCAAATCTGCTGGTGCATTAAATGATGGCAGAGATCATGGTTTGAAGATGCTTACAGCTGTGCATGCATTGAACACAAGGAAATGTGGTACAATGTCCATAGCTGCAACCTAATTGCAGTAGACAGCTGAAGAAATGCCTGCCACATTTCTGGACAGTAATGGAATGCTTTTGAGAGCCAGAATGGGAGCTGAGTGTAGTGTAATAATCAGCCCCAAAACTGCATTTGTTTGTTGTTTTATGGTCTGATCTCGTGTATTCACAAAGCATTGCAATTTTATTGCAGACAGATTTGTCCACAGCACATCAGTGTATGTATATGTCAATCGTTTTTAGACACTTACTGGAATTTATTGCAACTCCTGAGTTTGCCATTTATCCACCGATGTAGCCTAATAATTTGACTTGGATATGGATGGCAGGGTCATGTAATTCTTCATGGGTATGCAGGTTGTCAGACATCAGATTTCATATGGAAATATGCTGTACATATTGCTGGAAGGCCTTGTCAGCTTGCTAGCTCAAGAACCTCAAGAGATACCTGCCATCCACTTATGATTTGCTGACAAATCTGTCGCAGTAATTGAAGCATTTTATGAATAGTTGAGATCTAAACCAAACAATCAGCATACCAATACAAGGTTATGTACTGTTTATCATACTAGGCTGGTAGGGTTATCTATGGTTTATCATACTAGGCTGGTAGGGTTATCTATGGTTTATCATACTAGGCTGGTAGGGTTATCTATGGTTCCATTGGCATTGCAGACAGTGGATGTCATGACACATTATGGAAATTATTCATATCTCACAATTAATTAGAAGTTTATTTGTAATTAAATTACTTTGCATCCCCAATATCATGTTCATTAAACAGAAATTTGACATTTTTTAAGAATGTGTAAATATTGATTTTATTAACTGTCAAGATAAATGCAATTGGATGCTAAATTTGTTGTTCTCTAACATAATTTATCCTTCCATTTGCTGTTACTTCATTTTATATTATTTTTATGATCATTTCATGTTATTTCATGGTATTTTAGTGAAAGAGAAAGACTTGTATTTTGGATTAATATTACTCTTGCATTTTCTATATTTTCATGCATCTGTTTCAGTGTTACTGTTCCAAACTGTTGTAAATCCCATAAGTTACCTCCCCTGCCAACTTCCTTGTTATTGAGAGATCGTAACTACAAAAGCTGCATCTCAGCATTCAGCTGATTTAGAATAGTTATCAATAAAAACTTAATCTGTGTTTGTTGCTTAAGGTAAAGATACTCTCACAAATATGTAACAAATAAAGAAGATAATTTCTATGAGAATACTTTTGTAGATAAAAAAAAAAGAAAATTAGGGAAATTGTGTTTATTGAAATGCTGATCATATCCGAAGCTAGGCAGTCCAAAATCATTAGTGTTTGTTTGATGTGATATTCCATGACATGGCAGATAAATATAAATAGGAGTCCATGCAGACATTGTTCACTGTGACAACATAATAATTTTTGTTTGCCACTTTGGACACTGAAAGGTGATAGTTAAGTTGCTGTGTTTAATATAAATTTTGTGATAATAGTAATCATACATAAAGTATGTACCCATATATGCTCAGAATTCATGTCATATCAATATTCTTAGAAACTGATGACATTATTATCTACAAAATTTTGTGATAGGGAGTTTCCTAAAGTTACACACCTTTTGCATCTGTTGCTGTGTTTAACAGAAACTTTTCTGTCATTTAAGTAATTTTAGTGTTGTATCTTTTAATGTTGATTTGATCTCATTTCAGCCTGAAGCAACAACAGTGTTGAAAGTGAGAATGGGGGCCCGAAGGTGGAGCATGGGTTACCAGCCTGACCTTGTGTGTTTACTAACTTGGCTTGACAATGAACACCCAGGAAATATTACCAATATCTCACTTAATTCAACCTATGGCCTGTGAGTATGACCCTGAATGTAGTATATACACTGAAGTACCTATAAACTATTGGCATCAAAAATGTGACTTAACTACAGTCTTTTATGTCACTTAAGCATGCACAGTCAATAAGCTGTAAAACAGCTGGTCATCAAAATCCTTTTTCTTTGAAAAAAAAAAAGATTGTACTGTAGTAAATGTTGCTAAGGTTTGGATAATTATTAACAGGACAGTCTGTCTTTCTGTCCTGCCAGTCTTGCACATTATACCTCACTTGTCCGTAAGATGAGCTTGTGGTATGATCCTTCATCTGTTATGTCTCTTCCTTTGACAGTCATCCATCATCCATTTATAATTCTTATTTATAAATGGAAATTTACCAGAGTTTAAAGAATGTATCATGGCTTCAATCTTTTTCAGAATTTAGTCAGATGCTGCCAATCTATGATTAGATAGGATTACTATTACTAAAATTAGAAGCACTTTTAAATTACTTCTTAAAAACAGCTTATCTGAATTTGACAATAATTAAAAGGAAAGCAGTGCCCCAGTTGGCCAAGCATTCTGAGGTGCTTGCTTTACAGCTCACAGGCATATCATCTCTGGGTTCAAGCCTTGGCTCGGCCAATGTAGGCATGTGAGAAAGTATGCCAGTAGTTTCCCATGGTTACGTGGTTTTTCCAAGGTTCTTCCTCCACCAAATATATTATCCACCATGAAATGTGCTGAAATATGGCCCAGAACCCAAACAAAAATTAAAAGAAAGCAGCAAGGCATGAAGGTGCATCAGATTTGTTCAAATGATGCTGATTAGCCATCAAATATGGCTACATGTACAATTCTGAAGCACAAAATAGAATTCATCCAGACTAAACAGAAATTATTCTGGCATAAAGTTCTTTTTTTATTGGATTTTGAAAGACCTTTAAGTGATCCCAGGAAAATACTCAACTTAATGGTACTGAATTTAATAGAAGTCATCCTGGCATGAAGGTCTTACAAATTTATTCAGATATGCAGAGCCGCCATTAAAAATGGGCTATGTTAATTTTTTTTTTTTAAATACCTTTAAACAAAAACTTCCTTCAAATAACTTGACATAGTTTGAGTTTTACATAAAGCATCTTTTCTTCTTTTTATGGTCATATATATGATTTATACCTAACTTGCCTTGATTTGAATGCTTTTTCTGTTTCACATTTTCAGGATGGCCTTTGGGAATGAGTCTGGATTAGCCATAATTGATATTGTCCAGAAATCCTGCCTGCTCAACCTTGGAACACCAGATTTATATGGTAATTATTGCCATACTATATTAACAGCTTTAATAACCAGAGGACATATGAGGTATGTCTTATATACTCTCTGCTATAGCATAATGTCCCAACCAATTAGGGTCTGTGATTTTTTTTTTCTGCCGAATACTCCTCACAAACTGCATAGACCCAGATCTGTTGGTGCATTCTGTGATGATCTGGATCAGTGTAGACTGCAGATGGATCCAACTTATAAATTAATATCTTCAGAATTATTAATAAGTGCAGTTAAACGAGTTGCAATTACTGTAGGTACATGTATTATTTCCATTGTGACAAAATGTAATCTCTTAAATCCTTCTGATTTGGTATGTATACTCATTTTAGTGGCAAAGATCAAAATTTAGAACAATTCAGACAGATGCCATATCCTTTAAACTTGAAGAAACTACTAGCTTTTTATTCAGAATCAGCAATGCTGTTGTTAACATTTCTTTATCTAAGCCTGGAAAATAAATATCCCCCAAAATGACAACTGTTAGAGATCTTGCCAGCAATGTTTTAACCCTTATAAAAGATTCATTAGTGGATTTTTTAATGCTTTCTATAAAAACATTTGAGATATTTGCAGCTTTTTGCCCAACAGAAGCATTGTATTACATCCTATAGTATATCATTCCGTTTATGAATTCTGTCAAAAATCAAGCTGGCATAATTGCAGACAGAAATGATTTTGAATCATCGACAAATTTGACTGCACAGAATGCATATACAGCATTTACTTGATTTTGCTGTTATGTATGCATATTGTTAAGAATATTTCGGTTTTTTTAACTGCTGGAACATGATTTTGTCAAAATTTTAAATTTTTATTCATGACGGTAAATTGTAGTGATTATCTATGGCTGGATTTCACACATGCATAAAGAACGTTAATTTGCGTAGGATCTATAAATAGATGGTTACTGTTGTCAGTTAATAATATTAAATTATTAGTAAATATGTTTTCGAGATTTGGCCTTTTTACAGTTAGACAGATCGGTCTGGTGGTATCTTAGAATTAATTTGATTCTTATTGGATGAGTTAGGTCATCTGAACAGGTGTTTTGAAATACTAGATTGAGTAGTTGGATCAGTGACATGGAGTGTATTGGGACATATAGTCGTAATAGACTCTTGAAGGTGTATATAAGGAGAGAATTGAGCACTCAGATTTTCATTCCCATTTTGGAGTCATTCTTATTTATTTCTTGTGTTCCTATTGTATCATCAAGTCTGTAGACATGTTTTATGTTGTACTTGGATATTATTAGAGAGTAAACTGATGGTTTGGATCGTTCAGTGAAAATAGAAAGTGCTCATTGAACTATAATAATATTTTGGAACTATTGTGAATTATTCAGAGGAGTTCGGGGTGATGACATTTTGATAACATCACATTCCTGGCAGACCAGTTCATTTCCAGTTCTGAAATTCATACAGACTTTTCATTCTTTTAGACTGACACGAACTTTTTCAGGATTATTTTGGATTGACTTTATAATTCTTTAAGTTCCTCTCATATTTTCTTTTATAACTTTGATAATTAAATTATTTATTAAGTTTTACAAAACTTGTTAGTTTGAATCTTTCTGTTAATTAGTTTATGACCATAAATTCATAACAATATACAATATAATAACCTTGATATTGTTACACAATTTGCATATATGACACAATAACCCAGATATTACTAAAAATGTATTCATCATCAACATAATAACTTTGTTGTTGCTACAAAGTATACATCTAAACTAGTGCTGTCCAACCTTTTTGACACCATAAGCCACTGAAAAATGTTTTTCTTGAAGCCAAGGGCCGCAGCAGAAATCTGAAAAGCAATGATTATATAGCTGCTCGAGCTCTGTTGAGCCATTTAAAATCAGGCTGCAGGTTGGACAGCACTTATCTAAACAGTAATAATCTTGATATTGCTTTAGAATATGCATATACCACATAATAATCTTGATATTGCTAAAAAGTATGCATCTTCAGCATAATAACCATATCTTTTCTCCTTTAATTATCTCTCGCCAGGCTAATACATATTGAGGAATGTAGTTTGACAATACCAAAAGCTATTTCACTGTGACCTAATCTGCACAGTTGGGTGACTGTTATTTCAAGTTACTTGTATCAAAACAAGCTAACTGGCCTAATTTTCACCTGGAGTGACTTTTGTAGTTTTGGCTGTTCATTAAACCAACAATATCTTGGATCTTGTTTGTGCCATACTCCTAAAAATTGCTATGTAGATTCATTTGGATGAAAGTAATTCAACCTTTCTACATATAGGTTATTGTGACCTAATTGCATACTTGAGTGACTTATTTTCAGCAGTTCATTATGCGACCAGCATCTTGGGCCATACATGACATACCCTCATGAAACTGGTATTTAGATAAATACAAAAAATATGACTATATCATACTAAAACTGGGTTTGATATTCTTGCTTGACCTAACTGGCATACTCAGTGATTTCTGTATTTTCAGCTGTGTGTTCAGTACACCTCATAAATCTTATGACCATTTTTCAGCTACACTCGAGAAAAGTGTCAAAGATTTGCAAATAACTGCCTCTTCATTAATACTTAAATTAGTGGATTGGGCATAGTGTAGTATTGTTTCAACAGTTAGGTCATTGTTTGTTTGGTCTGTAATTTCATGGTTTGAAGTGACTATTTAATCCACAAAAATCGGTAGCCATGAAAAAAATTGAATTCATAGAATTCCTGTATTTTGAAGATTTGAGCATCTAATCACATCATCTAGGTTCTATGGATCCCTATCAGAGGGCACCACGCTCGCCAAGAGGAAAAAAACCTCAGCAATTAGATGCCAACAATCCTTCCCTGGGCAGTGATGAAGGAACACGCTCACCTACAAGTGACCAAGTAAGTTAGTTTAGCTAAGAATATCAGGAACAGTTTCATCGAATAGATAACTTTAATTGTTGACTAACACTTGTAGTTATTGAAACAATTGCAGTGTAATTGATTTCCATTTAGATCTTGCCTATGAATTTGACATGTTTGAAGGAATAATTTTTATTGTATACAGCTTGCATTCATTTATGTTTATCTTGTCTGCAAAAGCATTTTTGAGGTGTATAACATTATAGGACAAAATTCTGTGTTAAAATTGTGTATTAGAATGTTTTTATATCTCAAATACCATGGGGTGCACATGAGATGCTGCAGTTTGCAGAACCCATTGTTTCAGTTATTTGCTGGTCTGTTCATTTAATCTAGAGATGCTGCTTGAGAATTTGTTTATACATCATTTAAAAGAGTATGCATATGAATATTGTTGAAATTAAATTGATTTCTTGTCTTCAGCTGTTAAAATTATCATTCCTTTGAGTTTGCATTGTGTCAGTCATCAAGAAAACCTTAAATTTTCATTATCCTTTCACAAATAGACAAAATAACGTGCAAAATTCTCTTCATCAAGAGTGCTTTTAAGAATTGAGCAGTTTAAATACGTACAATCTTGAATTTTACTGTATGTACTAGCCTATGAGTGAGGCCAACTGAAGAGACACTGATTTGCTAGGACAGGATGAATTGGCAGAACAAGGTCTATGCTGCTTGTTTTACTGATTAATCCAAACCAACTGCATAGACCTTGATCTGCCAGTGCATTGTGTGTGTGACAGACCTGGGTCTGTACAGTTTGACTCAAGTTGTAAGCGGGTATATACAGCATATAACAGGTTATTTGCTAATATTTAAGTTGCATATTCATTGTTGAGAATCGATTTGTTGTTGATTGACAAACAATTTATTGAGGTAAAAGATAACTGGATTTTAAAAATTACAACATAATATATCTTTTTTGTCTTCAAATTTTCATTCCAAAAGAAGACAGATTGTCATAATTAAACATGTATTCTGTATATATGGTCATTAATTTCCTGTTGATTCATACTGATACTTTGTACAGTTGTCTCCTCTCTGACTGATTGGAGTCTACACTGATTAGTCTCAGCTGCACAAAGTGGTGAAAATGTAGTCTAAACTGTGCCCCCTTTTTATTATTCACATCAAATGTATACATTTTTATCTATCCCTTGAGCATTTGTTGGCATCAACAAAGTTAGAGCCTTCTAGATCAGATGCTGTCATACAAAGGAATTTATTTTACAGTATTCTTTGGATTTACCTTAAATGTGTAATTAGACATGTTTTTCATTATTAACTTAATCTGCCTTTGTCAGTGCTCACAGTACTATGCAGCACTGCAAAATTGGGAGTGCCTCTTTTTATTATTTTTTTGCCAGACCCTAGTTTGGCTACCATTGTACTGTAAAGCCAGTGAGGTGGGCCAAATGTTCCAGTCTAACATATATTTTCATTAATTTCCCTCTGCTTATAATGTGACTATGCACAGAAAACCCTTATTTTGATAATATGATTTAGGTCTAAATTCAGGTGGGGTGGTTCATTGATTGAAATACAAATTATCTAGCCAGTTTGATGTATCTGTTGAAGTTGTAATTGTTGTGAGGTGTCTGGTCATAATTTACTGCTATACTATTTACCTGTTCACACCTATCTGTGACATTGTGCTTCCATATCTTTGTCAATATATATTATTGTGCTTCCTAATATTCCCCAAGTTGCACCACCACCATTGTACATTTCCATATGGAGTATATGTTACGACTTGAAACAATCTGGATCATTTGAAACTCAGACTGGTTGTCTTTACTGAGTACTTTAGAGTCTACAACGTGTGAATAAAGAAATGTCACTCTATTTATTCCACAGGAATTAGAAAGTATTTTGAGAAAGCAAGACAACTCAGCATCTTGTAAATGAATATGAGGTTAAAAATTGAATTGGGAAATCAGTAGACCAGCACTTCTTGGGGGGGGGGGATATTTTGAAAATCATTGAAATTTACTAGACCACATAAGTAAAAACATTGTCATCTGTAAGCATGTTTCTAATGCTATATTCACTTTACATTTTGGCTCCACAAAAGACTAGCTGGAAAGAAATTTCATTCATTAATGCCAGTTATAAATGACAATTGTTGCTTTAGGCTGTAGCAGCATAAGGCATTATGTAACTAAATATATATTTTACTATAGTGTCTGGTCTGAACCATAAGCAATAACAAGATTGTTTTTGATTCTATTGTGGTTGCATAAGCAAAATATAAATTTTCGTGCAATCTAGTCTGGTTTGAACCAGAGTGAAAATGTAGACAGTATTTTTTGGGATAAAATGTTGCTGGATATTAGTAGTATATATTAATTTTGCAAAGTGGAAGTACTCTATTTTTCTTTGTGAAAGAACCTTGAGTTGGTTACAGTGATAACAGAACAGTATACTTATTTATCTTATTTCCTTTTAGAACAATCGTTACACTATAATAATGATATTATTCATTCTCATTTATGCACCTACACATTTCTGATCATGATTTTTTAAGCCATTCAGCACCATGATCATTGTGAAAGTTTTCCACATAATATCTCTACTCTGTGTAAAATATGATTATGTACAATCTTTCTAATAAAAAGTTGGAAAAGTTTGAGACAACTTCTTAACTTCAGATCAAATGCTCTGCCATATATTTGTTATAATTATGAAATTAATTTGCATAAATCGTGTTTTTGAGTTTGTTACCATGGCGTTCATTCTGATACAAATAACAACCAGAGCTAAAAATGCTGTAAAATGATTGTTTTATCCTGAGTAGGTCAAGAGATATGACATTCAAGCGATTATGAAATTAATGCATGTACAGGAAATAAATATTTCTTTCACAACATATGTCAGCAATAAGTATAACATAATTATATGCCAGCATGAAAACTATGGGATGTTTGGGAGCATCCATGTTTGCATAAATTTATTTTTTATTTGAATGAAACCATAAACAGTCTCTTTATGATTCTTTTCTCCTCTTGATGCACCACTTGATCTTGGTTTTGGGTTTGCAACTTTGCAACCTCTGAACTGTGATGAATTGGTATTAAATTGTTGAGAAAAAAAAATTAGAGTCAAAAAAATTATGCATGAAAAATAAAGTAATATTTTGGAGTATGTACAATGTATAAAAAAAAAAAATGGATTGGACATATAAAAGTTCCTCATGATCTATAATTTTTGCTGACATGCCCATGCTAATGTTTGAAAGAAAAAGCTGGGTCCAGTTATCTCATTATGGTGGTACATGCCACAATTCCTTTTGATAATATTACCACTCCATTGGCCTAGTGGTTAGAGCATCAGCCTCAGATGCAGGAGGTCGGGGGTTAGAACCCCAACCAAGTCTTTCCATAAACTTACCAAAATGGCTCCAACAGCTGCCTCGCTAGGCACTAAGCATTCAGAGGTTAGTGTTAGGACTGGTCGGCCTGGTGTCAGGATAGTGTGACTGAGTGGGACATCATGCTACATGTCTGTGGCATGATGCCCAAGTGCTATACTTCACTATAAACTGCCACACTGCAGACATCGTAGCGATATGACTGAAAAATTGTTAACGCTATGCTAAATATCCAAATCACACACACACACACACACACACACACACATCCTTTTGATAATACATGTTTTCTTCCAGTAATAAATAAAAAGGAATTACAGTAACTAAGAAATCTCTATGTATTGTAGACATATTCCTGTGTACATCGAGTCTGACAACTGATTAAGGTGATTAAGAAGTCATGTTAAATGCAGTTTGTATTTCTATGGGAGCTTTAGTGTCTCAAATCTAATTACAATTAAAAACAAAAGAATTAAAAATGACTTCATTCTTACAAATGAATATGTGTGTGTGTATATGAGACAGAGAGAGATGAGTGAAACAATGACGTTTTGCCTGCATGTAAGATCATATGTATTCAACTTAGTATTTCATTGTTTTATATTTTTTGTAGCTGTTACAATGTGTTATGTTGGCAGAAGAGAGAGGAAGAGAGAGATGTTACATTCCAGTTGTAATCTTTATTCAGTTCCATTATGGTTGTGATCCTCCAAGCATACAAGGGCATGGACATATCATGATCCATTATAGTTGTGATCTTCCATGCATACAAGGGCATGGACAGGTCATGTTCCATTATCGTTCAAGATCTCTGAATAAACAGTTCATTCATATTTTTATTTTAATATCCATTGTCACAAAATATGTCCAAAACTACATGAACAATTGCAACAACATTGACAGTTCACTCAAAAAACACAATACTTGACTTGAACACCACTTGCTCGTGTCAAAAACAAAGCAATTTTCAGTAATTTTAGGAAAAGAAAAAAGAAAGATATTTTTTTTACCACCACTATTCATGCTTGAAGCATGCGATCTCCAGATGATTATCATGAGTCAGTTAAAAGGTAAGGCGGTCAGAGATGAGTAGGTGCCACTGATACTAGCTAGGATAATGCCACGTCAAGTCGTTTGAACACTGCTATAGTGGAGAACATTAGACTAGTTTCAATAGACAAAATACACTAAGTGGAACAACCCAGTCCTTTTGTTAGGTACAACCATAGAGATGAGTGTTGATGAACAAAAGTCTTTTTTACATCTTTGCCCATAAATGAGAATGATTCAACCATCATTATTAAAGATTATTGGCAATTTTATGATCTGTGACAATGTTTCTTTGAAGTTGTTTTTAACTCCATATATTAAATACAAAACCAATTATATTGGTAGTTGGAATAGTGCACAAGTACCGTTAATTTTTTATGGCAAAATGCAAAAAATACCGCTGTGATTTAGGAAAAGATGAGCAAAGCCCACAAAAAGTAACTTTCAGAACTCAAGTAGTGCTGCTCTCGTGATTTTCAAACAGCCCCATGTAGTGCTGGCCAAGTGATTTCAGTTTGATTTATAATGTTACTGTATTTTTACATAAGATGAATATACACAATAAATATTGTGGTCTTGCTTTCTGAATATATTTACAAAATATAAGTCACTCGGCAACCAGTTTGGGTGTATATATAGAAGTTAACATTCATTTCAGACTTAAATGATTCATTTGAACATGTGATGAATGTAATTTATTAATCATATCATTGTGTTTCAGTTGATAATGTCAGTGCAAGTGCTTGTTTCTGGACAATAATTATCACAATTTATATGTAGTCTGTTATAGTTTAAACTCAATTTACTGAGTTCATTATTTCTTGTTCTTGCCTTTTTCTGAATGTGCACCAAACATGGACACATTTTTTAAGTACATACTGCCATGTTATGTAGTTTTTGTTCTAGTAAAACATTTAAGATGTGGAAAAAGAAAGTGGTCAGTTCATTATGATTACAAATTCTTAGCTACAGTGCAAGATAGTGTACACGGACAACATTGAGCTTTTCCCCATGACCACAATCCATTTGTAATAGGGGTGGGGGAACAGCTGATTAGACAGCAGCATGTATTGGCTTTGTTCATCATACATTTAATTTTAAGGTGATTACAAAGAATTTAGGAAGAACTTTCATATCTTTTCGCTTATATTTGCTTGGATTTAACTGCAAACAAAATAAGTATAATGCACCGGCAGACCTGAGTAATGCAGTTTTGTTATGACTAATCAGTCAAAGAAAAAAACATAGATCCTGATCTGCTGGTGTATTATGCAATGGCATATCTGAGTCATTGTTTGCAGTTGGACATGAGTATATATGATAATCAGACTGATTATTTATGTTGAACATTTACAACAAATTGTTGAATAATTGATACAATTCATAGACAGCATAAGTCTATTGAAGGTAGGAATTAATCTCTCTCCAGTAAAATAATAGCATCATAGAATATGGATTCTAGGTGAGACTCAAGGATATGGGTTTTTGGTGTTTGTTTCTCCTTTCCACTACCCCTTCCTCTAGAACCTTGCTTTGAAATGTACTAAGGAACTCCCTGCATGCTCCAGATATGGCCATGCTACAGGAAATACTCTATTCATTTGTGCCCATAGTTTCGTTAGTGACCAAACAGTATTCATTGGAATTGTGCAGGAAAAGTGAAGTCTTATGATATGTTTTTATACATTGGGAATTAAATGCATTTCTTGGCATGAAAGAGGGAAATAAAAGAAAAAGTCCAGCAAGAACTCCTGGATTATTCAGAAATTCTTTTATACAAGACCTGGTTCAAAATGTGAGACCTGCATTGAAGTCTCGATTTTGACCAAAAGATGGAACTTTCATGTATTTTATATGTACTTATGAGCTCGATTTATGAACGAGTTGCGAATGAACTGGTAGTGCTACCATAAATGGATTATCACATATCAAGTGTCCAGAAGACATTACAGTTAAAATTCTGAATCACCGTGTCATTTAAACAGATTGCTGTCAAAATTATATTGACACAGGACTGAGTAAATGGCACTATTAAGGACAGCCTGAAGATCAGTGATTTTCTGCGATAATTTTGGAAGGATGAGTTATGTGTACATTCATATTTGTTACAGTATTGATTCATTAATGATAGCCACTCGCTAAATGAATTCTGTTTAACAAGTGGGCCAAATGCATTAATAATTTAGTCAGATTTTGACTTCGCACATTTCAGATATTTGTACCCATGAAAAGATTTTGGATCTTTCATTGGGAAATTGTACTTTAATTGCACTGTACTCTTGCAAGTAGTTGATCTTGTATTTCATTTAAAATTAATCAGTTGAGTTATAAGTAATCAGTTAAATTATAAGTAATCAGGTATAAGTAATCAGTTCAGTTAAAAGTAATCAGTTCAATTATAAGTGATCAGTTCAGTTATAAGTGATCAGTTCAGTTATAAGTGATCAGTTCAGTTTAGTAATTAGTTATTATTCAGTCAGTGAAAATACATGTTGCCAGCAGATATACTGCTAAGCATTGCCATGTGCAAATGATTTGATGAGTGTCTTTTTCCAGAGGGAGATCTTTGGCCGGTAGAACACAGGCCTAAACAAATTATTGTACGCAACATGGTTTTCATTTGAAGGAATGACCTAGTATGAATGGGTCTTTCCTTTGATAACTTGAAGGGAGATTTCTTTCAGGTGATAAATTGGAATACATAACTTAATATTTTTTAAAATAATATGACCATCAGCAAATACCATTTATTAAAGGGACACAGTAATGGACTCTTCTGGATGTAAATCAGAACTTTGGAAGGACTTCTTCGGCTGAAGGCGATGTTTGAATCCAGTGGTTAATTTCAAGCATGCAAGGAAGATGTATTATAAGCTTACAGAAATAGTAATCAAGTCTACATAAAGATATGGAAGGCACCATGAGATGTTCACAGATAAGGCTACACTGAATATTCCTCAGCAAAGAAACTTGAAAAGTGATTGCTTTGCATTCGTGTCCTTTATTCTGATAGTTGCATGCATTATTTTGGTCACATTTTAGTCCACAAATATAGTTTGCTTATTTTCAAAAGGCTTTTTCAGTTTCTGATTTCTAGCTTCTAGAGGTTATATGTTAACTACTTTTGTTTAATTTGACATGTCGGTCTTTGTTTAATAGTCATTTGAATGCCCTATGATCCTGTTCACTTGCTGTTCATGTTTTGGTCAAATTTGTAAAGAGCATTTACTGAGCACATACATTGCCAAAGCATTTTGAACAGGCTCATCTCCAACTTAGAAGATAACAGCAAGACACTGTTCATCTGGGTACTTGTTCCCACCTCATTTTTTTCACAGGTAAAGAAGGAATCCAAAGTTATTGAATCTTTTCAGAGTATTACACTGGAGATCTATTTAGAAATTGGCATTTTAATATTGAAACATCTACATAAACAAGGCAATGCGTATACCCCATTATACAAAATGTTAATTATTCAAAACCATTGGAAGAGACTGACTATATCTGGAAAATTGTCCAGGTAACTGATATAATTTCTACAAAATAGAATGGGGGGGTAGGAGATGCCACTCTGTTTCTATCAGTTTGGATCACTGCACATATCTGATTCACTTAAAATAATGAGATTGACTGTGAACATTGTTTCATAAGCTCAGGTGTGTGTGTATGTATATATGTGTATGTATATATATATTGTAGATATTTTTTATTTTCTTTGCTGTATGATTTTCTGTTAACTTCAAAATACCTTTATTCAAAGAAATAGACACTGGTATTATGGCAGTTTAAGTTTAATTCACTGAAATTATGTTTTAGGAGTATTATCTTATGTTGCAGTTTTGCTTGTGTTATTTTCACTCTTATGTTTTCTTATTTAACAAAATGGAGTAATAACAATGCCAGAAAGAATTTCAGAACAGTAATGGACAACTTGAAATGAATCTTTTTTTGTAGGTACAAATTTGATATGATTACCACAGAAATAAACAAAAGCAAGAGAAGAAAATTAACATTTTGAGGAAATACAGCTCTCTGTCACTTAAGTCCCATCATTATAACACAGTCCCTTTTTTAAGGCAAGTGTGGTAATAAATCCCATTTCATTAAGCAGATTCAGTCTATCCTATACATCATTATTAGATCGTCTGATTATAGAGTGATAGTTCTTATGGACAACATTATAATGAGGGAATGCCGTAATTTGTTCCCCAAGACATTTCAGTGGTCTTATGCCTATACAGTCATCCCTTGTTACAATGCTTTTCAGGAGAGCCTTAAAAATGGACTGTGTTGTTGGCAAAGTCACCTTATAATAAAGTATACATAGTATTATAATTCCATGACCATATTACTGTATTATAATGCAGTGCCATATAGTAAGGGATCACTGTATTCTGCACAAAATTTCAACCTTTTCCATTGCTATGTTCTAAGATCCAAATGTTATTCATTTAAGAAGTGATTCTTATTTTTGACCATTGTTCCACTTTCCTTAAAAATCTCTATTATAAAATACCACTGAAAAATAGACCTCACAAAGACTTTGAAAAATTCTTTTAATTATTATTGCATTGTTTAAGGCCATTAATTATTACTCCACTGTGCATGTTTCAAACTTGTAGCATTTTATGTTGCACAATTATGAGTTTTGTTTTATTTGTTCCTGTTTTCAGTCCTCCTCTTTACCAAGTACTACCCTTGCTCCCCAACCTCATCAAAAAAGACCTTCCAAAGGAGACCTTTATGCCATCAAAGAAGTGGGAACACTTGATGAGAAGAGAGAAACAAAAAGTGAGGGCAAGTCCTCAAATAGTGCAGACAAAAGCCAAGAAAGTCTGATTAGTACACCTTCTGACCCGGGTCTTCTTTTGTCAGATCAACCCACAATATGTGTTCAGGCACCATCAGAAGATCAGCTCTTGAATCCAACCAAATCTGAAATCAAAAAAGCCATTTCTTTGGAATGCTTGACTAAGGAGAAAAGGAAGAAATCATTAGAAGAAAAATTGCAAGCTGTGAGATTTGAGGCTGAAATTGAAGAAAAGGAGATTATTGAAATGCCAAAAAGTGCTGTATCAGAAACCCTTTCTGATCCAATAAAGAAAGGAAATAAGGACAATGGTGGCAGCCATCATCATCGAAAAATGTCGATCCAGAATTTGAAACTAAAATTTAAGCACAAACAAGGTAAGCATAAAGAACATGAATCGGCAGAATCTGTTAAATCGGAAGAAGAGGAGCCAAATCTTCATTTTTCAGACCAATCCAAATTCAGTGTTCGGCCACAATCACCCATACGTTCATTGTCAGATGATCAACTTTTGAGTCCAACAAAAACTAAAACTAAAAGGGCCATCTCTTTACCACTGGTACACTCTAAGGAGAAGAGGAAGAAATCAATAGAAGAAGAATTGCAAGCTAATGGGAATTTGGATGCTAAAATTGAAGAAAAAGAATTGATTGGGGTGCAAGAAATCCTTTCAGATCCAGTAAATGTAGAAAATAAGGACAAAGATGTATTCCATCATCATCGAAGACTCTCAGTCAAAAATATAAAGCAAATATTTAAGAACAACGATCGTAAGAACAAAAACCAAGAGTCAGCAAAATCAGTTAAAGTTAAGGAGGAGGACATTTCTGATTCTTCTGTTGCGCTTCAGAACACGGAAGCAGTTTCCTTAGCTGAGCAGCTAGATCTCAGATTCTCTGAGGAACTGGAGTGCAGAGCATTTGAAGAATTACAGCGTAAAGTTGTGACAGAGTCAAAGTCCTCAGAGGAATCAGAGCCCAACTCAGAAAATGAGGACAGAATATATTATGAAGAAGGTGAGAAGCCCCCAATGGGGGATCCCACTGCTGGCAAGCCTAAGCCAAGAAGAAAAAGTATATTTGAAAGGATGGGTATCAAAGTGAAGGAGTTAGTTAAAGGTAAAGAGGAAGAGGAAGAGGTGGAGGAAAAATCAGTGTGGCATCGCAAAATTTCATTTTTTGATCTGACTGGGGAGAGCAACAGTATAAAGCCTGTCCGTCTTAATATGCAATTACGAGATATGATGACCTTTGGTAACATTGGTATGTGAACGTACTCCAACAAAGCTTGATATCTTGTAACAGAGTCAAAACAAAGTACATTTATCTTGCTAGCCAAGAGCCAGAAAAAATAATTTATTGCCATAAAAAATCTCTTGGAAATTATTTTACATTCTTGGCTTTGCAGTTTATTTTAAATTGCTTTAGGTTTGCATTACGGTACAGAAAATGCTGATGCAGTGATTTTCAAATCATGCATTCTTTTTCTTATTTCAAAAGATTTTGATCATTATGTACCATGCTTTCTTTGATTTGATTCCAGTTGCAAGATATAAGACTTTGTCTCATGATGTTAGGTTTGACCCATTTAATCACATAACTTTATAATCAGTGGACTGTATAGCCAGATATAACCTTAACACTTTCTGACAGCATCCTTTGTCTTGCTGACATATTACTACTTTCTTGTATTATCTGCTCCTCTTTTCAGGGTGAGAACAGGGTGCCTACCCTACCAAGTCCCCAGCATGTATCCTCTGGTGTGGGTGATAACTCAGGCCTGCCTGCATCTTGCCTGCTAGCTATTACTTACCCTACTATGTAGTTTGTAGTAGTGACTACTTATCTCAGTACAGCATACTATAGTAACTAGTACTCTATTGGGGTTACTGCTCCTGTATATACTTGTCTGATTTTATTGTTCACCTTCAGACATCAGTGACAGTATGGTAAAAACACATTTATAGCAGACCTTTCAGGATCCACAGAATCACTTTGTATAGCCAGTCCTTGTATCCTTGGAACATGAATGGCCAGCTTTCACTTGATCTACAGAAACAGCAACTTTTTTATCTTTTCTAAAGGAAGGGTGGAGCTGTACCATGCAGTTTAATTGAACTTTCCATGTTAATGCAAAATTCTGCCACAGTGTACATAAATACTGATGTCTCATAAGGACTTGTGGACAGGGTTTAGCCATGTATGAACATGGGGATTTTGATAATACTGCAAGGGTTTAACCCCACCTGCTTCCAGACAGGATTGTCTGCTTGTAAATGTAAGCAACAGGATGGACTCCATTCCTTGATTATTTGTCATGGAGATGAGCAGATGATAACAATGCAAGAATTAAAGTGAAAAAGATGGAAAAAGGAGGGAAAGTAGGAAAAGAGAAAAGAAAAGCAGATTAAATAATATTGGGTATAAAAGAAAGAAACACAATAAAAACTTTAATTTTTTTTTTGCAGTGTTTCATTTATAAGCCAACCTGATAAAATTTTAATCCAAATAAATACAAAAGCAAAAACAACAACTGAAAGTGTGAGACATTGGACAACAAAAAGTTGTACTTTATTCTGCCCTTAGCAAAGATATTCCACAACTTTTAAAATCAACACTTAAATAACAATAAAAATATGCCAACAATTTTCTTATTATTTTTTAATTATTTATGTATCATGATGTTATATTTTCAATAATGAAAGATATTTTTAATACAAATTCAGCCTTAGTTAAGCGATTTCAGATTTAATAGTTTGTGCAGCAATGTAATTTTAATTATAACAAAATATGTGCTCTTGGATTACGGTATGTACTTGTTTATAAGTCTTGTCCAACTGCAAACTGCATAGACCCAAATCAGCTGTAGAATAGTGTGCCAGCAAATCTGGGTCTATGCAGTTTGTTAGGAGTACTTAGTAGAACAAACAACATAGACTCTAGTCTGCCAATATGCAATGGCGGGTCATGATAAGTTTTTGTCAGCAGTTGGACTTTTACATAAGCATATGTAGTATTTCTTTATATACCTGCAGCTATGATGAAGAATGTGTACAGTATGGAAAGATACAGCTACTGATATTTAAAGAAAGGTTTGGATGGTCCATCATCATCTTCAGAGCTTGGCTATATGTAATCAATACAGAAACAAAATTAGATCTTACAACTTCAGAACTGCATTTGATGTCCCTTTTATCCTTTTAAATAAGTATTGAATTGCAGTTACCCTTGAATGTGTATGGCCACGTCAGTGCAGAAAAATTGCTTGCTGATGGTCATCACAGCCCATTTAATCCAAACTGTATGGAATTTAAAAAAAGTTGTGACAAAAGAAAATAATTTACATCTATTATCACTCCTCCATAATTTGTCCAAAATGAAGATGAACATGGTAAATGATATACTGTTATTAAAAGCTCCTGCAAATACAGATCTTCAGTCGTTCAGTATTTAATGGTTTCTAGTAATTGGGAAGAAAAAAAACATCTGGCCTAATACTGCACTCTCTGCATGCACAGCTGACAGAAGAGGCCGTATAATTGTATTTTTTCCTCAATTATTGTGTCTAGTTTTATAAATGTAAGTTTCTAGTAAATCGCTTGGGATGACCTGACATAGCTTAAAATAAGTTTCAGCTTATTATTTATTAATGGCCCTAATCTCATCCAAGAGATAGTATTCTATGAAAATGTAAAGAACAGCATACAAAATTGAATCTTTGAAATATGACATTGGAAAATATGACCATGGAAAGATAACAGCACAACAGATTATATAAGAATTTGCTTAAATGAGGGGAAATTGGAAGATGATACAAAAGAGATATTTAAAATTGTTTCGTTAAAGAAGGACATTATGTTAGATTGTAGTTCAAGTAGCACAAGTTATTTGAGGAACAACAAATGTCGGTACTTGGTGATAATGAAAAAAGTGGAATGGCAGGAGAAGCCACCAGCATAAACAATATATTGTAAGTAATATCGAAGATAAATGAATATCCTTACATTACATATTGTCAGTAACATCAAAGACAAATGAATATCCTTACATTACTAAAGATACAAGTTGGAGCCTGAATATGACCCACTTGAGGAAATCCTGAAGAACGACATAAAAATGAGTCAAGTTGAAAAATGATCTTCGCCCAACCAAAAGTTTTATCAAAAAACATTATGTTGCACACCTCAATACATCCACAATTCAATACATCCATAAATGCTCTTCTTATCTTCTTATCTGGCCATAAAGAAAGTGATCAAATTCATGAACTAAAAGATAAAAGTTACTGGTAGTAACTCCGTCAAGACGGTCATTCAAGTTGCAAGTGGTAAATAACGTCTTGTCAATAAACCCATTTTCTGTACTCATACTAAGCACTGGTGCATTAATTGGGTTGATTTGTGCATGCTATATATATATGTGTGTGTATATATATATATATATATATATATATATATATATATATATATATATATATATATATATATTATACAAAATGAATACAAGATTTAATGTTTTCAAAAATGGTAATCCATAATGTAAATTTTTATTTTAAAAAAATTAACAAGAAAGCAACATCCAATCAGGGAGTTATAAGAAAGGGGCCTCACTAGCATTTTTGTTACTTTCTTCAAGTTTTCACCTTCTTTCACTTTTAATTTTAAAATTTAAAGGCAAAAAGCAATTTATATTGAAATTCTAGTACTTCATTCATTGAAGTGTTATATTTATAATTAGTAAAGACAAATTGCACCTGATAAAACAAGTATATTTGGTGCAGTCCATGCTGTACTGAGAACTTGCACCTCCACATCACTTGTCAAAGGCACTATGAACACACATTAGCTAGACTTAATAAGTGAAATAGCTGAATCAGTGTTTAAGTATTTTTCTCACCAAAAGTTTTGAAATTTTTTGTACATGTTGAACAAACATGAAATTTGACCAGATCTTTCATGGCAGGGGTGATTCGCTATTTAAAATTGACATGACATTTTGGTAAACAACCCAGACTGTAACTTGTACAGCAGACTGGTAAATGTTTAAGACAGCTATTTGGAGGTGCTCTGATTTTTAGATAGACTTGTATTTGCAGAGGGATAGTAACACCCCCTTTACTTACTGTAAACATAAATGTAGATGTATACTTTCTACCAGCCATCACTATATCTCTATGCCAAACAAGAAACGGTATGTTTCATCTACATCAAATACAAATGATTCCAGTCCAGGGGAAAATCTTGCAGCTTCTTGCCTAAAAAGATTTTATTGTATATGGCTACCATATTGTTTTTGTGGCAGCTAAATACACTAGCTCTTACGACATCTGAAAGAAGAATCGTTCTCTTGCAAGAAAATAATTTGCTTCATAAGTACATGTACCAGAGTTATTCTTTTGCCCATTGACAGCAGACTTAAATTTTTGAATACGTGTATCTTGACACAATAAGTTTTAAAAATTCATTGCAGATAGGAACAAAGTTTATGGATTGGTGGTGAGGGGGGGATCTGCATTCAGGTTGTTTCAGAATTATAGCCCAGTGTTTTTAGAACTGGTAAACAAGAAATAGTAGACCATCCAGAATAATGTTTGCACACAGGTGTCGATATCATCATTTTGATGGCACAAAATACAGCATCATTTTTGGCAGATATAAGCTGGCTGCATGTTATGTTCAGGGCTAAGAAATCTAAAAAGCATGGCACTCAATATACAAACATATACATGCATGGCTGTAGGATGACTTAGGCTCTTCTCCAGTGTCTTACAATACATCTCTAATATAAAGCTAGCATAATAGTCAATAGAATAAGCTGAGTTGTACCATCACAAAATGAACTTGCAGATCAGGATCACGGTGTTTATTCAACTAAAACTGATATCAGCCATAGTGTCGACACTGATGTACCATTTTCGTAGTGTAGAGACTGAGATGCCATTGGAATATTCAGTGGCAGATCTGTTTCCTTAATGTATACATTTGGTATACATTATATGCAGCTGACGATGGTACCGTAAGCAAGCTAGCCCAGACATTAACAATTCGTTAATGAGTAAGTTGATTTTATGTAATGAGCCTAAATTTTACATGGAAGAAAATATTGACCTTTTACCAGACTCATAGTAGAAAGTTGGAATTGGGGTAAACCACACGAGTTCACTTTGATGGCACATACAGCTCTTACAGATTTATGATACGTATTGGAGAAGACCTTAAGTGTGTATATATTTATAGGATGCATGATTGTTTCATTGTTTATAAAACTTTTTCAAGAATGCAGGTAGAATTTTTATGTTAACCAATAACTCTGTAATTTTCTTAATTTCAGTCAGCAAAATATAATTTGTTTGTCTTCATTTTACTAACATTTATATAGTAGTTTTCATTAATTAGTCACTACTAATTTTCACTTGATTATAGATAAATGGTGTTTGTATGAGCCCTACAAGTTATAGGCCCAAGAAGCCTTTTGCTCCTGAAATGAAACGGACAAAGTCTCAAGGTACCCGTAAACTGCTGAAGGCTCAGAGTGTTGCTTCTACCGATGATCCCAACCTAGGTGGAGGTGCAGATTTTAATTTCAAATGTAGCGCTGTTGTTTTGTAAACCCTTCTTTCCCTGTGTCACCAAACTCGGAATGGCTATTTCATGTGAACGTTGTAACTGTTAACCTCTGACTGAAAGCTTCCTCAATAAATTGATGTTAATAATCTTTTAGAGTAAGTACTGAAAAGTGCTGTTATTTCAGATTTCTCAATCAAAAGGTTTTCGTTTCCTAAGTTTTAGATAATGCACAATCTGTAAAAATTTAGTTTGTAATTTAACTTTATAGGATTTCATACTGTTTATTTGACCATGTTTGATAGAGCTGGACGTTAACCATGGTCCTATTACCAGAGACAACTAAAAATTAAATTTGTATAAGTAAAATCTGCAGTTCAGTTGTTCGACCAGACAAGTAGGTTGAAGGACTGAGCGATGTATTTATTCAGTCATCAAGAGTATTTATGTCCAAAAATGAACTAATGGAGTACTTTTATAAATTACAGATGAGAACTTTTAGATAGAAGAATGTTTTTCAGACTAGATCAGTGTCGAAGTCACTTCAAATTGCCTATGACAGAAAAATTAAATGAATGTATCTTTGTACCTTGGGCAACTAAAAAATGCTAAAGTTTGGGCCCCTCTGTCATAAGTCTTCACTCCGGACCTTGAAAATATAAATAACTATTCAGAAGACTGAATTTCCATTTCAAATCATATTTCCAGTTCTTGAAAAACAATTGGTTACTTGAAATGTTTTGTCAAGTTGTATGATGGAGAGGCCAAGCCATTGTATAATGGAAGGGCCAAGTCAAAATATAGTTAACAATGAGAATAAAAACGAATAGTATCATCGCTATATTTTGATTGATATCCAGCACTGCTTCAGAATTGTGATATGTTTCCTGAGATGGAATAAGTTGCACAGTGGGAAGTGAATATTACACTGGAGAAAGATGAAGGTCTTTAGATAACAGAAAAGTATTTATGCATGTTGCTTAAGTGCTCTTTCTCGATCCACAGTGATCAGAACAGTCGGAAACAAGCTCTTATTTTAATTCACTGTGTTGAGAGCACTGGCTAACTTCTAGCTAAAATTATAGACCTTTCTTGGACAACTGATTTCAGTCAGAGGTGTACTGTACTACAAGTCAGTTTGTTTTATTCTGGACCTCAAATTCTGTCAAGGCTACTCAATTATAAGTGATTCAAAAATGAAGAAACATGTTGTTTTGAAACCTTCCTGATGCAATTATTGTTTGTGGACACTAAGGAAAAAGACCAAAGATATTTACTTTCTATCAAATATCAGCTATTCACCCATTTCAGAAACAATGCTTAAATTTTCTTGATCCTCTATTTACGACACTCATTATACCACCAAATCCTAAGTCAAGAGAAACTTGGATTCACCATTTACTTTCTTTTATATTTATTATTTTATTTAATAACTCAAACGTTTTCTTTTTCTAATTTTTGAATTGATGTTTTTGATAGTACTTTTCCCTGTGGAGTATGTAAAGTCTGATCTTGTCAGTTCAGTTGATGGCTGTTTTTCCAGTTTAATAATTAGTAATAATGGAATATTTATATGTAACACATGCAGCATTGTGGTAGATGTTGTTAGTTAAAACATAGATTATTAAACAAACTTGGTTCAGATTAGGATTATTGGTGTTTAATAAAAATCTTATAGCATAGTAAATGTATTACTGAAGTCTGTTTTAAAATAAAGTGCACTAAATGCATTAGTTTGTTCTAGAATAAATTGCTATAAATACATTAGTCTGTTCTAGAATAAATTGTACTAAATGCATTGGTCTGATCTAGAATAAATTACACTAAATGCATTAGTCTGTTCTAGAATAAAGTGCACTAAATGCATTAGCATGTTCTAGAATAAAGTGCATTAAATGCATTAGTCTGATCTAGAATAAAATTGCACTAAATGCATTAGTCTGATCTAGAATAAAATGTGCACTAAATGCATTAGTCTTTTCTAGAATAAAATGTACTAAATGCATTAGTCTGTTCTAGAATAAATTACACTAAATGCATTAGTCTGTTCTAGAATAAAGTGCACTAAATGCATTAGTCTGTTCTAGAATAAAATGTACTAAATGCATTAGTCTGTTCTAGAATAAATTACACTAAATGCATTAGTCTGTTCTAGAATAAAGTGCACTAAATGCATTAGTCTGATCTAGAATAAAATGTGCACTAAATGCATTAGTCTGTTCTAGAATAAAATGTACTAAATGCATTAGTCTGTTCTAGAATAAAGTGCACTAAATGCATTAGTCTGTTCTAGAATAAATTGCACTAAATGCATTAGTCTGTTCTAGAATAAAATGTAATAAATGCATTAGTCTGTTCTAGAATAAAGTGCACTAAATGCATTGGTCTGATCTAGAATAAAGTGCACTAAATGCATTAGTCTGATGTAGAATAAAGTGCACTAAATGCATTAGCATGTTCTAGAATAAAGGGCAATAAATGCATTAGTCTGATCTAGAATAAAGTGCACTAAATGCATTAGTCTGTTCTAGAATAAAGTGCACTAAATGCATTAGTCTGTTCTAGAATAAAGTGCACTAAATGCACTAGTCTGTTCTAGAATAAAGTGCACTAAATGCATTAGTCTGTTCTAGAATAAAGTGCACTAAATGCATTAGTCTGTTCTAGAATAAAGTGCACTAAATACATTGGTCTGATCTAGAATAAAGTGCACTAAATGCATTAGTCTGTTCTAGAATAAAGTGCACTAAATGCATTAGTCTGTTCTAGAATAAATTGCACTAAATGCATTAGTCTGTTCTAGAATAAATTACACTAAATGCATTAGTCTGTTCTAGAATAAAGTGCACTAAATGCATTAGTCTGTTCTAGAATAAAGTGCACTAAATGCATTAGTCTGTTCTAGAATAAAGTGCACTAAATGCATTAGTCTGTTCTAGAATAAAATGTACTAAATGCATTAGTCTGTTCTAGAATAAATTACACTAAATGCATTAGTCTGTTCTAGAATAAAATGTGCACTAAATGCATTAGTCTGTTCTAGAATAAAATGTACTAAATGCATTAGTCTGTTCTAGAATAAAGTGCACTAAATGCATTAGTCTGTTCTAGAATAAAGTGCACTAAATGCATTAGTCTGTTCTAGAATAAATTGCACTAAATGCATTAGTCTGTTCTAGAATAAAATGTAATAAATGCATTAGTCTGTTCTAGAATAAAGTGCACTAAATGCATTGGTCTGATCTAGAATAAAGTGCACTAAATGCATTAGTCTGATGTAGAATAAAGTGCACTAAATGCATTAGCATGTTCTAGAATAAAGGGCAATAAATGCATTAGTCTGATCTAGAATAAAGTGCACTAAATGCATTAGTCTGTTCTAGAATAAAGTGCACTAAATGCATTAGTCTGTTCTAGAATAAAGTGCACTAAATGCACTAGTCTGTTCTAGAATAAAGTGCACTAAATGCATTAGTCTGTTCTAGAATAAAGTGCACTAAATGCATTAGTCTGTTCTAGAATAAAGTGCACTAAATACATTGGTCTGATCTAGAATAAAGTGCACTAAATGCATTAGTCTGTTCTAGAATAAAGTGCACTAAATGCATTAGTCTGTTCTAGAATAAATTGCACTAAATGCATTAGTCTGTTCTAGAATAAATTACACTAAATGCATTAGTCTGTTCTAGAATAAAGTGCACTAAATGCATTGGTCTGATCTAGAATAAAGTTCACTAAATGCATTAGTCTGATGTAGAATAAAGTGCACTAAATGCATTAGCATGTTCTAGAATAAAGGGCAATAAATGCATTAGTCTGATCTAGAATAAAGTGCACTAAATGTATTAGTCTGTTCTAGAATAAAGTGCACTAAATGCATTAGTCTGTTCTAGAATAAAGTGCACTAAATGCACTAGTCTGTTCTAGAATAAAGTGCACTAAATGCATTAGTCTGTTCTAGAATAAAGTGCACTAAATGCACTAGTCTGTTCTAGAATAAAGTGCACTAAATGCATTAGTCTGATCTAGAATAAAGTGCACTAAATGCACTAGTCTGTTCTAGAATAAAGTGCATTAAATGCATTAGTCTGTTCTAGAATAAAGTGCATTAAATGCACTAGTCTGTTCTAGAATAAAGTGCTTGAAATGCATTAGTCTGTTCTAGAATAAAGTGCACTAAATGCATTAGTCTGATCTAGAATAAATTACACTAAATGCATTAGTCTGATCTAGAATAAATTACACTAAATGCATTAGTCTGTTCTAGAATAAAGTGCACTAAATGCATTAGTCTGTTCTAGAATAAAGTGCACTAAATGCATTAGTCTGTTCTAGAATAAAGTGCTTGAAATGCATTAGTCTTCTAGAATAAAGTGCACTAAATGCATTAGTCTGATCTAGAATAAATTACACTAAATGCATTAGTCTGTTCTAGAATAAATTGCACTAAATGCATTAGTCTGTTCTAGAATAAATTACACTAAATGCATTAGTCTGTTCTACAAAAATCAGATTTATGACACTAGATTGTAAAGAAAAGTAAATACAATGGTCAATTTTACAAAGGTGAGATTTACAAGACTAGACTAAAGAACAGTAAGTGCAATGGTCTGTTTCTGCGAAGGTCAGATTTATGACACAAGTCTAAACATTTATTCTAGTATTTTTACCTTTTATTATGTTCTCTATGGATGGATTAGAATTCAGTTTAATAGCTTTATTTAGTAGTGCCATTTTTATATTTGATTTGCCTAATTTAAAGACTCTCACAGTTATATAAGAGTGGGTGTGTCTGTCTGTATGCGTTTGTAGTACATCACATGAAATTTCATACTTGAAATGGTCAACAACAAGAGATTTATTTTCCCTTGGCCATTTATTGACATCACATGAAACTATATGACATTCCAAATGTTTTTTGCCTTCTCCGTAATGGAAACTTCTCGTACACTTTTGTACGGTGGGGTACATAATGCCCATGCCTTTGGTTCAGGTACAATACCCAATTATGTGATGCAGTGGTCTGTGCAAAGTTTATTTGGTGAAACCCCAGTTTTATATTTGAATGCAAACAAGTGAAAACGTCCTGTAAATTTAGGTAAGTAGATTCAAACTTCTGTACGAAAGATGCACAACCCGACATCAGTTATGTTAACACCAACAAATGCATATAAAACGATAATTTCCTTCCAACAGTGAATATAAAGGCATAAGAGCATTCTTGAACAGTCCACCAAATATCTATTGTCTAGAATGTTATTATAGATGGTATGTATTTTACACCATTATAAACTTGAAACTGGATCACAATAAATAAGCATTAAATCTCATGCTGTGCATATCATGTAATCAGATCTGTAACTGTAAATGAATCTAGGCATGATACACTTATCATACCTACAGCGCTTAACAGCACTCCTTTGATAACAGCATACCATTATGTTACATTTGAACTTGCTCTAACAGCTACCTCAGCCAACTTTTTATGTTGACCGCATTTCTCAAGACCCCTTATAATGCATTCCTACTAAAGTTAACCTCCATATGACAGTGACCTCTATATTACCACCAGTTTTAGCAAGCCCCAGTGGTGGCTGTTATATGCAGTGTTCATTGTACTAGATATACAGTTCTATCATGTCAATTATGCATGTATCTTAGATAATAAGTTGGATGTGTTTTAGTTTAAAACGAATATTCTAGGATGGAAGTGACTAAAATTATTTTGGAAATAATGATTGCCTGTTCTTTGAAATCTACTGATTATTGACCAGTATAGCTTATGGGATGGCCTTTTGTCCACATCCATCAAAACATTAGCACAAGTTTGTTATCGCCACTCCTTCTTAACTACTTGGAAGATGGTGTTGGAACTTTATACACATATTCATTCCAAAATATAGTTGTATTAAACTCGGATATCTAATATGCTTACCACAGTGACATACTTGCATCCATTGTGGTTGAAAATCTTGTTCTTACTCAAGAATAATGGAGAGGGTTTCGTCACTCGTAAGTTGTTAAGAATAAACAGTCATAGATTCTTGAAAATTCTGTTCAGCCAGTAGAACATCTAGCCCCATCAAGGTACCATTGTTGCAATTTCATTTTTGTATTATCATGTACTAGCTCTTTTGTTCAATGACAAAATAACTTTAAAAAACTAGCTGAAGGATAAAATCACGTTAAAGGAGACCAGAAATAAAAATTTTCCTTTTATGTATGTAATTCTCTACAAATTGTTAATTAGACTGTAATGTTTATAAATTAAATATCATAGGCGGGTTGTGATTATATTGCACAGAAGATACCATGGTTCCGTAAATTTTCAAGTTTTTCCGAGTTTTGATGAGATGACAGATCATGTAGTCCCATGACGCAATAATAGCCAGTTATCGAATAGAAACAGAAACATGGTGAGCGAGATAGACAGGAGGAGACCAGATGGGTTTCTCATTCAAAAGTTGAATCTGCTTCCGAGATATGCTCATAACTATATCTGTTGAATTTTGTGTTAACAATGTGTTTAAGACCTGATAGGCAAAAAGTACAGCAATAAGGTGTTTGTATATATTTTGGAATTTAAATAAAGCAATGTAATTTTAAAATAAATACTTATACATTGTGTGCTGTGCAAAAATGTGACAAGTATTAAGTGATGGTGCCCAATGTAAAAATCAAAACTTAACCACAATGCAATAAATTCATATAAGAAGGATGAGGTTCAATCGTATTATATGTAAATGACATATTCTTTACCCCCCCACACACACACACGTCTTAAGACTTAAACCTAAGAAAATAATGTGGGATATATAATGTGGGAAAAACAGTTGCCACATGTATGGTAACTTGTGCAGATTTGAACTGTTAAAATGAAGTCCTAGACATCGTAAGTTAAAACAAAATAGGGCATCGTTTATTTGCCAATCGATTGCTGAGGTTTACATATACACACTGTAGAACATGGTTTCTTTGAAGTATGTCCAAACGGCAGTCCTATTCACAAGATAAATGCAAGGATAAGGATTAACTGTTAATTAGTCACACTGCCCTTATGATTGTGTACTTAAGTTTAACCTTTAGCTATTAGGCAGTTTAGCCATGGCTGACCAGAATAAGATACAAGGGTATTGTCCTGGGGGATAATAAGGCATATTACAGGGAGAAATGGCAGATACTATTGGCTCTCGTATATTGGGACAAGGCGGGTGGGGTCAGTAGTCACCTCCCCCCCCCCCCAATTTCTATTATCAGCCAGTTAATTTGAAACTTTGATTTTATAGCTGACCTCTTTTCTTTTAGTCGCTGCTATTTAAACATCCCAAGGGATAGTTTTATATCAGTTGCAATCTTTACAGATTACCATTTATACATACTACATGTAACAAGCACAGACTTGTTTTTTTTTTTTTCATTTTAAATTTTTTTTTAAGATTACTGAAAATTGTGTTTCCTCGAAACTCGACAGGCTTAGAATCTTATTTTTTAGCAAAGCTTTAATTTGATTGAAGTCAGGTCTCAATTTCACCTAGGACAGTGGTGATTTGATTTAGATTGTGCCGTGTTAAGGCATGTATGTCAACATCTTGAAAATATATTTACTGATTTCATCAGCGCGATCAAAGTTTCCTCAGGCAAACAATTTTTTAAAAGCCCGTCGGGCACCTCACTTTGAATACACGACATGCCCAAACTAAAATCAGAGGGGCCCCGGGTGTCA
Source organism: Sinohyriopsis cumingii (assembly GCA_028554795.2). Lineage (NCBI taxonomy): Eukaryota > Metazoa > Mollusca > Bivalvia > Unionida > Unionidae > Sinohyriopsis > Sinohyriopsis cumingii. The sequence goes on along the minus strand of CM068829.1, from coordinate 80,959,746 downwards.
GGCTATCAGATTTTTTTTAGCACTGCTGGTGTAGATAAAAGATCAATGAATTGATTGTTGCATTTTGTGGTCACTTACTTGGCCTCCTGCCTATTTATGTAACTCGCATGTTTAACACTTTTCTGGAACAGCTCCAACTATTAGTCAAGGCCTAACATTAGTGTATCCTTGAGCTGCCATTTTTTCAGGGTCCCTCTCGTAACATTCCTTCGAGAAATGTAATGAGCACAGAGTACTATATAGTGTTGCTTTGAAATCGACTCGCTTGTAATAATGTATCCATACTTTCTTTATGCCTTTATCTTTTTGAAAAAATAAATTTGTCCACTGGCTTTTCTTAATGTGCTATTACACCTGTAAGCAATACAAAACGGAAATTGTTGTTTACTCTGGCAACTCCCATTTGGGATGCTGGAGTTGCTACTATGATGTCACATCCCGAAATTAACCGAATAGGCGCTTAAATTTTGCATACAAAGTCATGAAAATTCAGCTCCTAGAAGATATGCCAATATTTAAATATTGGCATTACGGTTGCAGATGATACTTCAGAATAAGGTTTTCTTCTTTAGTGCTTTTATTATTATTCTATATTTCCATTGGTTTCTGGTCTCCTTTAACCTTAAGAGACTCTTAGTGTATGTCATATGATTATAGTATGGAAGGACTCGACTACAGATATTTTCTCTTTCTGAATAATAAAATTGAAGGTTGAAGAATAGGTGTTTTATGATCATAAAATATACTTAAACATAGAGCTAGTAACTAATTGTCTAAAAATAAGCTGAAAATATTAATTTAATACATTTATGTCACAAGTCTTATAGATTGATTTTATATTTAGTCACATACCTCAAACCTGAGTCTTGTTTAACTGGTGAGTAAGAAACACTATATAAGATGTACATTCTTTCAAACTTTTTAAATAACCTGGTGTATTGATTTTTTTACTCTCTACTTTTTGCATAATTTGTTTTGATATTGTCAACCAGTTTATAAGTCTAACACAGGCAAAGTGCAATCTTCGAAATTCTTGCAGATTAATTAACTGACAACAGGCACCTCTTAAACCTAACACCAATAGAAGCTGTCTAAAGGCTGATTTTGTAACAAATACTGTACAGGTCAGTCAAAAACTAAAATTTAATTAAGATATTGTATAGCTATAACAAAATGTTTCGAGAGATGAAGACAGATGTGTATGTTGCAAATAATTTAGAGAGAAAGGACTGGATGAAAAGGGTATATGTGACCTACTTTCACTTACAGTAATCACAGAGATAAAAATATTTTTTCCATGCCTCATTAAAGCACATAAAGTAGGTCAATATATATGACTGTTCATTGTGAGTGGCAATCTTGAGGGTACCTGTTATCATCAATTAATCTTAAGAAGCCCACCAGCGATCAATGGTAGCTCAGTGATTAGCATGCCAGATTGATGATTTGAAGGGCGCAGGTTCAAATCCTGCCCTGACCAAGCATGGTCAGTTTCCATGATGTGTCTCAGGGCACGATGATTAATTTACTTTGCCTCCACATGATACAGTCCTCATGTGATGATGTGCTGTTAGACATGAAACAAATGATTGTGCAAAAGTATATTTCTTGACATAGACAAGGAAATCAACCAAAGCATATTTCCTGACATGGTCAAGGGGAAAAAAGTAGGATCTCACTTTGCCTGTTCTGTAAATATAAATTTTGTTCCTTAATTCAATGTTGAAGAGTGATTCCATTCTATATTTTAAAACATTGTGATGGTATTTCTGTAGCTTATATGAACACAGTAAATGTTTTGCAAATTAAACAATGAACAAGTCAAGATCAAAGGTCAGTGTTACTATGGAATCAGCAATCCATTAGAATGTATTAAGCTTTACATAAAATTCAAGCATGTATAGCCTATCGTGTGCTGAAATATGGCATTAAACCCTACAACAACAACAACAACAAATTCAAGCATAATGTATGGCTGTCCTTTGTGGCAAAGATTACTTTATGATGGTATGAAAAGGTCAAATGTCAAGAGGTTGAGTAGTATTCATCATGCATTGCTTTTCCAGTCAGTTGATTGGATCAGGTACCATATGTACTCCAATATAAATTGAGACAAACTGCAAACAACAAAAATCCTGATCTGCTGTAGATTCCACATAACAGCTTGAATGTTTACATTTCAACCAAACTTCTTACATATGATGTACACATAGATGAACCTTATTTGATTGGAATCATCATCAAAGGTCAGGTCAACATGCCCAGTAAGGGTCAGGTCAACATGCCCAGTAAGGGTCAGGTCAACATGCCCAGTAAGGGTCAGGTCAACATGCCCAGTAAGTGTCAGGTCAACATGCCCAGTAAGGGTCAGATGCTAGTTGCAGGTCACATCTAAAATGCAGACACTTTTTCTTAAAGCATATGGCTAGCACATACTGTACCATCATTTGCTTCTTTCCTTTGGCTGGTTCTTCCCAGGGCCTTCCTGGATTCTCTTTTCACCAGATATACTGGCCACCATGCATAACCTACCATGTGCTGAAAAGTGGTGTTAAGCCCACCTATGTATCATTCATTTGTTATGACTGAAAATCAGATTTCTACACCCCAGATAGTAGGCATGTAGGTGAATAATAAAACAACCATCCTAAAATTAATGAGTGCTAAATGTATTGCATTAAATAATGCCCCTTTCTGGACTCTCGTATTACTTGATGTTGTGAATTGCACATGTTAAATTTGTTTGATTATATTGTCCTACCTGAATATTTCTGTTTTCACAATAAAATGCATGATTTAAATTCTTGACTTGTAATGAATGTCAAAATTCAAATTAGTGTATGTTTAGCTTTTCTTTTTATTTAAGAGTATATGATGAACCCTCAAAACTTTTGGAAATTTTAATTCCTCTGAGAAATCTGTATTCAAGTACTGTGTATGATGTGAACCAATTCTTTATTTTTGCAGCTTGGCATTACTAATATGTTTGTTAATTGGTTTTTCTTTTGTGTGCACTGTTCCCAAGTTACAAGAAAGTGTTGCTATGAATAGAAATGTTATGAAATCATAAATGATTAATTATAAATGTTGATTTTGTTACACATGCAGGCCTGAAAGATAAATAAAATTGAAATGTTCTGTTGCAAAAAAAAGAATTTGAAAGAAATTTTTAGAGATTAAATACACAAGAAAATAGTATCCAGAGCAGGTCCAGGACTTTTTCAAAGAGTTTTGATTTGAATAAGAAGTTGCTTACAATGCTTAAATTTTCAGCCTTCCTTGGTTTTCACTGGAAAGGAAGGAAGTCATTCTCATTTAATCCACCTTTGGATTTACTGTATGAATTCAGATATGAAGTCACATACCAGATGGTAGATACCAGTATTTTCCTCAGATCCAAAGTTTTGCATAGTCTACATGAATTTAAAAGAAATATTACTGCATTGAAAAACTCTGCCCCTTTTATAAGGCAGGTATGGTCATGGATTCCATAATGTTATGCAATATATAATACAATCCAATATAAGGCCAACTCACCTGTTACGCATCACACTCATGGATTCTTTAATGTTATGCAATACATAATATAATCCAGTATAAGGCCAACTCACCTGTTACACATCATACTGTCATGGATTCCATAATGTTATGCACTGTATAATATAATCCAGTGTAAGGCCAACAAACCTGTTACACATCATATTGTCATGGATTCCGTAATATTATGCAATATATAATGTAGTCCAGTGTAAGGCCAACAAACCTTTACACATCATACTGTCATGGATCCCATGAACAGCATTATGATGGTGGAGTACCAATACTATACATTGGGACAAAGGGTCTACAGGGTTCAAAGTATAGCATGTGTTCTTTACAGGTACATGTAATAATATTAAATGCACTCCTTTTATCTCAAAAGAAACTACCATATATACTTGTTTATGAGTCCAACTCCACACTGCACAGTCCCACATCTGCCATCACATAATGCACCTGCATATCTGGGTCTGTGCAGTTTGTTAGGAGTAATTTATAGAGCAAATAATATAAACCCTGATCTTCAGTCACATTATGCTATGGCGGATCAGGATTTTTGTTGTTTGCAGTTTGAATCCACATAGAAGCAAGTATATATGGTAACAATAGCATGCTTTCAATATTGTGTATGCACAGTTGTCTTTTCACCTTGCTGACTAAAGTAGCTACATTTTATCTACACTAAAAGATCATTGATTGATAGTTTTCAATGAATCCTCAGATATGGTATAAATAAAATGGTTGACCTTATGTGCATTCTTGATTTTTAGTTATGCTTAATTGATTCAAGCATTAATAATTATTAAAGTTTTTTTTCTTTTTTATTTACAATTTTGCTTGTATACATTTTAGGTTTCCATATAGTAAAATAGGTATGTTACAGAGAAAAATATTTAGAAAAAGAATGTTTTGGTTTGCTAGTTCTTCACTGCTAAATAGTGTAGTTAACATGGATTAGTCCTTTCTGTATTTTTAGAGAGGTTTTTTGTGTGCTTGCTTGATAACCAAAACAATGGCCATGATGTGTGTGTATGTATGTATGCATGCATGTGTTAAAGGTTTTAAAAGCTTTGTTGAGTATAATCACTTTGTCACTTATAGTGTTTTCATGCATACATTTAGTCTGGCTCCTTATAGCAAGTTATATTCAGATAAAGTGTGGTGTATGATACATTTGAACCAAATTTGTAATTTCTTGAGTCTTACATTGGTTGTAATATTGTTTATTTGTCTTTCTGATTACTTTACAAATGATAAAAGAAGTAACATAATGCATTATCTCTCTTGACTGTGGATTTAAACATGTATTGTCCATAGATGTTTATATTTATGATTGTTTTTATGCTGGAATGGTCCATGACATGTAAGTATAGGCATAACAGGTTTTTGAAACTTGTTTTTAATCTCCAAGCCTTAGAAGATAAGACTTTATTTTCTTATAGAAGTAAGTTGTAAATTATCAAAGGTTAGGTACATTAAACTTGGACAGATTTATTCCTCATTTGTAGTTTGGCATGACAATTATGGACAGTGACTTGACATGGATGGCACACAGATTAACGGCACTCTGTATACCATCTCACTTACAAAAGCACTTGAGTACGGACAGTTGGTTTGCTGTTTACACATTTTACCTGTGTAGTGAAATTATTATGGACTGTTTTCATTCCACAGTTTGGAAAGAGCCAAATGTTTATTTGTACCTCTGTTTAAATACCACAGTTCTAAATAAAAAACAGTTTTGTATAATTTATGATATATAATCATTCGGATTTCTTGGATTGGTTTCCCTATTTGGACCTGTTTTAAAGTATGGGAATTGTGCAAAATGGAAAAAAAATATGAATTGTTTAATAGGAAATTCAATTTTCTAGTGATCTGCTTTGCATGCAAGTTTCACATATGTATTTCTACAATGAAGAACTTGCTGATTAAAACATATATATATACACTCACACACATACACACACTGATAACTTTTTAAAGCTACATTAAAAATCCAAATCACACACAAACACATGTACACAAAACACATGTATTAAAGTTTGCAGCTATTATATGGAATGATGTAAGTTCTAGTGATATATTTAGAAGTTGTTTTCTTGTCAGTTATGAGGGATTTTAGATGGCTCACTTTTTTATAATGCGTTACATATTTCAATACTGTGATTAAAAAACTAATTGGGATGTCTTTTCATTTGCAGATAAAAATGATAGTACTTTTTCTCGGTCAAGAAGCTCAAGTATGTCTAGCTTGGAGAATGTCTCAAAAGAAGCAATTCAGTGTCTGGTTTTTGCAGACTCCTTTTCTAGAAAAAATGGTTAGTAAACATGTCTTTTTTCCCAAGTTCTCTTCTCCTGGCCAGTTAAGAAAAAAAAAATCAAATTTTGTTGCTGAGTTAGAATATTGTGCTGTTTAATTATTATAATGAAATATTTTAACTTGTGTACATAATTTGAACATTTTAACTTGGGTACATAATTTGAACATTTTAACTCGGGTACATAATTTGAACATTTTAACTCGGGTACATAATTTGAACATTTTAACTCGGGTACATAATTTGAACATTTTAACTTGAGTACATAATTCAAACATTTTAACTCAGGTACATAATTTGAACATTTTAACTCTGGTACATAATTTGAACATTTTAACTCTGGTACATAATTTGAACATTTTAACTCGGGTACATAACTTTAACATTTTAACTGATTTTATCTGATGGTGATGGCAAATCAGGGTTTATGTTGTTTGCACTTGGACCTGACCAATAAATATACATGGTATGTGTCACATTTCCTGGCACCAATGTCAGTGGTGGTCTCATGAAAGTTTTTGTGGTTTTTTTTGCAAGTGACATGAAATGGGGATACTTTAACACAAATAAACCATGTTCTGATATCCTTTGTGTAACTTTGTATTGTCACATTACCAGACGTAGTCAAGGCCCATATTTTGTTGAATGCCATTTTTCTCTAATTTCAGAGAATTCACATTTAATTGCCCTGACCATTTTTTGCCTTGGAATTAAAATCCGTTTTTTGTTTCAGATAATTTCACATGTCCTTGTTTATGGGTTGGAACAAGTCTAGGTTCAGTATTGGTGATACTGTTAAACCTCCCCCAACAGGGTGACCAAAGACTGACACAACCTGTCATTGTATCACCAAGTGGTATGTGAATATATAGGTTATTCCATTTTTATATTGTCATGATATATTTGCCTTAATAGAGTAACTTGGGCATTTATGTGGATTTGCCTATATCAGTAATAATAGTAGTTAACAGACGAGTCCATGAGCATAAGAGAATTGTCCACTGAAAGTATATTATATGATTTTTCAAACACCCTTCCATCCATACAGATTTTAATTAATTTTTGTTTATAAATTTTTGCTTAGAAAATTATTGTTTTAAAAGTTTGCAAATTATAGGTAATTAAATAGAATTTTGGTTTTTATGCCTACAGTTGTCTGTGCACCTACAGAAATAATTAACAAAAATGGTCAAACTTAGCAAGTTTGAAAAAACTAAAATCAATGCATTTTATCATGTCACATTAAGGACTTCACTATATGACTTGGCATTGCTAGGTGGTATCTCACAATGTTGCAGGATTTTATTTTACTTGGAAAGATTTTAACCTCACAAGCATGCAGTCTGTTGTAAGTTGCTAAGACTAATTTATTTATATTATATCACAGTGTGACAGTGACAGGATTTGTTTTACTTGGAGAGATGTATCCCCCTTAAGCACACAGTCTGCGCTAAGTTACTAGGAATAATTTGTATCCTAACACAGCACTCTCCAGCACTGTCACATCTGGATTATCTGCAGTCATGCTTATAACAAGGAGGCAGGTGTGGATCCAATTTTGTCTAAAGAAAAAGCCAAAAAAGATAGGCCCCTGTTTGTTGAACACAAAAAAAATTCTTATACAAAATGCAAGAAAGATAGGCCCCTGTTTGTTGAATACAAATAAAATCACAAGATTGGTAATGAAAATTTGATATTTTGTTTGTTATACAGTTTTTTTAAAAGCAGCTACTGTCAGAAAATTTGGTTCAGCATCATGAAATGTGCAGCTTTTTGAGAATTTATATGTTTTGTAACATTTTCTTTAGAAAACAATAATAAAATTGTACTGTAAATAATATGTAACAATATTTTGATCAGTTAAATTTAATAATGCCAACTAATATAAGCCATTTTATTTACATTGCATTATTTTGGAATGAATGGCATATAATTAACAAAAAAAAATCATGAGGTCTATATTCTACTTACACAACATTTTTATGCTTTATAGAATTTTGTCACTAACTTTTACTCCCAAATTTAATTTTGCTGATTGGTATCTTGCACATTGTATACATTTTAGATGTGCCAACTTTTATTTTTTATGTGCATAGGCATCTCCGTGACAGTCAAGTACCTTATGATGTACATTAGGCTAATCCATATACTAGTAATAGTATTTAACATTTTCTCTTCATTGAAGACTTTATTTTTCCAATGTTATTAAGGTTTGCAGTAATAGATGAAGAGTTTGACTGAAATTTTTAATGGTTGGAGAAATTTAATAATGCCCTGCTCGATCATAATTGTGCCAGATAAATACTTATGAAGATAGCAGGTGGGGTACGATTCATAATGGAATTCAGTGACTTTAAGAAATAGTTAAATAAGTTTTATCAAATGAAATTTATGTTTCAGTTTTATCTTTTAATTCATTTTCAGTGTAATCATCAGTAAATATAATACACTCATATTCAAATGTGAAAAGTGTCAATAAACTGTCATGAGCAATTAAAGAGAACCTAATTAAGTACCAACTGTTTTGATCTACAACCTACTGAAGGGATTGGCTGCATTGTTGCAATCAATTAAAAGTTGATCTGCTTTGTTTTATCATGTTAATTAGTCTTTTGTGTCAAATCAAGTCATCGTGGTAGAATATAAAAGTTAAAATGAATGCAGATCTTACTTGTGTAGGAGCTAGTGGTCACAGTCATGTGTCAAGTCAACTCATTTCAGTTGACCAATTGAACACTGAGAACACTAATTTTATGTCACATAATTGAAGAATCTTAACATTGATCATTAGTTTATTATACTCATTCACAAGTGTAAACAGCAATAGCAATGGAACCAAGCAAAGAGCATACTAGGTGCATGAAAATCATTGTTTCACAGAATGGAGTCATTGTAGAGAAGCTAGTTCCAAAGTTTATAGTGGGCTTAAAAGTCTCAAATTGGCACTCAGGGGTGATTTATGCAGAAAAGTGAAGAACTTCGTTGAAAAAGGCCTTGTTATGATCTAGTTTCATGTTATTAATAAATAGAAACACTCTGTTGAATGATATTTAGAGTACTTTCATATCATGAAATTCAGGAAGCAAGGCTGTTGACAAAGAGTAGATCCCTTACTCTTTTAACTTTGCTTATTATAATTAAAATCATAGAGCATGAAAGTTTGTGACTTTGAGTTCGAGTTTGGGATCTTTGCTTACAAGCAGATTATAAAAATGATACAGGATCAGTTGAGGAAAAAGAAAAGTGAGAGCATATGTATGCAAATACTGGCTTGAAAAGTGCATATTTGGTCTTCTTTTCTGCAGGTACAATCTTCCGGTTAAAAGGACCAATTCAGAATATATCATTCTTGGATTGTAATGGAACCCTCATTCCCAAATTGTCAGACCAGTGGCGGGATCAAGCCAGGGATAATCGAGAAGAAAAGACCCTTAAACAAACACCACGCAAGTCATCTAGCTTATTTTACAGCAAATCCTCATTCACATTGAATGTTGGTTTATCGACATCAGAGATAGATATATATATATATATATATATATATATATATATATATATATATATATATATATATATATATATATATATATATATTCCCAACATGCAGATATGGTGTAGTCCAAAATTTGTCAGATTTCATTTTTTCAAACTGTTTTTGTTTCATCCAAGAGGTGTAGAAAAGTTACTTTTTTTAAAACAGTGGTAAAAGCCATACAGTTAATGTTTAACATCAAATCACAAGAATATTGAAAAGTAATAATCTCAGCAATTTCATATTTTTTTTCAACAGGCTTATACATACAGTAAGTGCATAAGACATTTGCACGAGATGCTGCATCATTGATTTTAATGAGTTTTCAGTCATTAATATTGCAGCAGCCAACAGTAACAAGTCATACAGTGTAATAGAATAGCAATCTCTTGTAATGGACATTGAAATGAATTTGCTTTTGTACTCCTTAGATGCTGACATGTATCATATTCCTCATGTACATCCTTCTGTTCATCTACACTTCCATCAAGCACTCCACTTATTAGCGCAGCTTGTCATGCAGTTATTGATTGGATTGCCATGAAACCCAGTAAATATTATAACCATCACCTGAAGATGCAGATGTTGACAAATCACATTGCACTGGCAATTTTTTTTTAGAGTTATGGGCCCTTTGTCTTGTAGCAGCATACTTGGTAAATACCAGATCAGCACCTGAAGATGCATGTACAGTGCCCCTTCTGCCAAACGTTTTAGTCTCTCAAGACAGGTGGTCTCCAATAACAGGTCACAAGCCTATATAATCAGTAAATCTGTGCACTGAGAAGAAGGTCTCTCATGACAATGGTCTCAAATAGCAGTGGTCTTTCAAGACAGGTTTTACTGTATTGACAAATCTTTTTATTTTGTTAAAGTATTTGCTGTCTTTGCCTGGTAAAAATATGGGACATAAATTTGTTAGTGTAATTAGATCCCTCCTCTTTAATGGATTGCCTTCATCACCTGTGGATGCCCGTATCAGTAAATCATCTTGCTCCAGCAGTTTTTAATTTGAACTATTTCCATTTTTGTTTGATAGTTTAATGTAATGTATGACACAGTCTCACTGGGTCAATTAGTTCCACAGCTTTGAAGAATTGCCATGAAATTTTGTAAATATCATGTTCATTATGTATCAAATCACATGTTAACAATTCAGTTTGGTCCTGCAATTTTTATTGGAAGTATTGCCCCTTTTATGTTGTAGCTTAAAACAGTGTATGTTACAATCTTTTTTCAAACCCCTCAATTTTTGATGGATTGATAGTATTTTACAATCTTGTAAGCACTACAAGCCCCTCAGATTTTGATGGATTCATACAAAGTACAGTCATCATGCACATAATAATAAATCACTTTGTTCCTGAAAATTTTTCACGAGTTATTGCTCCTTTTACAGCGTAGTATAGTGTATGGCAAAGTCTCATTAGTCCAGCAGATTTTCTATCTATGGTCATCAACTACAGATACACAAAGTGACAAATAGTAATACTCACTTAATTTTCTACAGAATTACTGTCATGAAAGTGATCTATAACAGAAATTTGTAAATGTAACTACTCTTGCAATTTTTCACGGTTTGTTGTGAAGCTGTTTTTATAATAAGGTCATCATCAAAAGATATGCACGTTCACAAACTTTCACACTTGCACTATTTTCAAGAAATTTCTGTTCAGTTTTTTAGCTCTACTGTTGTCTGTCATATATCCATCCATTAGTACAAGTGTATTATCACTACTCTGCCTAAACTACTTGGAGTATTGCCTTAAAACTTTACATGAACATTCATCCCATGATCAAGTTGATCCTAAATGAAAATTATTTAGCTTGGACATCCAATATGGCCAGCCATCTTGCAAATCTTGTTATAAGTAATATTCCTGCTTGAATGGATATATCAGCATAAAGTTTTAACTAAAACTTCATATCATGTCTGGTTGGTCTTAAATGAAAATGGTGCCAACCTGATGTCCAATATGGCCACCACAGTGGCCATCTTGAAAATATCATTATCACTACACCTTCTGAATTGATGGTCACATCAACACAGGGTTTTCACTAAAAGAATTCTTTAGATGTATAGTTGTTCCTAAATGAAAATATTGGCTATCTGATATCCAATATGGCCACCAGGGAAGACATTTTGAAAATCTTGTTATCGTTGCATGTCCTAAATAGATTTCATACCAATATGAGAGGGTAACTGAAAGATTCCTTATGATGTCTAGTTGGTGCTACTCTAACATTTAATATGGCTGCCATGGTGTCCATCTTGAAAATTGTATTATTGGTACTCCTACTGTATAGATCATATCAGCATCAGGTTTTCACCAAAAGACTTCAGATGATGTCTAGCTGGTCCTCAATGAAAATTATGTCAGTCTGATAACCATTATGGCCATCTTGGAAGTCGTCTAAGAATCTTGTTATCACAAAACAGTCATATTGACCTCGGGTTTTAATCAGATCTTCTTATGACATAAGTTGGTCTTAAACTAAAAATGGTGCCAATCTGACATCCATTGTAGTCACCAGAGCCATATTAAAAGTCTTGTTAATGCTACTCCTGAATGTAAAGTCATATCCAGAAACTGCTGTTATGTCATCTCTCCAGTGGCTGTATCAACATGGGTTTTCAGCATTTGGCTGAAATCCCATGAAAATGGCATGTTATACATCAGTTATGACGGCCATGGCAATGGGCTTAAAGTCTTGTTGTTATTACTCCTACTGAATGGTTGATCATTTTGACAAAGGGTCTTCACCAAAAGACTTCTAATAATGTCTGATTTGTCCCAGATGAAAATGGTACCAAACTAACATTGAATATGTGTACCACAGCAGCTACATATGAACTCCTGTTATTGCTGAAAGTTGTATCAGAGATGGTTTGAACTCTTGACAGTTAAAAGGAAGTAACAGTCTTATCTTCAATTTCTGGAAATTCCTTTTGCGCAGTAATGTGCCAGTCCCATCAAATGACTCTTATTTAAATGATAAATTTATCTCGGTTATATGAATTCCAGTTTTATTGCTTCCATAAACAGCATTATTATGAGGGCATACTGTGTATTTTGCACAATGATACAACTGGTATAAGTTATCTGACTTGTACTTTATGTATTTTGCTCATACAGCTTGGTATAAGGCGATATGACTTATATTATGTGTACTATTCACCATGATACAGCTGGTATAAGGCAATCTCACTTGTACTGTGTGTACTTTGCACCATGATACAGATGGTATAAGGTGATCTCACTTGTACTGTGTGTATTTTGTACTGTGATACAGTAGGTATAAGGTGATCTCACTTGTACTATGTGTACTTTGCACCATGATACAGATGGTATAAGGTGATCTCACTTGTACTGTGTGTGTTTTGCGTTGTGATACAGCTGGTATGAGGTGATCTCACTTCTACTGTATTTTCCAGCATGATACAGCTTTCTATAAGGTAACCTTTCCTATAAGGCATACCATTTTTATGGCTCATGGTTAGTGAAATTACTGTAATTCAGAATAAGTACTGTTTACAATTAGGTGTGCATAATACACATGTTCATATAGTAAAGTACATAATTCTCATCACTTTTGTGACTTTCAGGACAAACTTCACAAGCAGCTCCGAAACCCCGTATTTCCCCCAGCTCCTCAACAGAGATGTCAGACCGCCAGTTTGCCATCATATGCTCAGAGAAACAAGCTAGGGTAACTCTTCCTCAACAACTCAGTCATGATATCAAAGACTGTCTCTCATTGTTTTGCAAAAGAATAATAAGTGATTATTTTTTGGCTATCATGTTTGATCAGCAGTTGTTGCGTTTATCTGGGACCTGTTACTGTAGTTCACTATGTTCAGTTGAGTAAAAAAATGTTTTTCTTTGTTCTGAAAAATAAGCAAGGTAAAATCTTTCAGATTTGGTTTTATAAAAAAAGTAGGCAAATCATTAACAGATGAGAAGCTTTATTTTGGATATTTGTATAAATTCAAACAAAAGAAATATATTTTTTACCTGCATCTTTTAATTAATCTTTACATTTTATTTCAGGTTGTAGCATTACCATCACAAACCTGTCCGTATAAAGTTAGAATATCTGAACATTCTTTTGTTGTCAGAGCTGATATTGTTTCCTTTAAAGGTAAGTTGAACAATTTGATTGTTATCTCCATACCGACTAAACTGTGATTATAAATAGAATTTTGCCCATTCATTAGATTGTTTCTTAATTACACCCTGCATGTATTGGAATCTATTATACCTACAGTTATGTACAAAAATTGGTGACTATTGCATTTTTAGTACAGTAACTTGACAGTATTGACAAGGTAGATAACCATGACCTAATTTTATTTCCCTGCCCAAATTAATGTGGTTTAGGCATTTGGTGTTTCCTTTATCTATTCTTTTTGTCTGTCCATCTGTTAAAATTTGGCAATATAGCCGTGTTCATAATGCACTGTTGGGGCATTTCTGTTCACTAAATACATTTATTGTTTACTCTGTCGTGACTTTTCTATTTTAGCTATTCTTTCTTTATGCCATTCCTTTCTAGGACCCAATCTTCAAACTTTACAAAAATGTAGATAATCTCTGGCACTAAATTACCAAAACACAGTTATATACCTTCATTTGTGTGCCAGAGTTCATTTCAGCTAATTTTCAACACTATTAACCCTACACTTATAAGACTTTACATGTTAATGCACCTTAGTGAGGAGTACATTGCAGTACAAAAAAAAGCTGGTCAGTTTGACCTACATTTGATACATGAGACTTTCCACCAAATATTCACATTCAACCCTTGCTTAAATTTATGTGCCAGTTTGGTCATTACACTATTTGTTGGAGCTGTATGACTTCGTATAGCCATTTGTTCAAACCTTAGTGGTCATGATATGGAAATTAAGCTGAACATGTTCGGGGCATTAATTCAAAACTGAATTTTATCTTTTTGACTTTGTCATTGTTTAGTGAAAAATTGAAAACCATAATAAAATTAAGCTGTTCTAGTGTCAGTTATTAAATATGTTTATCAGTTTGTAATTGCAGTAATGTAATTTAGATCTTCCTATCAGTTGCAGTTAATTACAATGTATAGTTTCTGCTGTGCTTTTTTGAAGTCACATGGCAAAAACGTGTAATTGACCAAAATAGGCAACAAAACCTAATGGATTGATTATTTTGTTTAAGTACAGTGCAATATTATTTGTGAAAAAAACACTACAAATTATGTACAAGTCCATGCCAGACAGAAAATCTATTAAACAAGACTAGATTGTGCAAAATAAATACAGCAGAGCATAGAATTACAGAAATGCATAGTAGTTATGAAGTTATGTGCACTCAAATGACTGTTCCAGTGGCCTAGTTGTTAGAGCGTCCTCCTTGGATGTGGGAGGTCACAGGTTTGAACACTGGTCAAGTCATACCAAAGACTTATAAAAATGGTACTAACAGCTGCTTTGCTTGGCTCTCAGCATTAAGAAGTTAGTGCTAGGACTGGTCGGCCTGATATCAGGATAATATGACGGTGTGACATTATGCTACGTCTGCATCATAATGCCCCAGTGCTGGACATCACTATCAACTGTCACACTGCAGACATTGTAGCGATATGACTGAATTATTTTTAAAGCTACATTGAAAATCCAAATCACACAACACATGCACACAATTAATCCCTACAATGGGCAGTAATTTAATTTATCAAATAACATGTATACATTTGTGTAATGACATCAGGTATTAATGACACTGGGCAATGGCACCATGTCATTGATATGACATGTGGCATCATTTCATAAATTTGATACTGAGATAGCATAAATATGACACTTAACCAGTAACATTTCATAAATATGACACTGAGGTATCATAATGCCCTAAATGTGACACCAGGATGGCATCATGTCATAAATATGACACTGGGATATCATAATGTCTTAAATGTGTCACAAGGATGGCATCATGTCATAAATATGGCATTAGGATGGCATTATGCCCTACATATGACACTGGGATGGCATTGTGCCCTAAGTATGACACTGAGATGGCATAATTTCATAAATATTACACTGGGCTGACATTTGGTCATTATGACACTGACAGATGATACATAATAACACCACCATAAAGTGTTATTGATATGAAGAGTCTGTAAAGTTTTGTTATGATTAGTACAGCTTTCCCACATTATCATGCTCTTCACCTAACACAATCCTGGATATAACAGTACTGATATGAACCCATACCCAGACTTGCAAATTAAACAAAGGAATACTAAATATAAAAGTAATGAATTTTCAACATCCTTTAATTGAAAACTTTTGGGAAAGAGTGTTGAACTGGCATATCACATATTTGACAGTATGTATTGAAAGAAACCATAAAGTTCAGTACTATCAGTATTATATCTTATCATTATGTGACAAAGTTAAATGCACACATTTACATAAGTAAAGTTACTGCTATATGTTTGACTGGCATTTGTATTCCATACCTTCCTCCCCCCCACCTGACACACATAATATATCTAATTCATCAAATGTTCTTTTTTCCTTTTTTCTTTTTTTTTTCGCTGTACTGAGTGATGTTCAGTAGACAAGATGGTTGCCAGTCATGGAACCCAACTACTGCATTAGAATGTGAGAGATGGCAGTTATGGAGCCCAACTACTGCATTAGAATGTGAGAGATACCAGTTATGGAGCCCGACTACTGCATTAGAATGTGAGAGATGGCAATTATGGAGCCCAACTACTGCATTAGAATGTGAGATATACCAGTTATGGAGCCCGACTACTGCATTAGAATGTGAGAGATGGCAGTTATGGAGCCCAACTACTGCATTAGAATGTGAGATATACCAGTTATGGAGCCCGACTACTGCATTAGAATGAGAGAAATGGCAGATATGGAGCCCAACTACTGCATTAGAATGTGAGATGTACCAGTTATGGAGCCCAACTACTGCATTAGAATGTGAGATATACCAGTTATGGAGCCCAACTACTGCATTAGAATGTGAGATATACCAGTTATGGAGCCCAACTACTGCATTAGAATGTGAGATATACCAGTTATGGAGCCCAACTACTGCATTAGAATGAGAGAAATGGCAGATAATGGAGCCCAACTACTGCATTAGAATGAGAGAGATGCTAGTTATAGAGCCGAACTACTGCATTAGAATGTGAGAGATACCAGTTATGGAGCCCAACTACTGCATTAGAATCTGAGAGATACCAGTTATGGAGCCCAACTACTGCATTATAATGCATCTATGTATCTCTGTCATACTCATTAAATGAAACAATTTGCCACTTTTTGAAAGCAGCTTACATCATTAATTTAAGATGAGTTTTCAGATATAAAGAAATCACCTGACAGAATTCTCATTGATATTATCATGTGATTCTTGTCTTTGTTGCAGGTGACTGCGTATGTTTAGCCTGTTATATTGCCAATGGTCACATCATGATGTACAGTTTACCCAGTCTCAAATTGCTGCTGGATGTGGATTTTCTCCCTCTCACAGACCTCAGGTATTTGGAGTACTGTAATTCTATTATTTGTCCATGTGTCATTAAATTTTTTATTGTGTTTTTTGTGGTTCAAATTTTGATGTAATATTATGAACCCCAAGGTTTGGAGAGACAACATTTCTCCCATGAATTCATTCCAGAAAACACATTAATGTTAGGAACAAGCTCTGCTACCTCTCAAATCAAGCAATAACAGAAAGGCAAGAAATTAATATCATTCCCATCAATATTATCTGCCAGGCAAAAGAAACTCTTCCCATCCTTTCTGTATACCTCACCTCACTGCTGCTAGTTGGTCAAAAGTTGTTTACCAGATTTTTAACTTTTGCTGATATGTCATATCTAATACTTCACACAGAATTTAAGTTGATCATGTGGATTGTTGACCATCCATTTACAAACAAATTGGTGTAGTATTGAAAGTAAAGGTATAACAAATATAAATTAGTCTAGTATGGAATGTAAAGGTATGACCAACATACATTGCTGTTGTATTGAATGTAAAGGTATGACATACATACTTGGTATAGTATTGAATGTAAAGGTATGACATACATACTTGGTATAGTATTGAATGTAAAGGTATGACATACATACTTGGTATAGTATTGAATGTAAAGGTATGACATACATACTTGGTATAGTATTGAATGTAAAGGTATGACACATATTTGGTATAGTATTGAATGTAAAGGTATGACATACATACTTGGTATAGTATTGAATGTAAACCATGAAACTTTCCCAGCCACTGATGCAACTGTCGTCTTAAATCTTATGGCTTATGTTTTGGGGAGATATCAACCCATACACAAGTCCCATCCCACCTGGATGTTTTATTCTGATGTTAACAGAATACCTGATGAGGAAAAAAACCCACAATAAGTGCAGTGATTACTATGACTTGCCATATGGAATACAGTTTTTAAGCAGCCAAGGGTGAAATCTATAGAGCTCTGCTGTTTTCTGATTGCCCAACCCCATCAGCTGCATGCCAGGTCTGTAAGGTTAAGACTTTAATGGATTTTGAAGACAAAGATGCACAGGCATCCTTCCATTACAGTCAGTGAAGGTTAAAGAAATATCTGACCCCACTGACTGATGAAATATGGGACCCAGGCAATGCCAAGGCTTTCTTTTTAGAAAGCCAGCTACCAGCATCATTCTGTCTATGTTGGTATTGCATACATTTGCCGACATCCAGCACCAAGCTACCATCCTTTGGACAAAACCTTTGTGGTAAACAAATGTCATAATGCCACCTCCAAGTTAGTGGGAAAAAATTATTGCTACCCCATTAATACTAGATTTGACTCTTCTAGAAATTTCTCAACTGACCTAAAAACCAGGCAGCTGTCATGCATGGGAATCCACAGACTACATTGTCAAGATTGTCAATGAAGGCTTGCACCAGAAGATGACTAATGTCCAGGCTACTTAAGGTAAGCTATCTATATAGCCTGTCCTACTGTACAACATATCATATCCCAGGATTGTCACCTTTGGGCATGCCATTGCTTTCTGGATGAAAAACAGAGGAAGTACATAAACAGGCATCACAGGAACTGCCTCATCAGTTTGCTTTATGACCTGTATCCACTTTCAGTCTCAGCCACAGCAAAGAAACAGTCACAGGCAAAATTGTTAAGAGGCTGAATAATACTTGAAGCCAGCAATTACTTCCTTAATCCAGCTTTGGTTGGTAGCAGGCCCCTCAATTCTGGAGGCAGTGTGATAAAGGGGAAGGGAAAGGTTTTCTTCCACAAGCCTCCAGACAGTCAATGTTGGCTTGTCATCCCAAGTGCCAATGACAGCCTTCTGTGGGGTGCCAGATTCCTTCATGTTTAAACCATGTAGATCAACCTGTTTCTCAATAACAAATGGCAGTCCAAGTTGTTTCAGAGGGGCTTCATATTTTATATATCCAATCTCTTTCCCACTCAACTTCCCCATCCATGATGGATTTACCATCTGGTCTGGAAAAGGCATGAAGTTGATCTGGTCACTACTCAACATGTGGTTGGTGGAGATGGTTCACAAGTTGAACTCTGAGATTTTAGTACCTAAAACAAACAGGAATCTCAGACCAAACCTCCACTGGCTCAACAAGTACATAACAGCATTGAAGTTCAAAATAGATGGCAAGATTGGACATTTGGTAAAAGGGATGATCTTACAGTCAGTTTAGATTTAATTGACATATACTTTCATTTCCATATACACACATCCTTGCACAAGATCCTTCAGTTTGGTTTCCAAGGAACCATTTACCAATTTCACCAGGATCGTCAACTATCTGTCTCTTTTGCTTGGCCTTGTCAGCAGCAAAACCAGTGAATGGTGTCAGTATTCTCCAAAAGCAGATGTTAAGATTATCTATGATCATGAAATGTCATTTTTGAGTCAGTTAGGGTTATAAATAAATTGGAATAAGTCAGACCTCACCCCGACCCAATATTTTACCCACCTGGATATGGAATTTGTTTACAAACCTCAGTCTTGCTAGCTTCCCTTAATTGCATGTGGTACAGATTATTAAGCTTATAAAGTCAGTTTTTGACAGGTGGTTTGATCTTGGTGATAGGTTTTGCAACTCCTTGCCTTACTCAGTGGGGCAAAGATTTGATTTTATCTGCTGCTTTTTCATGTGACAGGTTTTTAGAGACTGGTGCAGACCTTCAAACCCACAGTTGGTGAATTTTTCTTCAGGCTCTTTGAGGAGAAAAGTTAACCCCAATTACCATCAAGGGCTTCCATTACATGGTCTAAGACACATTCATATATCATGACGATATATAGGTCATGATATGAATTTATAAGTCCTGTTAGTCAAGTTTTAATTTAATTCACTCACCCAGTGAAAGTAAGATTTATTGTTGGTATTGACGTGGCTCAATTAAAATTGGTTTGCATCCTTAGCTAGCACCTCCATGAAGCCTTTGTGAAACAAAATTTGTTTCTTGATAGCTTTAGCTTCAGCAGGCAGGGTCATTGAATTGTATGTCCTTTCAGTGTACCCAAGCTATCTATTGTTCAGATCTGATGCTTCTATTGCCCTAATGATACATCCAGGTTTCATAGTGAAAAACAGGCTGCCATCAATGGGATATCGAAGAATCTTCATCTCCTTAATCAATGAGTCTGGGAAGATGGTAATGCAGAACTAAATTCAAGCAGTCAGACTATGTGAAGTGCAAAGTAAAGTGTACAGGAGTCCAGCAGTACCTCTTCCATCATATTCATATTCTCCAGAAATCAAGTATGCCACATGAAAATTTTAGCACATGAAATCAGAGCTATCTCAGCAACACTTGCATTCTGAGACATAATAATGGATTTGGCTGGTATGCACATACACCATTCTCAAGCTTCTCTCTTTGTAATCTAGTTTTGCAAAGACAAGAATTGAACCTGGTAGATCCAACCCAGACCATTACCAGACCAGTTAAAAGTAAGCACAGCCTTACATTGGTATACAGCAGTGTTTGTGCTGGGTGATTTCAGTCAATAAGAAAATGTAATTTCCTTCATTTTCTATTACCCAGGTACTGTCATGATGGATTGGGTGACCTTCACTTTCTATTACCCAGGTACTGTCATGATGGCTTAGGTGACCTTCATTTTCTAAAACCCTGGTACTGTCATGATGGCTTAGGTGACCTTCATATTCTATTACCCAGGTACTGTCATGATGGCTTAGGTGACCTTCATTTTCTATTACCCAGGTACTGTCATGATGGCTTAGGTGATCTTCACTTTCTATTACCCAGGTACTGTCATGATGGCTTGGGTGACCTTCACTTTCTATTACCCAGTTACTGTCATGATGGCTTGGGTGACCTTCACTTTCTATTACCCAGGTACTGTCATGATGGCTTAGGTGACCTTCATTTTCTATTACCCAGGTACTGTCATGATGGCTTGGGTGACCTTCATTTTCTATTACCCAGGTACTGTCATGATGTCTTAGGTGACCTTCATTTTCTATTACCCAGGTACTGTCATGATGGCTTAAGTGACCTTCATTTTCTCACCACTGTCTGCGTGGGTTCGAGTCTAGGATTCGACCAATGTGGGTATGTGAGAAAGCCTGCCAGTAGCTTCCCGTGGGTCGGTTGTTCTTCCCGGGGTTTTTCCGGGTTCTTCCTCCACCATTAATACTGGCCGCCATACATAGCCTCTCATGTGCTGAAAAATGGCGTTAAACCCCACAACAACAACAACAACAATGACCTTCATTTTCTATTACCCTGGTACTGTCATGATGGATTAGGTGACCTTCATTTCTGTTACCCTGGTATTGTCATGATGG
Organism: Sinohyriopsis cumingii; assembly: GCA_028554795.2. Classification (NCBI taxonomy): domain Eukaryota; kingdom Metazoa; phylum Mollusca; class Bivalvia; order Unionida; family Unionidae; genus Sinohyriopsis; species Sinohyriopsis cumingii. Next base: position 80,938,493 of record CM068829.1, on the reverse strand, counting down.
ATTGGGTGACCTTCACTTTCTATTACCCTGGTACTGTCATGATGGATTAGGTGACCTTCATTTCTATTACCCAGGTACTGTCATGATGGCTTGGGTGACCTTCATTTTCTATTACCTAGGTACTGTCATGATGGATTAGGTGACCTTCATTTTCTATTACCCAAGTACTGTCATAATGGATTAGGCGACCTTCATTTTCTATTACCCAGGTACTGTCATGATGGCTTGGGTGACCTTCATATTCTATTACCCAGGTAGTGTCATGATAGATTGGGTGACCTTCATTTTCTATTACCCAGGTACTGTCATGATGGATAAGGTGACCTTCATTTTCTGTTACCCAAGTACTGTCATGATGGCTTGGGTGACCTTCGTATTCTATTACCCAGGTACTGTCATGATAGATTGGGTGACCTTCTTTTTCTATTACCCAGGTACTGTCATGATGGATTAGGTGACCTTCATTTTCTATTACCCAGGTACTGTCATGATAGATTGGGTAACCTTCATTTTCTGTTACCCAGGTACTGTCATGATGGATTAGGTGACCTTCTTTTGTTTTGATATTAGGAGTGGGTTTGCCCTCTAAACAGAAGACTCCTTATTCTCACAAGGGTGCATATAGTAGAAGTAGAATGCTAAGCATTCCCTCCTCTTTCCACCTGTTCTTGTAATGCAAATTTTAATGGGGAATGTATTCAAAGGAGAAAGCAAATTGTTTAGTAAATTATGTTTCTCAGAGAATATATGCCCAGTCGCATTGCTTTAAAACTCTCTCACACCATTCCACAGATGTGTACATCCTCAATTAGGTATTACTCAAGCTAATTCTGATCACTCAGCTGAAAACTGGTAAACAACCATAGCTACCTATGTGTGAGGGGAGATGTTAGGAAGAGTTTCTTCCCTTCAGCTTAATGGAATACAGATGTGAAATTTTAAAAAATCATCTTTATATGTTTGCTGGTTTCAAGAGGTAGCAGAGCTTCTCCCTAATGTTAAGATGCTTGGGTAAATATTCTCTAAAGACATAACATTCTACAAAATTTGTTATTTCACTGACATCATACCACAATATATTTGGACAAGTCTTTAGGACCCATGTTAGGCAAACAAATTTGGAAAATTCTATCAGTAATTGCATGCAAAATCATTTGGACATATGTGCACCATCCACATGGAAACACGTTTCAACACATACATTAATCATCAGGCATTTTGAGCTGGTTTTCGTAGAGCCACCTTTGAGGAAAAGTTCTATTAGACTACTGTCGTTGAGGTAAATGACCATTACTTCACATCACACACTACTGTCATTGAGGTAAATGACCATTACTTCACATCACACACTACTGTCATTGAGGTAAATGACCATTACATCACACACTACTGTCATTGAGGTAAATGACCATTACTTCGCGTCACGTACTACTGTCATTGAGGTAAATGACCATTACTTCGCATCACGTACTACTGTCATTGAGGTAAATGACCATTACTTCACATCACACACTACTGTCATTGAGGTAAATGACCATTACTTCACATCACACACTACTGTCATTGAGGTAAATGACCATTACTTCACATCACGTACTACTGTCATTGAGGTAAATGACCATTACTTCACATCACATACTACTGTCATTGAGGTAAATGACGATTACTTCACATCACACACTACTGTCATTGAGGTAAACGACCATTACTTCACATCACACACTACTGTCATTGAGGTAAATGACCATTACTTTACATCACGTACTACTGTCATTTATTAAATGACCATTACTTCACATCACATACTACTGTCATTGAGGTAAATGACCATTACTTCACATCACATACTACTGTCATTGAGGTAAATGACCATTACTTCACATCGCACACTACTGTCATTGAGGTAAATGACCATTACTTCACATCACGTACTACTGTCATTGAGGTAAATGACCATTACTTCACATCACATACTACTGTCGTTGAGGTAAATGACCATTACTTCACATCACATACTACTGTCATGTAAGTAAATGACCATTACTTAACATCATGTGGCACTACTGTCATTGAGGTAAATGACCATTACTTAACATCATGTGGTACTACTATCATTGAGGTAAATGACCATTACTTTACATCATGTGGTACTACTGTCATTGAGGTAAATGACCATTACTTCACATCACATACTACTGTCATTGAGGTAAATGACCATTACTTCACATCACACACTACTGTCATTGAGGTAAATGACCATTACTTCACATCACGTACTACTGTCATTGAGGTAAATGACCATTACTTCACATCACGTACTACTGTCATTGAGGTAAATGATGATTACTTCACATCACACACTACTGTCATTGAGGTAAACGACCATTACTTCACATCGCACACTACTGTCATTGAGGTAAATGACCATTACTTCACATCACATACTACTGTCATTGAGGTAAATGACCATTACTTCACATCACATACTACTGTCATTGAGGTAAATGACCATTACTTCAAATCGCACACTACTGTCATTGAGGTAAATGACCATTACTTCACATCACGTACTACTGTCATTGAGGTAAATGACCATTACTTCACATCACATACTACTGTCGTTGAGGTAAATGACCATTACTTCACATCACATACTACTGTCATGTAAGTAAATGACCATTACTTAACAACATGTGGCACTACTGTCATTGAGGTAAATGACCATTACTTAACATCATGTGGTACTACTATCATTGAGGTAAATGACCATTACTTTACATCATGTGGTACTACTGTCATTGAGGTAAATGACCATTACTTCACATCACATACTACTGTCATTGAGGTAAATGACCATTACTTCACATCACATGGTTGTTATTTAAGATATTGACTTAATCTGTTATTTATAGTAACTGGGTTGGATTCTTCACTATCCAAAATAGAGATAACATATTTTATTAAGCACTTTCCTGCTATTTATAGTAACTGGGTAGGATTCCTCCCTATCCAAAATAGAGATAACATATTTTATTAAGCACTTTCCTGCTATTTATAGTAACTGGGTTGGATTCTTCACTATCCAAAATAGAGATAACATATTTTATTAGCACTTTCCTGAATTTGGATGATTCAGATTATGGCTGTAAATGCTGATTTGACCAGTATCAATGTAGTCATCACTGATTTTTGACAATTTATTAAATTCTACTGATTTGATGATATGGACCTAAACAACAGACTGGTAGATCTAGAGGAAATTCTGCTGATTTGATGATATAGGCCTAAACAACAGACTGGTAGATTTAGAGGAAATTCTACTGATTTGATGATATGGACCTAAACAACAGACTGGTAGATTTAGAGGAAATTCTACTGATTTGTTGATATAGGCCTAAACAACAGACTGGTAGATTTAGAGGAAATTCTACTGATTTGATGATATAGGCCTAAACAACAGACTGGTAGATTTAGAGGAAATTCTACTGATTTGATGATATAGGCCTAAACAACAGACTGGTAGATCTAGAGGAAATTCTACTGATTTGATGATATAGGCCTAAACAACAGACTGGTAGATTTAGAGGAAATTCTACTGATTTGATGATATGGACCTAAACAACAGACTGGTAGATTTAGAGGAAATTCTACTGATTTGATGATATAGGCCTAAACAACAGACTGGTAGATTTAGAGGAAATTCTACTGATTTGATGATATAGGCCTAAAAAACAGACTGGTAGATTTAGAGGAAATTCTACTGATTTGATGATATAGGCCTAAACAACAGACAGGTAGATTTAGAGGAAATTCTACTGATTTGATGATATGGACCTAAGCAACAGACTGGTAGATTTAGAGGAAATTCTACTGATTTGATGATATAGGCCTAAACAACAGACTGGTAGATTTAGAGGAAATTCTACTGATTTGATGATATAGGCCTAAACAACAGACTGGTAGATTTAGAGGAAATTCTACTGATTTGATGATATAGGCCTAAACAACAGACTGGTAGATTTAGAGGAAATTCTACTGATTTGATGATATGGACCTAAACAACAGACTGGTAGATTTAGAGGAAATTCTACTGATTTGATGATATAGGCCTAAACAACAGACTGGTAGATTTAGAGGAAATTCTACTGATTTGATGATATGGACCTAAACAACAGACTGGTAGATTTAGAGGAAATTCTACTGATTTGTTGATATAGGCCTAAACAACAGACTGGTAGATTTAGAGGAAATTCTACTGATTTGATGATATAGGCCTAAACAACAGACTGGTAGATTTAGAAGAAATTCTACTGATTTGATGATATAGGCCTAAACAACAGACTGGTAGATTTAGAGGAAATTCTACTGATTTGATGATATAGGCCTAAACAACAGACTGGTAGATTTAGAAGAAATTCTACTGATTTGATGATATAGGCCTAAACAACAGACTGGTAGATTTAGAGGAAATTCTACTGATTTGATGATATAGGCCTAAACAACAGACTGGTAGATTTAGAGGAAATTCTACTGATTTGATGATATGGACCTAAACAACAGACTGGTAGATTTAGAGGAAATTCTACTGATTTGATGATATGGACCTAAGCAACAGACTGGTAGATTTAGAGGAAATTCTACTGATTTGATGATATAGGCCTAAACAACAGACTGGTAGATTTAGAGGAAATTCTACTGATTTGTTGATATAGGCCTAAACAACAGACTGGTAGATTTAGAGGAAATTCTACTGATTTGATGATATAGGCCTAAACAACAGACTGGTAGATTTAGAGGAAATTCTACTGATTTGATGATATAGGCCTAAACAACAGACTGGTAGATTTAGAGGAAATTCTACTGATTTGATGATATAGGCCTAAACAACAGACTGGTAGATTTAGAGGAAATTCTACTGATTTGATGATATAGGCTTAAACAACAGACTGGTAGATTTAGATGTTGAGAAGGATCAGCTACAGAATGTCACAGAGCTTTACTGATGGTAAATGAATCTCTCACGATTCTTAAGCATAGTGAACAATTCTTCCGTGAAAAATAATTATAGAACAATAAAGATCAGATTGATGGCCTACACAGTAACAGATGTTCAGATAAAGAGTTAAAACAAAGATGCACACCATGAAATAGTTCCATTTGACTAAATCTGATTTTCTAACCAGAGAATCATTATAAAATTCATGAGTTTAACTTCCTCAATATCAAATTGTCTGTCTTACATGGAGCATGTGACAGGCATAAGAGTCTAAATAGAAATCTGCATAAGTAGAACTGTTTAAAATGAGGTGCCTTGTTATACAGATCAATTGGAAGCTGTCCCCGTTTATGTGTATGGGACTCATTGGTACTACAAAGTGACAACATTTATTCATTCTGTTGACATGTATACTTGCCATGCTTGAATTTGCAAAGAAAAGTACACTTGAAAGGAGTTGAGAAACCCCTAGTTTTCTCATACAATTTGTCTCAATTTTTGCATTTCAGAATAGCTAGGACGTTCTGCTTTAGTAATCATGGCCATGCACTGTACATGTGTTCTCCAACAGAGATGCAAAAACTGACCTACTCTGCTGCATTGTGGTAAGTTACCATATGTATTTGCTTATAAGCCAAGTCCAACTGCAAACTTCACAGACCCAGGTCTGCCATTGCATAATGTGCAGGCAAATCTGGAACTGTGCAGTTTATTAGGAGTGATGAGTAGAACAAACAACAAATGACCTCGTCTGCAAATGCATTATACTATGGCAGATCAGTATCTTTGTTGTGTGCAGTTTGACTTGGCTTGTAAGTGAGTACACACGGTTCTTTGAGTAAATTTTGCTACATTTTGGGTAATTTTGATTTTGCTTGAAAATTGTTCCCTTCCATCTGTTAGAAATGCAAGTGATGCAGATTCAGGTAAAATGCAATAAATTTCAGGCATTTGATTCGGATATTATGATGGCACATAAACGATATCTCTGCCTGTACCGTCTTCAAACTTTTATGTTTAGTAAGATTGAATATGTACTAACAAGTTCAGTCCTAACAGTTTTGCCAGTGGCTCTAGTTTTTCCTATTTTTGATACTACTTTCCTGCCTATTTTGTCAGACTCTTTATTTCTTCTTATGTACAAAATGTCCTTTTATCCCTATTTTTAAATGTAATGTTGAAAATTAATTACACACTGCATGAACGGCCAAAGCAAATAAATTCAGATATGGTCACTTTGATGTGGAGCTGGTTGTTTAAAACAGTAGATGCCATCATAACTAAAGAGATAGTTAGCATGTAAGTAAGAGCATGCTTTTGTTTAGTTTGTAAAAGTATTATTTTTTCAATAATTTATATACATTTGTCACTATTTTTCTGTATAAAATATCCCAGATTTGCCAATCTTTTTTCTGTTGCATTTTTTAAAAACTGCAGCCCTACTTTATCCCTGCTTTTTTCACAGTGTTGTTGGATAAACAGTCTTAACTATCTTTGATGAATAGCTTATATAAATTGTATAATTTAACAACAAATTATGGAAGCTGCAGTTTTTTCTAATGCATCAGACCGATTCTTTATTTTCCTTCAAATGAACACTATCACAGTTTAACAGTCATTTGCCTTCACTCTCTGTGCAATGGGGAGAGGGATAAATATTAATTAATTTGCCTTCACTCTGTGTGCAAGGGAGAGACAGATAAATACATATGTGCAACTATCAGATTTAAGTTATGTTTACAAATGTTACCTTGTAAAGAGTTAAAATGAGTGAATATTCAATGCACAAATATTTTATTTATGCTAAATGATCAATTTTGTAAAAATGAAAACCGTCAGAGAAAGTGATTTTCTTTTATGCTTTTGTGCATTTAGCTAAATGTCTTCTAGCAGCAGTTGATTTTTGCAGGGACAGTTTCAACAAAATTTATTTCATCAATGTGAACATTGAACAGAATATGCATTTAATTTAAAAATTCCTTAAAAAGGATGCATTTAAATCCTAATAATTATATTTCAAGGATTCATGTAGATGAAGAGGATAAGGAATAAAGCACAACAAGAACAACTTGCTAATACAATTTTTGTGGATCTGTGAGTCAAATGGTCAATAGTTCTGCCTAACGACAAACATTATGTATAAAAAAAACATTACAAATTTTTAATTTGCTTGCATAAAAAAGACAAACTGCAGACACACTTCCAGTTTTGACTGCTGTTGGTTGTCTGCATCTGTTATAGAAAAGGTAGATAATGTAATATATTGTGAGATAATTGGTTGGGAGACAAGTCTGTAATTGGCGTAAATTAGCCTGACCTTATATTCAAGTAGAAGCACAGTTAACTGCTTAAATGACTAAGGGTAGCATTAGTTCCAGGATGTTAAAGAGTAAGGCAGGTGATATGTGCTAATTTAACTTTTGGGACTGGATAAGAAGTGATGTTGGATGTTCATTTGCTTTCTTGAATTTGTGCAGTGAGCAGTTATGTATTAGCAGACAGGACAATGTTGTGTCAAGAAAGGTCAGTCTGGATGCTGAGTGCTACTTCACAGGCATTACATCAGAACATTTACATGTATTAGCTTCAGTGGACAGGACAATGTTGTGTTATGTCAAGAAAGGTCAGTCTGGATGCTGAGTGCTACTCGTTGGACAGGACAGTGTTGTGTTATGTCAAGAAAGGTCAATCTGGATGCTGAGTGCTACTCATTGGACAGGACAGTGTTGTGTTATGTCAGGAAAGGTCAGTCTGGATGCTGAGTACTACTCAGTGGACAGGACAGTGTTGTGTTATGTCAAGAAAGGTCAATCTGGATGCTGAGTGCTACTCAGTGGACAGGACAGTGTTGTGTTATGTCAAGAAAGGTCAATCTGGATGCTGAGTGCTACTCAGTGGACAGGACACTTATGTCAAAAAAGGTCAGTCTGGATGCTGAGTACTACTCAGTGGACAGGACAGTGTTGTGGTATGTCAAGAAAGGTCAGTCAGGATGCTGAGTGCTACTCAGTGGACAGGACAGTGTTGTGGTATGTCAAGAAAGGTCAGTCAGGATGCTGAGTGCTACTCAGTGGACAGGATAGTGTTGTGTTATGTCAAGAAAGGTCGATCTGGATGCTGAGTACTACTCATTGGACAGGACAATGTTATGTCAAGAAAGGTCGATATAGATGCTGAGTGCTACTCAGTGGACAGGACAGTGTTGTGTTATGTCAAGAAAGGTCAGTCTGGATGCTGAGTGCTACTCAGTGGACAGGACAATGTTGAGTTATGTCAGGAAAGGTCAGTTGGGATGCTGAGTGCTACTCAGTGGACAGGACAGTGTTGTATTATGTCAGGAAAGGTCGGTCTGGATGCTAAGTGCTACTCAGTGGACAGGACAATGTTGTTTTATGTCAAGAAAGGTAAGTCTGGATGCTGAGTGCTACTCAGTGGACAGGTCAATGTTGTGTTATGTCAGGAAAGGTCAATTGGGATGCTGAGTGTTACTCAGCAGACATTACATCTGAACATTTACAAGTTGCTAAGAACACTACATGGAATAATATTCAAGTTCATATACAAGTTGCTAAGAACACTACGTGGAATAATATTCAAGTACATTTACAAGTTGCTAAGAACACTACGTGGAATAATATTCAAGTTCATATACAAGTTGCTAAGAACACTACATGGAATAATATTCAAGCACATTTACAAGTTGCTAAGAACACTACGTGGAATAATATTCAAGTTCATATACAAGTTGCTAAGAACACTACATGGAATAATATTCAAGCACATTTACAAGTTGCTAAGAACACTACGTGGAATAATATTCAAGGTCATATACAAGTTGCTAAGAACACTACGTGGAATAATATTCAAGTTCATATACAAGTTGTTAAGAACACTACATGGAATAATATTCAAGTACATATACAAGTTGCTAAGAACACTACGTGGAATAATATTCAAGTTCATATACATGGAATAATATTCAAGTTCATATACAAGTTGCTAAGAACACTACATGGAATAATATTCAAGTTCATATACAAGTTGTTAAGAACACTACATGGAATAATATTCAAGTTCATATACAAGTTGTTAAGAACACTACATGGAATAATATTCAAGTTCATATACAAGTTGTTAAGAACACTACATGGAATAATATTCAAGTACATATACAAGTTGCTAAGAACACTACATGGAATAATATTCAAGTACATATACAAGTTGTTAAGAACACTACATGGAATAATATTCAAGTTCATATACAAGTTGTTAAGAACACTACGTGGAATAATATTCAAGTTCATATACAAGTTGTTAAGAACACTACGTGGAATAATATTCAAGTAGATATACAAGTTGCTAAGAACACTACGTGGAATAATATTCAAGTAGATATACAAGTTGCTAAGAACACTACATGGAATAATATTCAAGTACATATACAAGTTGCTAAGAACACTACATGGAATAATATTCAAGTACATATACAAGTTGCTAAGAACACTACATGGAATAATATTCAAGTACATATACAAGTTGCTAAGAACACTACATGGAATAATATTCAAGTACATATACAAGTTGCTAAGAACACTACATGGAATAATATTCAAGTACATATACAAGTTGTTAAGAACACTACATGGAATAATATTCAAGTACATATACAAGTTGTTAAGAACACTACATGGAATAATATTCAAGTACATATACAAGTTGTTAAGAACACTACATGGAATAATATTCAAGTACATATACAAGTTGTTAAGAACACTACATGGAATAATATTCAAGTTCATATACAAGTTGCTAAGAACACTGCATGGAATAATATTCAAGTTCATATACAAGTTGCTAAGAACACTGCGTGGAATAATATTCAAGTTCATATACAAGTTGCTAAGAACACTACGTGGAATAATATTCAAGTTCATATACAAGTTGCTAAGAACACTACGTGGAATAATATTCAAGTTCATATACAAGTTGCTAAGAACACTACATGGAATAATATTCAAGTTCATATACAAGTTGTTAAGAACACTACATGGAATAATATTCAAGCACATTTACAAGTTGTTAAGAACACTACATGGAATAATATTCAAGTTCATATACAAGTTGCTAAGAACACTACGTGGAATAATATTCAAGCACATTTACAAGTTGTTAAGAACACTACGTGGAATAATATTCAAGCTCATATACAAGTTGCTAAGAACACTACATGGAATAATATTCAAGTACATATACAAGTTGCTAAGAACACTACGTGGAATAATATTCAAGTACATATACAAGTTGCTAAGAACACTACGTGGAATAATATTCAAGTACATATACAAGTTGCTAAGAACACTACGTGGAATAATATTCAAGTACATATACAAGTTGCTAAGAACACTACGTGGAATAATATTCAAGTACATATACAAGTTGTTAAGAACACTACGTGGAATAATATTCAAGTACATATACAAGTTGTTAAGAACACTACGTGGAATAATATTCAAGTACATATACAAGTTGTTAAGAACACTACGTGGAATAATATTCAAGTACATATACAAGTTGTTAAGAACACTACGTGGAATAATATTCAAGTACATATACAAGTTGTTAAGAACACTACGTGGAATAATATTCAAGTACATATACAAGTTGTTAAGAACACTACGTGGAATAATATTCAAGTACATATACAAGTTGCTAAGAACACTACGTGGAATAATATTCAAGCACATTTACAAGTTGCTAAGAACACTACGTGGAATAATATTCAAGTTCATATACAAGTTGCTAAGAACACTACGTGGAATAATATTCAAGCACATTTACAAGTTGCTAAGAACACTACGTGGAATAATATTCAAGTTCATATACAAGTTGCTAAGAACACTACGTGGAATAATATTCAAGTTCATATACAAGTTGCTAAGAACACTACGTGGAATAATATTCAAGTACATATACAAGTTGCTAAGAACACTACGTGGAATAATATTCAAGTACATATACAAGTTGCTAAGAACACTACATGGAATAATATTCAAGCACATTTACAAGTTGCTAAGAACACTACATGGAATAATATTCAAGCACATTTACAAGTTGCTAAGAACACTACATGGAATAATATTCAAGCACATTTACAAGTTGCTAAGAACACTACATGGAATAATATTCAAGCACATTTACAAGTTGCTAAGAACACTACATGGAATAATATTCAAGTTCATATACAAGTTGCTAAGAACACTACATGGAATAATATTCAAGTACATATACAAGTTGCTAAGAACACTACATGGAATAATATTCAAGCACATTTACAAGTTGCTAAGAACACTACATGGAATAATATTCAAGTTCATATACAAGTTGCTAAGAACACTACATGGAATAATATTCAAGTACATCATTTATAGGAGTTATGTCATTGATTGTTAGTGTTACATGACATCATTTATAGGAGTTAATGCCATTGATTGTCAGTACTTCTGACTTTGCTTTCTTACATTTACTCCAGCAAGGATGGTTGGATTTAGCCAAATTTGGCATGCTGCTTTTTATTTAGCCCTCTTAAATGAAGCTGATTTTCCAGCATTCCACAGTATCATCAGCAATTGTTGCCCATCCTCCTCACTTTGTTTCTGAAGAATTTTGAATTTGTGTTTTTGCCTTCTGTTTCTTTGGGGCATCGCAGTCCTTTTACAAATCTTGTTGAAACAAAAGAGTGAGTGAGCATGTCCTGTTGTGATGCCTCAGTAAACAATACATGAAAGATGAGGTATATTCAGCCAGATCAGTGATATATTTTTGTAGACTTCAGGTACAGAAGACTGTATAATTATTTTATGATTGCAGTGATAATCTAGGAGAGATGCTTGGTGATTTGTTTCTGGCTGTAGTAACTCCTGAGCCTCCAAAACAGAACTTCTTCAAGAACCTTTTCAGTGGGGGATCCAATACACTGGACAGGGAGGAGTTGTGTAAGTCTGTAAAGTAACTTTTAAAAGGGTGATGCATTATACTGGATCCTGTCTGTTCTCTTGTACAACCATCTGTCCATGCATCTCAGTATTTTGTACAAACATGTCATCACAAATTGTGTAGACAATTTGACCAAAAACCCTTTTGCCTATAATAAATAGTCTGTGAGATCTGACAAGAAATTCTGTGAGATTTTAATAATTTCTGTGAAATGTGATTTTTGTATGCCTGCCATTATGCAGCTTCTTTTATATTCTGGTCATGACCATCAATCTGAACACCCACATGAACATTTGGGTTTCCATGTGACAACACAGGTTGATTTATGAGTCATAAGATTAAAGTTTATTGTCAATTAGCAAATTAGTTTCGGTGCGATGACAAACTCCACGAGACAAAGAAATATATTGATATTAGTTTTAGAAGATTAAGATAATAGTCATTGTGACCAACAGTGGCAAATTGGATTCATTGTAATAACTTGAATTCTGCTTGATATGCTTCATCAAACTACAGATGGTTTGCCCTACGAAATGTCAAGATAGCAATAATATTGGCATTGCAACATCAAACTCTGCAGATGGTTCGCCCAACAAGATATAAAAGATCGTATTACTTTTGGATTTAGAACATCAAAGTCAAGGTCACTGGATTGGAGAAAATAGGATTTTTCGCAATAACAGGGTTCTAAAAAACATTGTCTTCACTAATAGTTACAGATATGCTGTTCTTGCTGATGCCAAGAAGCATGCTGGTTTGTTTTACTTATGCTTTTTCAAATAATACCAACAAACTTACACTCAGAGAACATTTTAGATTAACCTAAACTTTGTTGCAATTACCTGTTTTCTGGGATTTATTAAAAATGGTGTCTACATTCCAATTTCCATACTTTTTCACCTGATGCCACCAGACTTGTATTGTTGGTACATCTTGGAACAATTTTTGATCATTTCCTGTTTACTGAACATTACTTTGAATATATTGACTTGTGTAACAGAAGCAGGGGATAATCTGAGTTTCCGCTTAAGTACAAATCTTTGTTTCTATCACCTGCTCAAGTAGGATATCATTTTTCTGGTGGTAATTTAAGATTGTGGTGATGGAAGCGTCAATGAAAGTCTTATTTTAAAAATTTTGCAAGTCAGCATGGGTTGGGGGTAGTATGGCAGGGCTACACCCACTATTGTACTGAAGCAGATGAGAGAGAATAGGTTCTGTGAAGCACTCATTTCTTATTGTAAAGACTATATTTTGTGCAAATTTGTCAATGAATGGAATTATTGGTATATCATTGCAGATTTTGATACAGAGATTTTCCAGTTTTAAAACAAAAATTATTTTCTTAAGTTTGACCTGAAAATCTGTAGAATCAAATACAATTTATGTCTGATACAAATGTACATTTGTATTTTTAATTATTACTTTTAAACTCAGAATTTGGATTAGGAATTGGAAATATTCGTTTTAAGCTAAACAAGCAGTAGGATAGACCATATGTATTTGCATGTAAGTCAATTTCGGCTGCAAAGTGCACAGACCCAGATCTGTCACCACATAATGTATGGTCAGTTCTTAGGAGTAATTAATAGAACAAAGAACATAGACTATGATATACCAGTGCATTATGCAAAAGCAGATCAGGATCTCTTTTGTTTTCTATTGAACATGACTTGTACACAGGTATATGATACTTATCTGTATATAGTATAACATTGTTTTTTAAACTTCTGTAAAGTCTGACAGTATTTCTTTAATTTGTAATAAGTGATCAAATTTTAAAGTGCATATTTTTACAGAATAAATACCGTGTTGTGTTGAATTTTACAGAGAATATAATTTGTACAAAGTAGAAAAAAAATGCAATTTAAACTGACTTCTGGAATGTATAGCAATCCAGATACATGTTCGTATATAGAACTGTTGTATATAGGCAAAAAGATTCGAGAAGTTACATATATAAAGTCAGAGTCTGGCATCTTCATTCACTGTATGGTCAACATTGAATTGTAAATGTTTTCAGAAGTGGAGATATAAATAAGTATGTAATGTAATGATTGACTGAAATCTTCCTGTTGCTGTAGTTTATGCAGTATGTAATATAATGATTGACTGAAATCTTCCTGTTACTGTAGTTTATGCAGTAATGATTGACTGAAATATTTCTATTACTGTAGTTTATGCAGTATGTAATGTAATGATTGACTGAAATCTTCCTGTTGCTGTAGTTTATGCAACAAGTAATGTAATGATTGACTGAAATCTTCCTGTTACTGTAGTTTATGCAACAATTAATGTAATGATTGACTGAAATCTTCCTGTTACTGTAGTTTATGCAACATGTAACATAATGATTGACTGAAATCTTCCTGTTACTGTAGTTTATGCAGTATGTAATGTAATGATTGACTGAAATCTTCCTGTTACTGTAGTTTATGCAACAATTAATGTAATGATTGACTGAAATCTTCCTGTTACTGTAGTTTATGCAACATGTAATGTAATGATTGACTGAAATATTTCTGTTACTGTAGTTTATGCAGTATGTAATGTAATGATTGACTGAAATCTTCCTGTTACTGTAGTTTATGCAACAAGTAATGTAATGATTGACTGAAATCTTCCTGTTACTGCAGTTTATGCAGTATGTAATGTAATGATTGACTGAAATCTTCCTGTTACTGTAGTTTATGCAGTATGTAATGTAAAGATTGACTGAAATCTTCCTGTTACTGTAGTTTATGCAACAAGTAATGATTGACTGAAATCTTCCTGTTACTGTAGTTTATGCAACAAGTAATGATTGACTGAAATCTTCCTGTTACTGTAGTTTATGCATCATGTAATGTAATGATTGACTGAAATCTTCCTGTTACTGTAGTTTATGCAGTAATGATTGGCTGAAATATTCCTGTTACTGTAGTTTATGCAGTATGTAATGTAATGATTGACTGAAATCTTCCTGTTACTGTAGTTTATGCAACAATTAATGTAATGATTGACTGAAGTCTTCCTGTTACTGTAGTTTATGCAGTATGTAATGTAATGATTGACTGAAATCTTCCTGTTACTGTAGTTTATGCAGTATGTAATGTAATGATTGACTGAAATCTTCCTGTTACTGTAGTTTATGCAACAATTAATGTAATGATTGACTGAAGTCTTCCTGTTACTGTAGTTTATGCAGTATGTAATGTAATGATTGACTGAAATCTTCCTGTTACTGTAGTTTATGCAGTATGTAATGTAATGATTGACTGAAATCTTCCTGTTACTGTAGTTTATGCAGTATGTAATGTAATGATTGACTGAAATCTTCCTGTTACTGCAGTTCATGCAGTATGTAATGTAATGATTGACTGAAATCTTCCTGTTACTGTAGTTTATGCAGTAATGATTGACTGAAATATTCCTGTTACTGTAGTTTATGCAGTATGTAATGTAATGATTGACTGAAATCTTCCTGTTACTGTAGTTTATGCAGCATGTAATGTAATGATTGACTGAAATATTCCTGTTACTGTAGTTTATGCAGCAGATTATCTGATGGCTGTACATACAAACTCAGAGAATTCTTTTACATCAATTTTATTCCTAGTAAGTATTATATATAAAAACCTTGCTGTCCTTCTTCAGTTGGAGAAGCCAGTGGTAAGGGTCCAAGAGGTTTGGCAACCAAGTTACCTGGGACTGGTATGCAACAGTTACAGGGAGCTTCAGGAACTATAGCAGGGGAGGTGGCCAAGACAAGACAGGTGAGATATTAGACTACAGATTTTATCTTGACATAGAGAAGCCTGACAGTTGTGGAGAATCAAGCCTCAAGTATCATTATCGAGTTCTATTTGATTGTATTGTTAGTTAGTATGTATTTATTTTAGTTAATGTTTTATTACCAATACGGTGTTGGGGGACATCACCCTGTCAGGCACTGGTTTTGTTGAGAATTATTCCAAGTTTATTGCATGCTTGCATTTGTTTTTGTTACGAATTTGATCTTCATGCATGTGGGTCAATGATGTAATTTTGTTTTAACAAAATGTAAAGTCAGCCAGTACCACATGACATCTTTCTATTAATATTTCTAAACAGAATGCATCATTAAGTTATTTGAAGTTAAGTCTGCATTTTTTTAAAATTCACAGTATCCAATAAATATCACTACCTAATGTCATCAGTTACAAAGCCAAAGAATTCATTCTTATTGTCTGATAGTTCTGAATTCCTGAATTGTCATCTAGTAAATTGTGTTGGTCTAATCATCATAAATATTGTCTGACTCCCTTTCCTTGGTCTCACTGTCATATGCAGATGCTTATTTAGAGACTGAGCTTGAGCTTTATAAGTAACACTTTGATCATACAGCTTGTGAAATCTAGTAGAGGTTGCAACTGAACACATCAGTTATGCAGCAAGATCAAATAACCACAATGCCATACTTGGCACTGTACCACACTAGGCACTTTACCACACTAGGCACAATCAGGATTCTCACATGGGAAAACAAGCTATGGGATTAAGGTCAATTATTTACTGGAAGAGTCAGACATTTTTGGCACTGAAAAATTACATGTATTTGCAACTCAATAAAATGAATTGTCAGCTTGAAAACAAAGTGACTGCCTTAACAAGCACTGGCAGAAGACTTTTATATGGTTAAACAGGTACCCTGTGGCTCATTTTATTACCTGGGTCATTATCAGTGGGCAAGTACCATTATACCCATTAACATCTTTAGTGATTATTAAATTTCACACTTAACAATATCTCGATATTTTTCTGGCCCTTTTTTTCACTTGAATCATTTTGAATTTTTTGAAGAATGGAGAATGTACTCAGCATTAGAAGCGGCAATGACAAATTAACCATGCATAACCTGCAAAAAAGTTCAAACTTAAATTTTCCTTTGGCTGAGTTTTTAAGACTGCTGACTGCTTTCCAATACTCCTCCAAGCAAGCTAAGTTCACCCCAAGAATAAAGCTCCTGAGTTGGACTAAAGATGTATTTCTGAGTCTCATATTTCTTAGCCATTGGGGTGTTTTTAGCTTTGCTAGGTAGTGCATATTTATGCATTTTGACTTGAACGAAAACAAATACATGATCTGGCCTGCAGTATTCTTCTGAAAACATCTTGAACAACACAATAACAATCAAGGCATAAACTCAAAATAGTTACTCAAGTGCTTCTACTAAATCTGTTTTGAGCCGGTATGTCCTTTTTATCTCACCTGCACCAATAGCGAGTTGATTTTTATCGAGACTCAAAAGCCATCATGGATCACTTTGGATTCCATTATTACTTAACAAGACCTCACAAAACATTTCACATAAATGGCCTTAAAATCTACAGATTACAACTTGTTGTGTACACATGTTAACCGTCTTAAACTGATTACTCAGCCATACATCATTGCACCAGTATAATGTATCCAATTCCCACTTGACTGGTTCATGTTTTTTTCTTTAATGTGAAAATAGAAAATGTAAAAATTCGTTTTTTTTAAATAAAATTTGTTTCAAATTTTTTTTCTTTCAAAGTGCTAAATCACAACTATATATGGTATATGTGGTAGACAGCCTTTTGAATGGTGATTTTTAACCTACTAATAGTAAAATCATGTATGACATAGTAAATGAATGCAACTTCTTTAATTATTTCAGGCCTTGAGTGAAAGAGGTGAAAAATTATCAGGCGTTGAAGAAAGAACTGCTCAAATGGCATCAGAAGCCGAAAGTTATGCCCATGCAGCGCATCAGTTGATGTTAAAATACAAGGATAAAAAGTGGTACCAATTCTAGGACACATGTAATAAGTACTATTAACAGAGATTTTGGAACTCAATTATAAGACCAGTTCAGCATGTGACCAGAGCATCTTGGGATAGATTATCAGGGCCGCAGTTCATGGATGTAGAAATGGGGTCAAGTTCAGCATGTAGCTTGTTTTGGTGCCATAAAGCAATCATGTCACTCAAAAGAGCTTTTACAGAGCTGTAGGTTTCACAAAAGTGATAGAAGATCCTCTAGCACTTTTCATATGATACATTGATGGGCCAAAAAGAATGAATTTGTATTGAATTCATGACCGTTAAAGTTAGTCATCTGGTAGAAAGAGTTAATTCCCCTTTGCTTTATTAATGATATCTATATGAGAGAATGTGTTAATTCCCCTTTTCTTATTTTATTAATCATATCCATCTGACAGTAAGAGTTAATTCCCCTTTGTTGATCATATTCATGTGTATGGAATATCTTGTCGAAACATAGCTCTTCAAAATTATTTAAACATAATAGAACAGTGAAATCACCATTTTGCAAAGACAGAAAATAAAAGCTCATCTAATTTGCTACATTATGCAAAGAATTTATTTTACATTTTCCACCTTGAAAAGAATCTTTTTTCCGTTTTGCATAGAATCATCAATTGTAAAAACCTCTATGGCTGTTGACATGTATTCATAGAAATGGTTGTTACTGCTGCTGAAGATGTAGAAATCCATTATCAGATGTTGCTTTACATGAAGCTTCTTTTCATTCATTTGGTGAATACTGTGTATGAGAAAATTAGTTTTCATGATTTTGCCAGTTTCATTTATTTTTAAGATTTATTCCATTTCAGAGAGATTGTTTTGTTTTTACAAGCAGGTTGCATATGTTACAAAATGAAAGCAATAGAAATTTCCCCTTGGATGACATTAGATCCTTTGAAAGTTAAAAGTTTCAGTAGTCCTCGTACTTGCTTAGAATTTAGTATAGAAATTACTGATATACGGTCAATACAGCATGATATGAATGTTTCACATAACCAGCCAGCAAAGCATCATTAACTAACATCAACATGTATATTGACAAGAATCTTCATAACCATTTTCTGACCATCATCAGTAACATTGTGTCCATGTTACCGTATATATTCTCTGATGAGGCTGATCGAACTGCAGACTGCATAGACCTAGATCTGCCATCACATAAAGCACCAGCAGAACTGGGTTGATGCAGTTTGATAGGGGTAATCTATAGAACAATCAAAGTAGACCTTGATCTGCTGGTGCATTATGCAATGACACATCAGTGTCAGTAGCATTTGCAGTTAGACCTGACTTGTAAATATGCATAAATGGTATTTAATTGTCTTGAACTGTCAAAATGGGAGCTTAGGCAATAAATTATATGGTGACAATTGACAGCAAATGCACTACAAAAATGAACATAACAGTTCAGTTTCTTTTTCATTCATTTTTACATCATATGAAACCTTGGTATGTTGGGCTTTTGATGTTCCACTTTAGTTCAGCAGTCTTTGTATTGTATGTTGTACAACATTACCATATATACTCATTTATAAAACAAGTCCAACTGCAAACTGCAAAAACCCAGCTCTACCATCACATAAAGTGCAAGCAGATCTGGGTCTTTGCAGTTCATTAGGGGTAATCAGTAGAACAAACAACATAGATCCTGATTTGCCTGTGCTTTATATGATGGCAGATCAGTGTCTATGTTGTTTGTAATTTGGTTCTACATATATGCATGTATATACATTAGCTCTTGCTAAAACAATTCATATTGGGGCCAAGCAGTCTACTTGTTCTTGTATTTAAAAATTTTAAAAGCAAGTTTTTTTTTCTATCTCAGCTGGCCCTAAGGTCATGTTAGTTTATGGTATGGTCATTCAGCTGGCATGCATTGTCTGTTGACAGTTAGTATTTATAACTTATTCTAATTTCTCATTTGTCCAATTTGCACATATTTTTACAGGGTGCATTGCATCATCATTGCCTGTTACATTCTTTGAATGGATGCCTATCTGTCAGTATAGAATATGGACAAAACTTTGAAACAAATTCTTCTCAGACACTGCTCAATAGAATTGACTAAATTTGACAGGAAAGATCATCACATAGATGATTTTGATTTACACATTTGATGCTGATTGACAAATATGGCACCATTATGAAAGTAGACCTTTAAAAGAACTTTGCAAAAGCTGCTCAGAAAAAGTTTATCAGATTTGACTGAGAACATCCTCGCATAAAGTGATTTCAATTTCATGCAAATGAATATGGTCCACATTCAAAAATATTACCATCGTTAATAAAAATACAAAAACCTTTACACAATTTCTCAAGACCTGCTCAAATGCACATGATCAGACTTGTTGGCATGACATAAATGCTAATCTGTCATCTTTTTCTTTTTTTTTACTGTAAATCAAACTAGAAAAACTTGAACCAGCTTCTCAGAAACTGCTTGCCAGAATTTTAAGAAAACATTTAATTATTAAGGGCTTTTAGATCTGTAAAAATGATGCAGATTTGCAGTCAAATGTGACAACCATTGCTAAAAAATGTATACTTTAGAAGACTTTTTAACAAAAACCACTCAATGGACTTTAACCCAGATTTGACAGAAAACTTCCTGACATGAGATTCTGTAACATATATATATATATATATATATATATATATATATATATATATATATATATATATAGCATGCCATAAAATATGACTGCTTTTACAAAAATATATAAACTTTTTAATATCATCTTCAGAAGTACTGCTTAACAGAATTTGACCAAATTTCACAGTGCCTTTTGTTATAGGCCCTTGAAATTTATACAAATGATGCTGATCTGACGTCAAATATGGCAGCCATCATTGCTGAACAGAGAAAAACATTTTTACAGCTTTATCTCCAGAAAACCAACTTGACACAAAGCATTCTGGCATTAAAGTTTTTTAGTATTTGACAAATAAATGATAATGATATGGTGCCAAAATGTATGAAAGATATAAAATCTAGTGAAACCTTGAAATGGTTGTTTTCAAACATCAGCATGCAACTACATTGGAATAAATTTCTATGGAAAGCATCCTGATGACTTAGATTATTGATCCGTGTGCATATATGGAGAATCAACTGGATAAGCAATCTGGGGTCCACTTTGGCTGTTGTTAAAGAATGTTGCCTGTATTGTATCGTATAAAGTCATCATCCTTGCAGGATTAAAATCAGATTAAGCATATTTTGGATTTAAATTGCACTTGAAAACATGGGGGGAGGGTCTATAAGAAAAATTAAGATAAAGGAAACTAATTAACTTTCAGTTGCTTTTAGTATGAACTGAGCCAGAAGGTGTGATTTGCTTTTGCCCACCATGCTTGACATGGGTAGATAGGAAAACAATCTACTTGACTAATCACCACATCTTGGGAACACGACTTTAATTCTTCTCTGCATAAAAGAGGTAAATTCCTTTTACATGTCCTCTCCATTGAATAAGTGTTTTGCTTTGTATTTTTTGCTGTAGAACATAATTTTGTTTAAATCTAGTAAGATTTTATAAAATAAAATCGATTTTAGTCCAAGGCTCGTTAGACGTGCAGTAGCAGATATGTCACATGACATGCTGTATCTTCTTAATGTTTTCAGAGACAAATTATTTTGCTTCTTTTAGTGTCCTTATTTAGGTACAATACCAGGATTTGAGATTAATTTCTATGGTAATAGAGAAAATAATGAATGCCATCCTGTAATCAGAAATCTTTGCAGATGGAAGTATGCTTCGAAATTAACAACTAATTTTCAATAACTTCTGCACATAAATGAAATGTACAAAAATGTTTAAGTTCTTACAAATTAATAAGCTCATGCAGAATAAGTCAACTAATTATTTACTTTTATGAAGCATGTTTTTATGTTAAACAAGTTGTTTCATGACACATGTACCATAAAATGGTTTAAGACTTTCAAACTAGTATGTTGTTCAAAATAAAATTGACGGATCATGGGCAAAGTTAAGAAAACAGTTGGACCTGTGTTGATTTCCACAGTTTCTTCCATTGCACACTTATTCATAATCAGCATGAAAAATGTTGCTTCAAGTTGTTTTGAAGAATTGTGACATTCAAATTTCATTTCATTTTTTAAAAGCACTTTGCACTTTGCACTAAAGACAACTCTTTGAAATATTCAACAATTTGGATCTAAATGTAAATAAAAATATTTCATCCAGCAAAATTGAATCTATCTTAAAATCAGATACGAGTCAATTGACAGCTGTGCCCATAACAATAAGACTGGTTTGGTCACCTGCCAATTTTTTTACATTCACATTTTTACTTTTTTGAACACAGATTAAAGCACTGAAGTATTGAAATTCATATTATTCTCATCTTTTAATAAAGCAATGCATGTAAATTGAAACCAGTTCATTTTCTCATTTTAGCATTTCTTTTTTATCAAAGCAATAATTTCTGCTTGCATGCATTGTTAGTAGAACTTACTAGTCCATTTAATGGATGATAATGGATTGAGCAAAAATGTATCTATATTTTCTTCATATAAAGTTATGATTATAAATTTAGAAGAAACAAAATATTTCTTGTTTAATACTTATTAAAATTAAATTATGTTCTGTTCTGTTCATTAACTGGTTTTGACTTTACAATTTAAACTGTAAAGGATGTTTGAAATTTTGTATTACAGTTCTGGCATTGTGTGCACATACATATATATATATATATATATATATATATATATATATATATATATATATATATATATATATATATATAATTTGTTTCCTACTGTATAGTTTTCTTTCAAGTTGTAAATTTGTATTGACTATGTAAAGATTATTTATAACTAGACCTTTTGTAAAGATATTGACATCGTTATTATTATTTAAAGCCGTTATTATATCTAAAATGTTCGGTAAGTTGAAAGTTTGAATAAGGTGTATATTATACAGCTATATTGGTTTTTATTTAAGGCAGGGGTCCATTCATTTTTCTATGATCTCTTCAGTTTCCTTTTCTCTGTGATTTTGAAATAATTGACAAAATGTTATATTTTATCACTTTGTTAATATATTATTTATGTTTCCTGCATGGTGGTGCATAGATAGTACATTTACTACTGATCTTGCCACTTTATCGCAGAAATATAGCCATAGAATAGAAATCATATTAGAGCCATAGAATAGAAATCATATTAGAGCCATAGAATAGAAATCATATTTTGTGGAAATGCAATGCATGTATAAACCTAAAATATAAATCATGAACATTGTTGTCATGCTTGTTTGAAAAGAAAAAAATGATTTTATTACATGCATCTTTTAGGGGTTTTTTAATTTAATTTTTAATTTTATAATTTTGATGCATACTTTTTGTCTTCTTTCATTATCAGTAATTCTGTTTTCTTTGTTTCATTTGTTTTTTTGCATTTTTTCGTCATTCCTGCACCCAAGGCTGCAAAGAAATAGCACTGACATAGTCTTTATCGCTGTCACATGTCATTTTATAGATATATATTCAGCTTGCTTCTACCTATGGTCATTTTGATCTTAGATTTTATTTCACCAGAAGTTCCTTAGTGGCAGATACTGTGTATAGAAGGGTCTTTAGTCTTTCATTCACTGCAGCCATCCTTGGCTCTAGTTTTCCTTTGGTTACAATATTATTTTAATTAACACAGACATCTGTTGGGCACTTTACTTAACCACCCCACCACAAATATTTCTGTTTTATCTGTTTTATCAGGTGTCTCACATAGTAAAAAGGGCAGGCATTGTAGGACATTTACTATAAACATCAAAATACACTGAAAAACCGAAATGCACCAAAAACACACCAAAATACACATGTATTTACATGTTATCAGTGTATATACTTGTACACTCAGGAATTATGATTTGATTTTTGTTTGACTAAAAACATATAGCAAAATAAAATATAAAATATGATTTATGTGATTTTTATATGAATTATTTACTTTTTTCCTTTTTATAGCTGAATTCATGTAATGGTGTCACTTGATTGTACTTGCTTTGACAGATATGATAACAGAGCATCGTACTAATACATATACAGAATGAAAGTGAAAATACTCAAAAGTAATCACTGAAATTGCGTTGTATATTTACTTCATCTTTTGAATAATATGAATTAAACCAACTTACACCATACATTCTGAAGATTATCTCAATTCTGGAATGATAAGTCTTTATCGTACCACTTTCCTTCCAGAACGGAACGGTCGGCCATTTATGATACCTGTCCAATAAAGTGCGACTGATTGGCGAGTGCTGTAACTAGGAGAAAAGTAGATAAATCCTATCAAAATCACGCTAATCATATTTTATTTTGCTCTATATTGCTATTCAAACAAAAACAAATCATAATTCTTGTGTGTACACTGATATATACACCAAGAACATGTAAATACATGCGTATTTTGGTTTTTCAGTGTGTTTTGGTGTTTATAGTAACCCATTGTAGGCCACCCATCTGTCCTTATATAAATTCCTGTAATATCCCTATTTTTGTAATTTAATTCCTATTATTTTGCCTTTTAGTTTTTTCAAATCATCTATAAATCTCTACATTTGGGTCGGGGGGGGGGGGGAGAAATAATGCCATCCTTTATCGTGCAAGTCTTTTTTCAGAAAAAGGACTGTATATAATGCATTCAGTACATGTGTATTTTTGAGTTCCACATTATGTATTATATACCATATATACTTGTTCACAAGTCCAAGATCCAACTGAAAAAACTGCATAAACCCAGTTCTACCATGCAAAATGGACTGGCACATCTGGGTCTATGCAGCTTGTTAGGAATAATCAGTCGAAGAACCAAATAGACCCTGACTGGCCGATCAGTGTCTATTATGATTGCATTTGGACTTAACTTATAAACTAATATATACAGTATACTTAAATTTATATTCCAAAGGAATTTGTTATTACTCTTTTCTTATTTGTGTTCAAATTAGTGGCATTCAGTTAATAATAATAGTGCATCATTATCCTTACATTTTTTCATGATTTCCATTTAAAATCATTATCTTTTTCCAGATATTTTGCTGACCCAGTATTAAATCTGTACAAGTTTGGAATAAGGTGGAACCCTTCAAAACTAAAAAAACCTTGAGACCAAATTAATTTTCAGTTTTGAAAGGCTTTTGGTTTATTGGTGGTCTTGCAGATATGAAAAAATATGCCCTTCTATAAGCGCTTATGTGACTTTGAGAGAGAGAGAGAGAGAGAGAGAGTGAATGGATCATGAGAACACATCTATGTATATGTGTGAGAAAAGCTGTTTGGTTTCTTTTAACATTTAATGAAAACATACCTCAAAAACATTGGTTCCTTCCAAAAATCAGATCTGGTCACATCAATAAATAATTAATCCACATAGAAATACAGTCCTCATCTCAAGTAACATTAAGGAACAAGATAGTTTTATAACTTTAAGTCCACTTGAATATTGAAATACATATATGCTGTACAATTCATAATGTTCCTATGCCAAATTTTCTGTGTAATTTTTTCAAGGTAGGTTTTGTCACACACTCTTTGATCAGACCAATGTTACACTACCGTTATGGTTTACTCTTGCATTGCTTAGCTGGTTATTCTGACATTTTGTCAAGTGCATTAAATGATGATTAATGAACATAAATTATTTTTCCCCTTTGGAAATCTGTTGAGTGGATTTGACTTTTAGAATACTGTTTTTTCAGTTTCTGTTGGGAAGGTTTCAAACGCAAGCATTTGGTTATTAATTTTAACACGACACGGTTGCTATTTTTTATGGTACAAAGACTTAAGATTAGAATATTGTTGGCCCCATGTTGTCTCAGCATGCATGTCAAGTATTATATTAACTGGCCTTTGGGACATTTTCTCCTCGATAAGTCTACTACAGTGCTTGCTAACCATAAACAACCAGGAAAAATTGATTATATCCCAACCACTGACATGCATACCCATTGCATAAATGTGCTTTTCCTCTGCACAGACTGATAAGCTATCTGCCATAGTCATTATATCTACATGTTGATTATGTGCCCTGGACCTCAGGTACAGATATGATATGTATGTTGATGTAACATATGACCTTATTCATTAATAATAGGCAGTAAAATGTCATTTAACGAATCAAAATAGATTTAACAAATGATTGTTCTTCCTCGGAAAGGTATACTAAATGTAGCTAGTGAAGATGGGGAATTTTGTACCATGTGATAATAAATGCAGTTGTTGATAGTGGGAACTGTCTTTTGCTGGTGATTTGGAATTGTGTTTTTTGAGGATTTTCTGAGGATAAAATTGGTGATATACATTTAATAAGTCTTTGCAGTGACAGTGAAATAACATCTTTGTCCAGTCTGTCACAGATTGAGATAGAATTAGGTGATGAATACAGGGCATGAGGAGTAAGAGAGCCATGTGCTCCAAAAGTCATAGAATTCACCAAAAGCCCTACTTTGATTTTGAGTGAGAGAATGAAAGGGAGATTTCTTCTTTAAATATTTCCCCCTGGTATTAATTAATGAATTGTGGCTGAAAAAGAAGCTAGACAGCGTATGAAAAAAAAAATAAGCATGAGTTGCCCACAATGTGCAAGGAATGCGATGTTCATCTTTGTGTAAAACAAAACTGTTACACAATCACCATCAGCAGCTTCAGAACTATTCGAACATAATGACTGATTACTGGTAAACATAAGCATTTGTAAATGATTATTTGTACGAATTTGACATAAAACTTAGTACAAAATAATGTATCAAAATTTAGTGGTACAGATAGTGTGTTCATGTGTTCTGTGTTCAAATCGTGGATTTTCTTGTCAGTCTTGTGGAAATCAGTAACCAAACAAAGGGTAGTTGTATGTGTGTGTGTGTGTGTGGTTTAATATATAAAGACCATTAGTTTTGGAAATAGCTACAAGCAGTGGGCCCATATCCCCAAATCATCAACTAAAGTGTTATCATTTGACTGCAGCAATATAAGGCTCTGGTAGTCAGCACCCAAACCAGCTACAGTAGTGACTGCAGCAGATAGGGTAAATGTTTTCAATGATATGAGGATTCCTGTTTACCTAGTATTTGGTTTTGAGGGGTTTCGCTGTATATGGCTAGGATCCAGCTTTTGTGCGATGATAATTTTGACATGTTATATTAAGTTACACAAGATACAGATAGCTTGTGAATGTCTCATGTTTATTTATTTGGAAGTTTTGTGAGCATTTCTTGAGTCTTTTTCAAGCCTTATAACTTAACTGAATGCACATTTATTGATTTATTGATTTAGCATTACATCCAACCCACTATCAAGGATAAATGCATCTCATTACCCAAATATCCAGGATACATGTATTTCTTTAAACAGTATCCAGGATGCATGCATCTCATTACCAATATCCAGGATGCATGCATCTCATTAGCCAATATCCAGGATGCATGCATCTCATTAACCAATATCCAGAATACATGCATCTCATTAACCAATATCCAGAATACATGCATCTCATTAACCAATATCCAGAATACATGCATCTCATTAACCAATATCCAGGATGCATACATCTCATTAACCAATATCTAGAATGAATGCATCTCTTTAAGCAATATCCATGATGAATACACTTTGCAAACAATTATTTAATGCACCATTATACATGTGATAATTCAGATTTCCTGGAAAATTCCTGGATTTAATAATTCCTAAAGTGACATTTTTAAAAGTAAATTTCATTTTTTTTATTCAGCTTAAAATGTTTTATTTTTTTAAATAGTGCCTGTAGTCAGTATCCTGTGATAAAATATATCTCAAGTCAGTCTCAAAACAAATTTAATAGCTGTTAATAATATATAAATGCCTTGCTTGTAGCCCCTCTGCTCTCTCTCCCCCACCCAAGGCTATTTCCTTTTATTTTTGAAGTTTCATTTATCCATAGAAATCTAATTATGACAGTAGATGCCTCCATTGTAATCCTGACTTGAATGGCTTCACTGCTTCACTCAAGGATGACTTTATGAAATGCTGAAGTAGCTACATTTAATATATTAGTTTCATTTCCACACTATATGAATGAAAGATAGTTGTGTTTCAGCCAATGTAAATTAACAGTAATGTTTTTCTTTTCCCTCAGTGTATCATTTTATTCAGCTACTTTCATGGAAATAATTAGTGGGGTTTCTTGAGGGTTTCTTCTTTTCAAATTGGAGCAAGAATATTTTGTTTAGGTACTTAGGGTACAAACATTTTATGGGTGAAAAATTCCAAGTCGCACCCAACCACTGCCCACCCCCACCAAAGGTCCCATAATATGTTGCTTTTTGTTAACTCCTTGGAAAGTATATATACATTGGGTTATCTTCCATAAGCTATACACTATAATATTTTAAAACCGTTTTGAGACTGACTGACACAACCTTAAAATTATTTGTCACCAAACTTCAGTAAAATATTTTCCTTCTTGTAATCTATTTAGCCTAAAATTGTTTGCAATGGCTTTAAAACTAAAGTACTGATGGGAAGTTTGAATGTATGCAAATATACCTACCCCTATCTTAATATACATGACTTAGGTCCTAAGAAAGACTTACATTTTGTATAGTATATGCAAATATACATACCCTTATTTTATTATACATGGCTTCTCTCCTTACAAGGACTGTACATTTTTGTTGAGTATATGCAAATATACATCCCCCTATCTTAATATACATGGCTTCTATCCAAACAAGGACTGAACAAAGACTGTACATTTTGCACTATTTGGATGTAGAAACTACTCTGGTTTTATTTTAAAAAATGGTTGCTAAAAAAGGTGAAAGTCTTACAGATACTATTGCAAAAGTTACATTGTTTCCATAGAAACCAGGATATTACTTTTTATTCCAACCTGTATAGAAATAGAATTGTTTTTGCTTATAAAGCCGTGAACTAAATCAGAAATACGACATTCAGAAAATGAATTTAGAAACAACAATATGCTGAAAATTTGGGACAATTCCAGACTGGGGGGTGTATTGTCACATGTTATCACAAATTAATTACATGTTTATTGGTGTTATCACATGTACCTGTGCAGTAAATTACCTGTTTATCAATACGTCATTTTTGTTATGCCTGCCATTGTTTGAAGTTTGAGACTGCAGTCACTTTGATGTCCATCCATCATGCACTTGCCATTAATTGACCTTGATATTAAAGTTTTTTTAAATTCCTTTACTTTCAATTCCATTTTATGCCATCTTCAGATTTTTTAATGTAGTTTTAGGATGCATTTATTTTTAACTAGCTGAATAAAATGCTGTGATGTCGTCAAAGCTCATGGCTAGCTCAATATGCAGGATATGGCTGGCTGCTTGCTAGTACACTTAAGACAAATCATCCTTGTGTCACTTGCTTTTCACAGGATTTTTTTATTCAGTGCAGATTAGGTCCAACTGACCAAATTTTTCTTCAAGGGAATGACCCATCTTCGATACTTAGAAAAGCTTAGTTGTATCCTTGCTTTGAAATGTACAGTTGCAAACTTTTATCTTGTGAAGATGCAATACCTTTTGGTTATACAAGAAAAATTTGGTATATATATATATGTGTGTGTGTGTGTGTATGTGTGTTCATTATCATTTATTGTTATTGTTATAATTATTATTTTCAATATTTTGGCTGAGATTATTGTAGTTTAGTCAAATCTTTTCATTTTACGTCACCTGACTTTAAGACCAAGTCAGCTTGTAATATGGTCCTTTGTCTGATGTGCATCAGCTCTCATCCGTTCAAAAATGAAACTTAAAACTTTACCAGTTAAAATGTGTTGTTACATGAGCATTCTGTAATCAGAGCCTTTCTTACTTGTTAATTTGGAGTTGATCCATAATCAAGATGGGAACCATTATTAATACAGATCCTATACCCTTTAAATGACCTCTTTTTATAAGCTGCTTCACAGAATTTGACTGAATTTAATAGAAAGCATTCAGCCATTGAGGACTTTTAAAGTTTTTCAGCTGATGCCAATTCACTGTCGGATATGGTCACCTTACTAAACAAAGAAAATCTTTTAATAAACGTCATCACAGTAAATCAGTTTTAGACTAATTTTGGCATGAAGCATCTTGGCATAGAGTGCATTATTACTAATCCACTTTGAAATTTGGCCACAATTGCTAAAAACTGAAGAAGAAAACATTAGACAACTTTCCAAAGCACAAAACTGAATTTGACCAAATTTTACACAAAACCCCCTGGTACAAAAGACTGACTGATTCTTACAAATGTACCACATCTGCTGTCAAATATGGCCACTGTTACATAAAGTAAAAGAACTTTATACAGCTTCTAAAAGTAAAACGCTGAGTAGAATTTTTCAAAATCTGACAAAGTATAGAGGGCTTGTAAATTTGTACAAATATGACCACTCTACCATCATTTGTGGCAGCTGCCACTAAAAATAGAAAGCCATAAAGTAACCTCTTCTCCAAAACTGTTTTACAAAATTTGTTGAAATTTAACAGAAGTGATCTTGACATGGAGGACTTTCAATTTTGTACAAATATTGTTTGTCTGCAATCAAGTGCAGTCACCTTTACTTAAAATAGAAAGAAAAACAATTACAACTACCTCTCAAAACGCACTCAACAGAATATGACCAAATTTGTCATCCTGACATAAAGGCCTGTTATGTTTGTAGAAATTATGCCTGTCAACCATCAGTTTGGGTGTTGTTAGTAAAATAAAACAAACTTTTCAACAACTTCATCTAAACCTTGCAAAAGAATATGATCAAATTCACAAAAGAAGAAAAAATTCACATTAAGGGATTATTTGACAAATAATGCCAGTCCACTATCAGATGTGGCCGTTATAATGCCAGGCCACTATCAGATGTGGCCATTGTTGCCGACAAGAAACAAATCTTAATAATTTTATAAAAAGACACTCAACAAAATTTAACAGAAAGTGTCATAGCTTGAAAGGCCTTTCAGATTTGAACAAATAATAACAATCTGTCGTAAAATACAGTTTCCATTACTTAAGATAGAAAAACATTTATGCAAATACTTTAATGAATTAGACCAACTCTGACAGAAGTCATTGTGTCACAGATATATCCAAGAAATATGGTGTGGATTTGCTATGAAATATGGATAAAGATCAAAAGCTAGAGAAACCTGAAACAATAGTTTTATAAAATTTAAATCAACTACATCAGATTTGATTTCTGCACTAAGCATTCTGCTTGCACGAGTTTCTTGACCATCTGGTTTTGCATCTGGCCACTAAGCAGATGTCAATCAGGTGAGTAATCTCAGGCCTACTTGGATCTCTTGTTTATTTTATATGTTTTTTTTATATATACATTCCAAGCAATAGAAAGTTACAGATTTAAGTAGCACATAGTGTTTAGAATATTGTGAGGGTAAGAATGCCATTTTTCTAGCTCATCTGCACAATTATACAGGCGAGCTAGTTCTTTACTCTCATTATGGTTATATTTGCCATCTGTCATCAGCATGAACAAATATAAAAAATTTCAGTCTAGTTCATTTTCTTGAATACTCTTGCTCTTTACAATCATGAAATGTGACATTTTGCATGCACCTTTGGGAGGGCTTTATCACTATACAAAAATTGGCAACAAATCTATATTCAGGCTTTGTTGGCTGTACATTTGTTATGTCTAGGTCAGTGTTTAAAGCATTTCAAAGTGATGAAATTTAATATGTGCCTACATTCTTGTTAGTTCTATACCACGATATTCAAAGTAGGCCAATGACCTGTTTTTCACTCTTCCTTCACTACGCACACAAATCTTATTGTTTAGGTCAGCTTCTCAGACAAGATTTTTCCCTGTACAGCCATGAAACTTGATGGGTGCATACATTCTGTAAAGTACTGCACCATGATGTTTTAAGTGGGTTACCTTAAGCTCCATTTCTTGCAGTCCTGGAAGTTTATATGAATACATCCTAAGGAGTAAAACATAACCTTACCAAGTTGGGTCACAGTGACCTAGTTAGTATCTGGCTTGTCATCGGGAACACAGGACATTCAAAGTCTAGCATGAACATTGACCAATACACATGTCTGTGATACTTTTATGGATATCCTTATTGCTTTCCCAGAAAAACGATTTTTTTTTCCTTCTTTTCTTAAATGCAGATAAAAGATAATTTGCAGAATCTAAATGGTTTCCCTGTATATCCATAATTACAAAGTAGACGAGTCCAGCTAACATTTTACCTCATGATTATTCTGTGTTAAATAGCAAGTATCTGATTGTATATTGTACATATTATAGAGGCCTAAAATACAAACTACTATAAACTAGATAGATTATCCATAGATACTTTGCTACCAATGCACCTCCTTATAGAACATGAAAGATATCAAGCTGATCAGATTCCATTGAGAAAAATAGCAGTGTAAACTGTTTTAAGAATTCATCGCTGTCTGCTGTTTGCTTATATGAAGGATGGGTATTTATTTATGCCCTTGAGCTGAAAGTTAACTTTCTTTTTCTTTAATATTTATATTTTAAACATGTGATATTATCATTCCATTCATTCAATTACCTTAGTTAAACCTGGGTTGCCTTATAAGTTCAGACCCATGTTGCTTTTCTTCTTTTGGGGGTACTGTGACATGTAGCTTGGTGAAATGGAACGTTTTAATGCCAGTCTCCTCTTGTGTACTTAAGCACTGAAGCCAATTTCAGTAAGATGTTTTAATTCTTTTGTTTATTGTACATACATTTCCATTTTTATTAAAATTATCCACTTTATAGACTGTTCATTTTGTCTTGCTTTCTTTTTTACTACATCGTCAGTCTGGGCCATGTGTAATAAATAGTAATAATCATTTGATAAACTATGATGTATGTAGTTCTAGTGAGATAAATGGGACTGGATTCAGGACTGGTTGTCGGTACAAATATTTGAAACTGGGACTGTATTTTAGTCAGGTTGACTATTTTCACTTGCCTGTGGTATGACTGCGTACAAGACTTGTAAGAAGTAGACACAATGAATGATAATAAAATATGTTCAACATAATCATAGTTGTTTTTCTTGGTTTTCCAATAAGAATGAATTCATAAATTTGGGCATCTTTCCTAACTCGCAACATTATGTGAGTAGCATGTGCATAACCACTAGTGGAGACTTCCAAATGCATCAGAAGCAGTCTGGAAACCTTTCATTTTCGTACCCTATTGGTAATTCGGTGTCGTCATCAGAAATCTCAAGGCCAACATATCAAAAATTGTTTTGATTAACGCAGCTTAAGACTAACAGAGCTTATAGCAAATTTGTACATCTATCATGTGTTATCCCTTCAAATACAATTGCCATTTGTACATCCATCATGTGTTATCCATTCAAATACAGTTGCAATTTTACAGTTTAGATGCTTTATCTTAGGCCACTAACACAAGTGGACACAGAAAAAGAATCCCTGAACAAGCACCTTTTATTTGATTCCAACCAAATTTGCTTTTAATTTGTATAGTTTTTTTTATTTAAAAAAATGCATAACTGTTGAAAAGTTTTACATATTTCAGTTATTTCTCCTAATTTACTTTTGTACTTGATTTATTTAGCAATTATGAACCTTATAGATATCTGAGTTTGAGATTTCACAGAAACTTGTTTATCTAGTTACACTGCCCCATGCCTTGTTTTATCTTTTAATGTGCAAGCGATTCCACTATTCATTCACCAATGACTAACAAGAGTTGTTGTGTATGCCATAATTGTAGATGATAAGGACTGCATTACACTGTTTTCAAGATCTCTAAAATACATTTACATTATTTTTATATTGACAGATGGATAAGCTTCTTAAAGCTTGTCCTAAAACTGAAGCAAAACGGCATGAATAGGGTATTCAAATTGTCCAGAGATAAAACGGAACATCTTGAACAGATATATGATTTTATTTTCATTGCCAATACGAGAACATAAAAACACAAAAGTAATCAAAACACTATACCAACAAGACTAAGGTTTGTTTCTTTTTTTAAAATAAAAATAAAAATGATTGGATCATTCATATTTTACTGTATTCCCTTCTCACAATGAGTCCAAAGAACATTTAGAATCAATTTTTTTTAAATATTGGAGCAATCGGACCATAGAGTACAATTAATGAAATATCATAGTACATGTATAAGGATCGAACCTTGGCTGAGATGAAAATCGTGAACTACATAAAACTGCTTGCTAAATAGAGCTATTGTCAGAAGATGTATCTGATAATTCTGCAAATACCTTATTCAGCTCATATAACATCTGCGAGATATCAAATGCCTTATTCAACTCAAATCATAACATTTGCGAGATATCAAATTTGGTATTAAGTCAGGATGTTAAGTGCAGGAAAGTTTCATAAAATAGCAAAATTAAGAACTGTACACACTAAACAATGATGTATATGTACACACTAAACGATGATGTATAGGTACACACTAAATGATGATGTATATGTACACACTAAACGATGATGTATATGTACTCATTAAATGATAATGTACATATACTCAATAAACGATGACTTAACACTCTGAAACTTGTACACGTACAAAGTAGTTACATGTGTATTGAATTCAATATGGTTAAATATATCAAAATTCAAACTTTGTTACTTGATATACAAATACCAAAAGAAGTAAGAGATAAAATAAATTTCCAATCACTTACAACTAGAACATTAAAACTCATGATTATGTATAATCTAACAAGAGTATAGTTTGAAAGCAATAAAGACTGGATTTATCAATGACATTGAACCATATTAGAAGAAGGCCATCAGTAGATAAAGTTTGCAGTTTGTTTCTGTAAAAGTACATCTTGACGTAACAAGTTCACTTGGGAAGCGTCCTGTTCAGCATGATGAAGAGGAATTTGAGTATATATAGAGAGAGAGAGAGAGAGAGAGATACATACATACATACACACCCAGAACAAACAGACAAAATTGGGAACCCCACTGCATATTCAACATTTTACAAACCAAATTTTGAATGATTAGTTATTATATGCACAATTCAATATGTATGTTTGGTAGGATATAATATATGACATTACACGTTTACAGTTTCCAGGAAAATAAAGGTCATACATAGGTTTGCCTTGTGAATTAAGAGCAGAGAGATTGTATCAGTGTTTAAACACTGAGGATAGTTGATGTTTTATTATGCTTTATAATCTATGCTGACTAAAGCTATCTGTCATATGCATAGACCACAGAATACAATTTGTATAAATTTAGTCATTGGTTTCATAAATGGCCATTAAATATATAAAACATATTGGAAATGGGAGACAACTGTGTAGAGATAATACTAATATATTAAATATGATGTTTAGCAACTGACATATTGAACTGCAACTTGAGATGTAATTATATTTTAGTATAGTTTAACTTAATGACTAAAGAGGATGAAGAAGCCAAACGGTAGGAATAAAATAAATTTCAAATTGGTAACATCTCAAATAAACAAACATCATAGACAGAAATACATCTGTACAAATGCATAACAATTTTGTATACACTCACATATTTGCAGAACACAAAAGGTGTGTGATGTAACATACATAACTCGATTGACATATTGCCCACACAGGTACAATTGTAATATATATATATTTAGTTAGTTATATAATATTATCAACTCCATCAAAGGCTCCACGTATTATATATTGTGCTTTTGAAAGTATCGCAGTACCACATTTACAAACTTGTAATAAACAATATGACATATCCTCAATAATTAAGTCGGGAGAGGGGTGTATACATCAAACCAACCCACAAGAAATTCAGATCAAATGTTTATAGAGAAACAGATTCGATTTAAGCGTTTACCATGCGGTGTGTAAATCTGGGTATCACATGCAAAATAAAGGACAGCAAACACACAACATTTGGAGAATAATAACTGAAACGTAATGAAAGACAGTGAAGAGCACGCAGAAAAGGTATGCAACCATGACCATTAACAAGGTAAGTATTGCAGCCTGCACATAACGATTGCAATGTTAATTACAAATATCTAAAATGTATGACATTCATCACGCATAATATATCCAGTTATGACAGACGCTTATTTATAAAGACATTGAGTAAATACTATCGAAGTTAAGAGATAAAAACATATCTAACAAAAACGAGAAATACATCTAACAGCGAAGATTTCATATTTGAAGGCTTTGAAAGAATAAAAAGAAAACTATTTCAAAATACCATTTTTGATAGGGTTAAAATCATGTGATACCATAAAGCAGCTAGTAAGAATTAGGTGACAAAATGTTCGCAGAAACACGCGTCGTATACATAAGACATCTAAATAAATTGGATCGACATTTGTATATATGTAAACATTAATATATTTGAAAGGCTTTCAAATAAAAACAGATATACGACCAATAGAAAAGTTTTACCCATAACTTAAAGCAAATGTATCATAGTATGATTAATAACACATTCAAGTGTCGCGGAACATTTTAGTTGTTGTCGTTGTTGTAGGGTTTAACGCCATTTTTCAGCACACGATAGGCTATACATGGCGGCCAGTATTAATGGTGGAGGAAGAACCCGGGAAAACCCCGGAAAGAACCACCGACCCACGAGAAGCTACTGGCAAGCTTTCTCACATACCCACATTGGCCGAATCCGAGACTCGAACCCAGGCAGACAGAGGTGAGATGGCAGTGATCCGAGACTCGAACCCAGGCTGACAGAGGTGAACATTTTAGACCTCAGACACTAGGAGACCTACATGAATATTATGTCATGAAAGAAAAGCTGATGTTATGTGACAATTTTACGTTTTTATCGTTATGTCTGTTTTTGATGTTTGAGGGTGGAATACGGGATGGAATTATCATAAAACCACATGCATGCACTAATGCATATCATGAATACTATTTGACCAAAGAAAAATTACAACGTTTCACCTTGCAAATTATTATGGGTATATATAAGGTTTAAGTCATTTGTTATTTACCTTGATTTTAACGTCTGTTGTTCGACCATATGCTGTACATACCGTTGAGCAGCAGAGAGGGCGATCAGACCACTTTAGGGAATGGTCACCCTTGTTTTTAGACAAAAAAAATTAGTGACCCTTCATAGAGGTCAATACTACGTCTACGATTATTGTTTGTCCCAAACAGAATTGTAGACAAGGCCCTCTCTGCTGCTATGTTATTCTGAATAATCCTGGGAATCTTCATCTGAATCCTGGGAATTTGTTTTATGTTTCAAGCAATATTCAAGTTCTGATGGTGGTTTTTCTATTTTTGGATTTATGTTTTTTCTTTTTCTGTAATATATCATTAAACTTCTGTATCGATCTCCACCGCAATTTTTGCAAATCTGATATAATCCTCTAACGCCGTTGTTACATCCAACACAACTTCGTGGACCAGCATGAGGGTTTTTCTTTATAAGATAATTATGTTTTTTGCAATATTCTCCACGACATTTTTTATCACATTTGTTAGTGGTTCCTTGACGCAGCCACGCACAGTTGTTCATTATATTAATGATATCTGTTTAATTAAATTTAATTTTATCATCACCCCTTCTGCTGATATCAATTAAAAAATTGTTATATTAAAAATAATGGTACATCCAGAATCTCATACTGCAAGAATAGCACGAGAACGATTAGAAGCAATTAAAAAATTTCTTCCTGTCAGAGACTCATTTAGAAAAAATCTACAAGCACAGCAAGAAGCACAAGTTGAGTACGAAGAAGAAACAAAAAACTGTTTAAACCCGTCACTGCAGCTACTGAACAAGTTACAGCTGTCATCAAAGAAGATCTTCTTCCGGTATCAAAACAAACAGCAGAACAAACTGAAAAAATAGCAAGAAGAACTAAACAGACAAAGAAGATTTTACGAGATCTTCCAATTGATATAGCTGCGGCTCAACCTCCACCTGTTGGTGAGGAAATACTTGAAAGTATTGGAAAACTTCGTACTGAAGTCGCCAACGTGCAAAAAGAACATGCACCTGAACCCGAACTAGTAGAAAAAAAACGTAGAATTGATTGCAAAATTCAAAGAAGGAGTTGTTGAAGAAATTAGAAATACTAAAAGAGAACAATTACCCGAAAAAATATTAAATAGTATATTTAATGAATCTAGTATTTTAAAACCCCGTCATGAAAAAGTAAATGATGATAATCGTATTAAATATATATATATCGCGTATATTACAACAAAAAACAAGCTAAAGGTCAAGAATACAAAAATCTTAATAAAGAAATAAAAAGACTTAGAGAGAGACTGAAACAACTAGAACAAGAACAACTCTCCCAGTATCAACTTCCTCCACCTCTGCAACAAATAGAACAACAACAATCTTCTTCACCGCTGTCAAAAATTAAAAAGCTATTTAGAACAACACCATCTAAGAAATCAGAAGAAGGAGCAACCGGAAGTGGTCTGGGAAATAATTTTGTTTGTCCTGATAATATCATTAATGATGTGTCACGGTTAGAAGTTCTAGTAGGAGGAAAACGTGCCGGAAATAATTCACCAGAAATAATTAATGAAGCATCTGATATTTGTCGGCGATTATTTCAACGTGGTATCATGGATATCGGAGTTTACCGAGAACTTATCGATGAACTTGTTGATGACTAGTTGTTAAATAAATGGTAAATTAAAAAAGATGATCATACATAATAATCATCGTAAACCCGTACAGGTCAGAGCGGTAAACTCACGATTACCAATCTACAGAGCTACTTACGGAGATGGACTTGGTGATGTTGTGCCGGGATTATTCACAAGGATGGCTCCAAAAGCAGCACCCGTTGCAAAACAATTATCGATGAAAGCTATCGATGTTGTTCGTGATAAAGCTCCTGGAGCAATTGTCAATGTTGCTGGTAAGGCGTTTTCGGCAATCAAAGAAAGACTAGCACGATTATTGCGACGAAAACAACAACCACCAGTGAAACTGGCAAGTACTGAAATTATGCCCGCAGACGTAAGTAAAATAATAAATCAGGCTGCAAATAAAAAAATAGCGGAATTATCTGAAGAGGCAGAAAGAAATATAACATCAAATTTAATAGCAGATCAAAGACTCGGTGAATCAGGGAATAATATTTCAAGCATGATATCAGGAAGTGGAGTTTCCAAACCCGGTTTTCGTGTTAGACGAAAATAATTATAATAAAATGTTTAAGCGTGAATCAGACACAGCATTTGATATGGAGGCACCTGTCCTTAAAGATGAATCGGTACGTGATTATCAGTTTTATTCTTATGAAGCACGAATACCAGATCAACGTGGAAGAATTGAACTGCAAGTTCATGACACAAGTAGATACTTTTTACCCGCTGAGGCTTTTCTTGAGGTAGAAGGTACAATTGTAAAAACGGATGATACTAATTACGGAGGTGCAGTTAAAGTTGGTTTTGTCAACAATGGGATCATGGCACTGTTTGATAGCGCCACTTATATGATCGATGGAAAACATATCGAATCGATTCAGAAAGATGTAGACGTTGCTACAACGATAACAGGATTAGCAAGATATTCTGATGATTTATACAAGATCAGCAGGTCCTACAATGATGTTTGTGAAAGATAACTCCAATCACCCTGAAAGTGATCCGTATAATATAAGACGACCAAGAAATTTTGCCGATAACAATGATGCTGATGTGTGGCCAGTGGTTCATGGTTCTGGAGAAAATTTCAACTTGGGATTTGCAGCACGTAGAAGTATGTTGATAGCAGACAATAGAAGATTCTCATGTGCAATTCCACTATCGCATATTTTTGGATTTTGTAGAAATTTTAGAAAGTTTTTTTTGGAGCTAGACACACGGTTGTTCTTGTGCGAAAAGATGATGATAACGATGCTCTGTGGAGACCTGCTGGTGATGCTGGTAAAGTAGTATTATCGAAACCTTCACTGTGGATGCCGGTGATGACTCCAACGATCGCAGTAGAACAAAAATTAATTTCTTTCATGGACACAAGTGGTAAATCCTTGTTGTCATGGTTAACAACAAGCACAGATAGTATGCAAACTAACGTTAACGGTCAGTTCACATGGCATATAGCATCACAACAGGGTGTTTCTGCACCGCGACATATTTTTGTTGCGTTTCAGGAAACTAATCGATTAGGCTCACAAGTTCGATCTCACATGATATTTGACAAACTAGGTATCACAGATATTTCTTTACGGATAAACGGACAACAAGAACCAACAGAAAATATACAACTAAATTATGAACAGAATCGTATAGGACGTGCATATCATCGTTTAATGTC
Source organism: Sinohyriopsis cumingii (assembly GCA_028554795.2). Classification (NCBI taxonomy): domain Eukaryota; kingdom Metazoa; phylum Mollusca; class Bivalvia; order Unionida; family Unionidae; genus Sinohyriopsis; species Sinohyriopsis cumingii. Next base: position 80,898,385 of record CM068829.1, on the reverse strand, counting down.
ATTCATGGGACGTGATCAAAATGTTGATACTGGATTGCAAATATCGCAACATGATTTCAGAACTTTGTATCCGATTTATTATGTTTCATTAGAACATCTTGATCTATCAAAACAATCTGTCGTTGATATACATCTTAAAGCAACATTGAATACAGGTGGTGTTGATTATAGAGCAATCGCGGTCATGCTTAGCGATAAAGCCATGTTACTTGAAGGTGGTAGTGGTCGAATGAGAGTCGTTGATGTACCAGTGGAAAATCTCTAATTATTCAGAAAAATATATTTTATACAAAAATGTCGTATGGTCATGTTAATGTTACTCTGACTCCTGGTCAGGTCAAAAAACTTCAATCAAAAACCACCAGCAAATGTGGAACTAAAATATCACTAAAACGAGATCAGATGGGTGGTGGTCCAAACAAATTATCATTGACAAATAATCAGATTAAACATTTCAATAAAGCCCTAGAATCAAAAACTGGAGTTCAGTTCCATCTTTCTCCGAGTGCCATCAAGGACATGGTAAAAACAGGTGGTATATTTCCACTTCTTGCGGCTATTCCAGCGTTAATAGCTGCTGCTGCTCCAGCCGTAGCAAAAGCAGCCGCGTTAGGTACTGTTGGAACAGCTGATGGAATGGCTCTAAAGAAAGCAACTGGAAATGGGTACAAAAAAAGGGACGCGGCCTAAGATTGCCGGGATCTCGCTGGGGAAGAGGTCTGAGGCTTCCACGTTAGATGTTCCAGCATCAAATTTTGATTTACTTGATGCTGCTAAACGATTAAAACTAAAAGCCTTTAGAGGTGTTTTTATGCGAGATCAATTACCAAAACAACCAAACAAACTCGAAACAGGTATTATTAATCTCGACTCGAATTCAGGACCTGGTACTCATTGGGTATCATACGCGGTTGATCAACGTGGAATCGTTTATTTTGATTCATACCGGTTAGCTCCACCTGTTCAATTTATCAAGTATGTCGCACCACTTCACGCAAGAACCTCTGGTTATAAAGTTTGGTTTTCAACGCTACCCACACAAACAATGACAGATCCGCCAATATGTGGCCGTGAGGTAATTAATGTACTTAACGCTATATCAAAATCATCCAAACCGCCACATAAAGTTGTGCATGATTATACAAGCAACCGATTCGTAGCGCGTAAGGCGTTTTAAACAGATCTTGGATCCGAAGGATCTTATATAATGGTTGATATTTACGGAAGAAGATCTTCTACCAGTAAGAAAAAATCCGGCGACGTTGATCTGTCGAAGTATGCGACTAAAGAAGAACTTGCTGATATTATGAACCTGGCTGGAGTTGATCCAGATGAGGTTGTTATTTTTCAAGATCGATATGGTAAACTAAAAACGAGCAATATCAGATGGAATGATATAGTTCGACGAGTACTCGGTGCAGTTACGGATAATATTCCTGTGTTTACTGACGGTGGTAGAATCACAGATTCAAGTGTATCATTTACAACCATCAGAGATGAAATTGCAAGAAGCGTTGCTAATCGCGTGAAAAATACCGGTGACACAATGACGGGTGAACTCAGCATGAACGGAAATAAAATAGTAGTTTTAAAAGATCCAACATCCGACGAAGATGCAGCAACAACAAAAATACGTCGACACCGTAGATGGTAAATTATCCACGCTGCGGGCCGAGTATGACGTTCACGTGGGCGCTTTTGCAAGATTTCGCAGAAACCATCAAAGAACCGCAGAAGAATTCTTCGGCACTCCCCACTCCATTGACATAAAACTTTCTGATATCAAAACTAACCTAGACACGATCAAACGAACACAACAAGACATCGTAGCGGAGATTCCTGAGATCGTTAATAAAACCAATTTGATTAAAATTTCAGCCGGAATAACTCCTGGGCATTACAAACATCGTATACACGGTGTCATCTGGATTCGCAACCTGGTCGCAGCAAAATAAAACTATCAAATATACCGCAACGGTCACTGGTGTGTACAGGCTGTCTGTGTTCAGTGCTGCAAAATTTGAAATATTTACAACGTTTCCATGGTGTCATTCAACTGATAGGTTTTCCGGGGTTGTATCTGTTATATTAAATAGCGGAACCGAAGAAATATTTATCCTGGAAGCAGATGATAAGAAATTAACCGCAACATCTTACTGGTGGTGCTTGGAATTTGTAGCTGAAACACCTCAATTGGTTACTGCATAAAAATACATGGACGGTGCACAATACAGATACAATCAAGCGCGTGAATGGCAGACGGCGCTAAAAGATCAAGTTGAACAATATACAGTAAAAGTAAAAAAATATCGACGACGATTAGTTATCGTTGATGTGATTGTTTATTCAGTATCCGCTGTTGTTGCTGGAGCAGGTGTTATATTATCAGCGGTGACAATGATGGCACCAGTAGCCGTAACTATTTGTATTTCAGCAGCAACAACGATTGCAGGTGTGCTCAATATCATCACAAAAAATATGTACTTGCATGAATGTAAAATTATCCGATTACATGATAAGATTACATACAGCGACGGTCGCATACTCGAAATTGTCCTCGTTGTTATCAGCGAGTCTCAGTGATGGAATTATATCTGATTTCGAGTTTTCAATGATGACTAAAATATATGACGAAGGTATCGGTATTAAAGATACAAGTACTAGTAATGACAGAATTACTCCAGCAGATCGTGACTAACACAACTCCGTCAAAGATAACGATGATCTCGGTAGGTTCAACTAATCCTGAATTTAGTATTAATTTTCCTACTGTAATTCCAGTAAAAGAAATAGCATTAGCTCAATTACGGGTATATTACAGCTGGCCAAATATCAGATCAAAATCATTTCATGGTACACCAGCAAATAATTCGCTTGTATTTGCTAACAAGAACAAACCAGATGGTACTCCTGACTAGATAGATGTTGGAATACCTACTGGTAGTTATGAGATCGAACAAATCAATGAGGAATTTCAACGTAGAATAAAATCAATAACCGGAAAAGAAGCAAAAATATCGATTAACGTTCATGAACCGACGCTGTCCTCGACGGTTGAGATATATTCTCCTGATTATGCCGTTGATATCTATCAATCCAGGATAAGATCCGTACTAGGTTGGCCGGATGTTCCCCCGGTGTATGAAGGACCACCAGAACCGAAGTTAAATGAATTTCTCACGGATGAGACAAAATTTATTACAACTCCAGAATATAGAGAACAATTTCCATGGAATAGAGCAGGTGATGCGTATCGGGTTTATAATTTCAGTGATGATATAACTTATATGAATGTTTTTAGATTGTATTCTAATTCCATTAATTTTGAGATCCAACAATCAATTGATAAAATACAAAATCTGTTTTTATCGTTATCGCAATATTATTCTGAGGATATAAAACAACAAATTATTGAGTCAATGCAACATCTAAATCAAGTAGGATCAGATCTCAATTATATTAATGATATTTTTGTTGAAGCAGCACTTAAACATGCTGTTTCCTTACCCCGTCCCAGAAGACCATTTCTTAATCATTATACAATATCAGAAAAAGAGTATGAAGGACCGGGTAATCTCGAATTTATAGTACCAAAGTATAAAAAGGATAAAATAAACAGAATTATCAACGAAAACGTTCCTAAAACACTCTATGCTTGGAAAAAACTAACACCACCTCCAACTGTTCTCAGACATAATAATGATCCACACGGAGGCGGCAGACACGTATCTCCGGGAATCGTTAATATAACCAGCACGATCGTGGTCAATCTGGTTTGTGACGTAGTCGATGGTAGCTATAAAATAGATCTCGGAAAATCAAATCAGGCTCAACAAGGATATATTTTATATACATTTACACCACAAGTTCCCCCTGGAAGTTTAATCGTGCAAGAACCAACTAATCCTGTGTATCTGCGGTGTCACAGTAATATGTTAACACGAATAAATTTTAAGCTCACAGACCACCTTAATCGCTTAATTGACATGCGTGGAGAAGAGCTTGTGATAAATCTGTATGTGAAATCTTAATTAATCCAGTAAATATTATATAATGTACCAGTACGTGATGGTTTTTATACATGACAAAGAAGCACTTGAAAACGCCATCAGAACAGTGTTTTCACAAGACACAGAGCAATTTAGCGTTAATTTAGTTATTGATGAATACGGAAGCGAGGATTTCTTATTAACCCAAGAACAGTTAGATGAACTCCGTCAAAAACATATTATTGAGATCATCTGTAGCAGAGATCAGATTCTAAATTATGCACACTCCTGTATTAAAGTCGATCAACTTAAAAAAATATTTTTAAATAAATAAAATATTATTGAAACAAGGGGTGATTAGATCTTTGATCGTAGATCTTTGATCTTAATATTTTATTTTATTTTTATTTTATCAGAAATATTTTATTTTATCAGAAATATTTCAACATTTTTAGTCAAATTTGTTATTTTTTTCAGCTATTTTAGTCGATTTGTCAAGGAAAATTTGTCAAATTAGTTTTTCGTCAGGTCAAACCTCAAGCGGTTCTCTAATTGTTTCATCGATAAATAGTCAAAAATCAGTAAAATTAGCTCAAAAAATGAGATTTTCATGCAATTTTTGTTAATTTTTCTGGTAATTTTCGAAAAAAATGAGGAATTTTGACGATTTATCGATGAAACAATTAGAGAACCGCTTGAGGTTTGACCTGACGAAAAACTGTAATTTATCAATTTTCCTTGACAAATCGACTAAATTGTAGCTAAAAAAATAACAAATTTGACTAAAAATATTGAAATATTTCAGAAAATATAATATTTCAGAATAAATATCTAATATTTCTGATAAAATAAAATATTTCAGAATAAATATATAATATTTCTGATAAAATAAAATATTTCTGATAAAATAAAATATTTCAGACAGGGTTGCTTTGGTCGTTACCCGCTGACATAATTTTTCTTAAGTATCTTATGCGGGTACTGATTGTTTTTTTCGTTTCGTACTCGTTGGATAATCCCGATCTGACCTTTTCTACTGCGACCGAAAGAGGAATAAATTCATTTACTTGATCGTCGCTCACCATAGCCAGTGACTGAAACATAGCTGCCTGAATCCGCTTTATGAACTTATATTGAGATGATAGAACATACTTATTTTCAATTTTAATTTCTTCTAACGTTTCAAAATCAGATATTTTTTCAGGATTTAGTTCATCAGATATATTAATTCCGTTTTCTTCTAGTTTTTTAATAGCAGAAATAATGTCTTTGATATTTTCATGGTTCATTATATAATATATAAATCTTTAAAATAAAAAATTATCCCTATAGAACCCCTATGAGTGGTTAGCGAGTTCGTCGGGATGTTTCAAGGACGGCACAACATATACAATGAATGAAGAGCCCCTATTCGAGTGTCTTAGCGAGCTCAGATTATGAATGAAGGACGGCACAACATATATTATGAAATGAACTTCTATTCGAGTCTTTTAGCAAGTTCATTAAGTATGAAATGAAATATATACAATGAATGAATGAATGAATGAAGGACGGCACAAACATATGCGCTCAGCAAAACCCCACCCACAATAATCAAGCCCGTGGGTGATACGAAAATATGTATCAACCACCGGTTGATATGTGGTTGAGTTTTGCTGAGGGGGGGGGTTGCTGTGCCCCCCAATTATTATGAAAATCGCAATTATGCGCACCACCGACCAGTTGTCAGCCATGGGGATTTGATCCTGGACGGCAAGCGTCACAGTCCAATACGATACCGATTGAGCTATCGAAACTTCTTACAAACATATGCTTCGGAAGTTAATATATAGCTAATAATCACTGAAAAGGAACTAATTTCGAATATATTTACTCAAAATACAATTCTGAATTAAAGAAATACGTTTTCACCAAACAAATTAGATTTATAAAGCTGGATTAAGGAATTTCCTATTTACTATACCACGCCATCTATGATAGAACATCCGGTCCAGATCATCTAACTGCTAGATTTTTTCATCCTTCCTATAACATAACTGCTAGATTTTTTCATCCTTCCTATGACTATTACGAGATTTTCCATCCTCTCTATAACTGTTCAATGGAGAAATATATATTACGAGATTTTTTCCCACTCGTAAATCTGTATCCATGAACATGGTCAAGGGAGTATTTAGTTGTTAATATTACTCGATAAAAAAATAACCACACATACACACACAAATACATAATCACCCATACGTATAAAAATATATATCATGTATATTTCTGCACTGAACAAGGAAAATGCAACTGATTTTTAATTCCAAACACTATCTACACGTATTTCTGTAATCGAGTAAATACATGCAGGATCCCTGTACTGTACTGTAGATCTAAAATTAACCCGCCACGATCGATACAGACTAGACGCTGGATTCTGCACTCAGTAAGCTGGAATATACATGTCGGTTTTCTGTAGTTTAGATGTAATGTATATGCTGTCAATTGTAGTGCGCTGTTCTAAATATTTCACGAATAGAACAGAAAATACACGAACTGCATATTTTTGTAAGTTAGAAACCGTAGATAATTATGACCATATACCGAGAATCATAAAACTACCTCCCTTTCGTGAGTCAAAAAATAAGTAATGTATGGGGGAAATACTGTGACATAAATTAAAAAAATTAATTCGAGGTGGTGATGATAGTTAACAATACTGAAAGGTGATTTTCTGTTTATATTTTTTTGAGAAAGCAGATCTGGTTATATTTTCTGCTACTTTTTGTACTGAATGCGGATGAATATCAAAGTATTTCGCAGCAGAACATATCGAACGAAATATAATTTCTTCGCCAGTTTCTGTGTTTGTAGAATTTACCGCCCTTCTAGAAACTGTCTTACATCTTCCAGTATTACCACGTGCAGTGTTCTGACTTTGCGTGACAACCCTCAGATTGGATAAACTATTGTTCTGAGGATCCCCGTCAGTATGATCGATTACAAGACCGTCTTTGATCACTCCGAAGAAACATTCGTAGATGAAACGATGACAATGATAATGTTTTCTCTTCCCAACAGTAAACATTAGATAACCAGCATTAGTAATATAACCAACCGGTTTTTTTAACTTACAGTGTCTAATGACACCATTAATATTTGATTCATAGTTTGTTATGACAGGATGTGGGACAAATATATTTTGCTCCATATATGCAATAATATTATTTGTTTAAATCATTGTTTGTCTGAAATCTTGATATATAATCCTCCACGGATTTTATAGCGTTTTCACTATTATTATTTTTTTGTCATAATATCTTTTAAATTCTCTGAACCGTTTTCCACCGCACTTTCCACATAATCCTGTTTCTCCTCGCACTCCAATACCACATCGCAGACACGGTATTGGTCCTAGACTCCCCCGCCGTATGCCTTGTAAGTGCATCCAACAAAATTCACCTCTACAGGATTTGTTGCATCGATTTACTGAACCGATCATGAGCCATCTGCATTGAGACATTGTATATATATAATATTCTTTATTTAAATATTTGTTTTAATTATATGAACGAGTTTGAGAGATTATCCCAAACTAGGCCTTCTAAATATAAATTCAACCTCGACAGATTATCTTCTGATTTACCAGTACGAGATCTGGTTGATCCGAAAAATAAAAGTTTGATCAATAAAATTCACGACGCCAAGAAAGAATTTTATACAGATGGTGCATCTCATACATGGTCAACGTTCAAGATTATACGCAATACTGTCAAGGACGCTACAATGAATGACAAGCGAGCGGCAACTATCATTAACTACATCGCTGAATACGAGGGCAATCAAAAATATTTCTTTAGAGTAAAATTCACTGTATTAACAGAAACAGGTAGTTGGATTATCCATGATAAATATTATCCTGTCATTGGTAATAATAAAATCGCCATATTAAGTAAAAATTCCAGACCGGGTCTGTTGACGTGTATTGACAAACCGTATTATGAGCGAGCGTATCCTGTAACAGCGGTTATTTATGGAATCTATGAGATAAATAAAAAACCCAACGTTGAAAAACTGACACCCATGAAATTTTCAAGGTTAAATTGTGTTGCCGAACGAGTAATAGAACACTTTACAAACGCGATGCGTGGAAACGGATTAACTGATTTAAGACGTGAAAAAATAAACTCATGGGCTGATTCAGTTAAGGATACCGGTGCTACAATAAAAGATGTTGCTGAGTTAGGAAAAATATTAAAATTTCCAATAACCGTAGCGACAATAACGGGAGAAATACTGTACGGATCAAAATATAAATCGAAAGGAGCTTCAATAAATATTATTGATCATAACGCGCACGCATGGACCAGCGCAGTAACAATATTTCCACGTGATCGAACTGTTAGATTTTACCCCTCAGATATGAGTATGCTTGATTTTATCAACGAAATAAGTAAAAACGATCCTGTATCGGTATGGTTATTTAAAAGTAATGAGGAAGGTGGATTTGATCAGTTTGTTAGACCAAACGGTGAAATATATCGAACAGAATTTATCCATGACGAGATGAAAAATCTTGCGGAGAAGTTTTTAGAGTGCAAGCACGCGGAAAATACTGACAAATTACTAACTAATTGCTTTACCGTTCCATCTGTTGCGGCTCATTTCGCTAGAGAAAAAAATTCATGGAAACCAACACGATTTGATTTACTTGAAGATGTACGCGCAAGTTGCGTCGAATACGGACACGGTGGATTATGGAATACCAAATATAATTACAATGATGTTATTTCGGTTGATATGGTTGCATGTTATCAAGGAAGTTTTCTAGGATACGGAGATTGTTCTGTGTACTTTAAAAGATTTGGTCACCCTACAAACGAGATGACGCGAGTGGCAATTAATGGACCATTGCCTGATTTTGATCTGACTGGATTCGCTTGTGTTGAATCATTCGAGTTTAACGAAAATCTCCAGCAAATTTGTTATGTTTGGTTTGGTAGACATTTTTGTGAAAAACGTTGGGCGCCTATAGTTTTATTACGATATATGCTAGATTGTGCGGTACTGACATCGTTGGTGGTTAGTGAGGCAATTATATCATATCATGCACAGACCGAAGTTTGGTTGCCCATGTCAGATTCTATCAGTATTGATGAAGTTATTAGCGAGTTTAAGGAAAAATGTCCTGATGTTTCCGAAGATAATATTATCAAAGAAGCTCCTAAAATTCTCGAGATTAAACTTAAAACCGCAAAAGATCTCGGTAGAAAAATTATAGGTAAATTTACTCAAGGTGGTGCATATGATCATAAAAGACATCACGCACGATTAATTCTAGATGATGCCGAGTACGATTTTATAATCGCTGATACAACAGCGAGAAATATATTTGTGAATCGAGAAAGTGTTTATTTATCCGACGGAACAAAATTGGGTACGATCGTTAGTTACATAAATGATATCTCCCCACAGTATACTCATCTAAGATCTTCCATGTTGGCTTATGTTTCTATAAATTTATTATCGATGATTAATAGATTTCCTGAGACCGCAGTCAGAGTCGCAACAGATTCGTTTTATATTTCTAGTAAATATTTAGAATCTGTTATGAAATTCACAAGTAATGATGAACGATGGAGTTCGTGGAGAATAAGAAAGGAAATATTACACAATTATACAGAATCAGCAGATGTTCCGATGAGACATTTTTATCGTAAGGGTAATAAAATATCAGAAATGTCGAAAGCGCCGTCGTTGAGTGATCCAATAACTAGATATAAGGCAGTATATCTCAATGGACCTGGTGGATGCGGCAAAACGACTCGAGCAATTAATGTTTTTAGAAATTCAGATATGATCGTGCTGACACCCACACACAGACTTGCACGGGATGAAACAACGGCAAGGACAATCGTGCACGTATCATAGTTTCTTTCGGTGGCGCGGGGATACATGGACTTCTGAACGAATGGGAGAAAAATATATACCTAAAATAATTATTTGGGACGAGATATGTACGGTGTCATTGGATACATTAAAAATGTTTCTTGATTGGTTGTTGACGAAAAATACCGCTATAATAATGTGTGGCGATCATGGTCAACCGCCGCCTTGTTGGACCATCTCCACATGATTGGTTAAAAAATTTCGTTGATTATTACGAAGAAATAGATGATGATCATAGAGCTCTCGATGCAAATTTAAAGGAGTTTAAAAAATTAATCAGATTACAATCAAACAAAATTCAGTGTGAAATAATACGCGGAGTAATCTCAGAGACTTCAATGAGTGATTTTTTAAATTTATGGAGACCCAACGATTTGATAGTAACAAGCAGAAAAATAATTAGAGATGCTTTACAACAGCAGTTATTTCAGCTGCATAAAGAAAAATATTCAGAATTGCCTGTTCCGTTATGTTATAGACCATCAGATACACGAAAACAGAATATTAATGTTGATATTCCAGGACAGACTGAGAAGCAAAACCTCGTATTAAATGATATTGTCGCTGTTGATATCAGTGTGGTCGAAGATGCATTACGCGCTGACAAATCTCCATGGGTGTTGGGATACGCTATGACGATCCACTCGTCTCAGGGATTAACTATTTCTGACACACGAGTCTGGATTGTAGACGATCGTATCGAGTAGTCAAATTTAGTCTATTTAGCGGTATCGAGGGTTAGAAAAATATCTCAATTACGGAGAATTATAATTCCTGAAATCGTTAATAAAACCAGCATCATCATCGACGGTGATATAATAAGAAAAAATTTAATCGGATACAAACAATCTGATAAAAAAAATAAACTCGACTTTGATCTTGATGTTGAATTTATTATTGAGTTAAAACAACAGCAGAATAATCATTGCGCAAGTTGCAATTGTATAATGCTGTGGAGGTATTCGAATAATGATTCAAGACAATTTACCGTAGACAGAAAAGATAATAGTCGCGGTCATACACGAGAAAATACCATGTTGACCTGTCTTGAGTGTAATCGACGTAGAGGCGCTAGTTAAGTGATCGCGCTGGTAATTGTGTATCCTCGGGGATTATTTGTAGTTGTTCACGTACAAATCTACGTTGAGGAGCAGCCGAATCTAATCTATAGATTGCAGGTCTACCTTAGGATCTTGTCACGATGGATATTTTGTGTGTGGTAACACTCCAAATAGGATCAGTCGCTCTCGCTTTACCACCTTCAAGTTCACCCGGTTCATATAAATATCTAACTGTAACATCACCCAATATTTTTTGTTTTTCAATATCTTTTCGTTGTGTTGATATATTTTTTTTGTAATTGCATTAATGGGTTTCATGTTGGTTGTTCGTGTAATCTCATTATTTAATGCAGCTATCACGCTTGGTAATCTTGCAACCCATTCGCGAGATCTTTTATCTTGAATAAATTCCTTAGCGTATTGATATCCAAATAACCGCTCAGCAAGTGTTCGATTAAATCTCTCAACAATTGCCTGATCACGATGTATTGCGGTATGTCCTCGTCGTATTTTGATATTATGTTGTTTCATTAACGATGATACTGGACCAAGAAATTCCTTACCAGGATCAACCTGTAGTAGCTGTGGCCATCGCAGACATCCTTGTGGTCCGAGTCCTCGTTGATAAATTCGTTCAAACGCATCGGCTACTTCAGATGATGTTTTCGTTGATAGCGGCTCTGCCTCTTTATACCTACTTGCAACATCAACTACACTTAACGCGTATTTGTATGTTTATCTGCGTACAGTATCATATGGTAAAAACAGAATATCAGCTTGATGAACTTCATTAGGAACATTAACATCGAAATACGCGTACTGAATTCGTTTCGGTGGTGGTAGATAAATTTGCCATATTGCCTGTTTGGATAACCACGCTTTAGCAGTAGAATGTTTAACCGCTGCTGCATCAGCAAGTTTACCAATTGCTGCTTTGCCTTTCCAGTATCCTCTTGGTGAATAATAAATTAATTCCATTATATATTGCCAGACCCAAACGCTAATTTACCTTTCATCGCAGATCTTACTAACCAATTAGCTAATGATTCTCTAATATTTTTATTTTTTATAGAATTTAATGCATGAATTAATTTCACATCTGCAATATGCCTGTCTTGTAGATTTTTACTCTTATACGCAACATCATGAACATGACAAGCTTTATCAATAGCGTTTACTGGTTCCTCGCCTGGTTTTGGTTGATCTTGATTATCAAGTCTAATATCGAGTCGAGTACCAGGACCGCAATAATTATATCCTGGCAGATGTTTTTCTCCTGAGTATTTAGCCCATGGAGTACCTGGAAACTTTGACATCAAATTAGCAATATCACCACCGCGCTTATTAGGTAAAAATGAAAATTTCTTTCTACCGCACACAGAACATTTTCCATCATAAGCTATTTTTTTATTTTTTGTTATAACTGTAGCTAAATCAGTAGTTGGAGTTTTAACTCTACAGCGTAAACAATATAAATTCATGTTATAAAATATATGGATATAATTGATTTCTCAGCGGCAAGAAAACGAGAACCTGTTAAGCATCATCCTGCGCTACCTAATTCCATCAGAATGATTATCATAGGACCATCTGGATCGGGTAAGACGCAGTTATTACTTAATCTGATAATGAGATGGTTGAAATGGGATAAATTATATTTAGTAGCCCCATCCGTTGATGATCAACGATGTTATGAAGTATTAAAAGATTTTAACGAAAATGCAAGATTACTGGATGAAGATAATGATGTTATAGAGTTTATAACAGATATTGATGAAGCACCGTCCGTTGATGTTTTAGACGGATTTATTAATAATTTAGTTGTGTATGATGATGTGATGCTGGATAAACAATCAAATCCAGCCAGAATATTTTCTCGCGGCAGACATAAAAATACAGATGTGATCTATGTTACTCAGCGATATACACAAATTCCGAAAGTGATCAGAGACAACTGTAATATTTTAGTTGTGTTTAATGGTGTAGACACACACACGCTGCGAAATATTCATCAAACTTGGTGCAGCGGTGACATGGATATAATTAAATTCAGAAATGTCTTCTCACGAGCGCAAGCTACTCCGCATGGATTTATAACAATAAATTTACATGATCCTAAAACAAGATATCGTGTGATTCTTGACAAAATATTTGGATAGTAGGGGTGATGATAAAATTAAATTTAATTAAACAGATATCATTAATATAATGAACAACTGTGCGTGGCTGCGTCAAGGAACCACTAACAAATGTGATAAAAAATGTCGTGGAGAATATTGCAAAAAACATAATTATCTTATAAAGAAAAACCCTCATGCTGGTCCACGAAGTTGTGTTGGATGTAACAACGGCGTTAGAGGATTATATCAGATTTGCAAAAATTGCGGTGGAGATCGATACAGAAGTTTAATGATATATTACAGAAAAAGAAAAAACATAAATCCAAAAATAGAAAAACCACCATCAGAACTTGAATATTACTTGAAACATAGAACAAATTCCCAGGATTCAGATGAAGATTCCCAGGATTATTCAGAATAACATAGCAGCAGAGAGGGCCTTGTCTACAATTCTGTTTGGGACAAACAATAATCGTAGACGTGGTATTGACCTCTATGAAGGGTCACTATTTATTTTTTTGTCTAAAAACAAGGGTGACCATTCCATAAAGTGGTCTGATCGCCCTCTCTGCTGCTCGTTGGAAATCTTTAGATGGGCAACTAATGAGCAAATAAGATGATCAGAAGAATACGTGATCGAACAGTAGGCAGGCATAGATATGATTTGTGTTTAGAAGACGTTTTGGAGGTTCCATTTCAAGTTCGTGGCCGTTTTAAGGCTAGCAGTTTGCACCAAGAAAATGCTGTATCGGAGATCGAGATATAAGGTGATTAATGTTACAAAGGTACAAGCAAAAATAAGCTGTATCAAAACTATTATGAACATTGAAAAAATAAAATAAATATGTCATTGACATCAAAATTTAAGTTTTTATACAACTCAGTTTTAAAACTAAGAAAGATACAGCTTTGTCTTCATTAATTAACAGCTATTGTTAAAACTAAAAATTAAACTGAGTACACATTTCATATAAAACTGTATATTAGGTAAGCAGATGTTTAATCTCAGAAAGAAAATTAGAATTAAAATACGTACAAAAACAATACATTTTTTCAAATGTCAGAAAGAGTTCGCGTATGCAAAACGAGGACAATTCTAGACGTTGCAAATAATGTTTGTCAATTTGACAAACAAGAAAATGAGCTTAATAGGCCTATTTACGGTGTATTTACGAAATATAAATGGCGGATGTACAAATTTATTCAATAAGTTGCCAAACGTAAGCGGTGGTAGACATTTTAAGGATGAGTTGAACTGTATCATAATTGAAGGGTTTGGAAGGTTATGATCGAACTTCATTAGTTTAGGACTGATAAGAGATGATAAGAAGCATGAGAAGGAATAGAAAAATGCGTTATTAAAATGAATTGAAAATTAGAGGTGAGCATAGATTATTCATTCAAAAGCAATGAAGCTTGTCAGCATTTTTTCCTTCAGATTATATTCATGAGATGTGTAACATAATAATGGAACAAAAAGGATTGTTCATGTAATCGGAGATGTGATTTTACACATTAACTCGTGGACATCCAAGCGTGTCAAAGTGAAAAAGATGCATCAACCACGTTAAACATTTGTTATGTTTATTATTGTTATGATTACGTATAATTTATTCATATGTTTCAGCTAGTATTAGTTGCTTTTCCTTACAAATGCCTTCTTGTTACTCCGAGGATTTTTATGTTATGAGGATCTTTCAAAAACATTTATCAGTAGGTAATCGCTAAAGCATTTATTGATAACAAAATCCGAGTTAATTGTTTACAATGTTTTCAGGGGCATAAGAAACAAAATAGATATACATAGTGTGAGCATTTACATTTTCTTTTCTGTTGATTTGTAACTGGATACGTGGTTGAAAATAACTTAATTCATAACCCTGCCATGCAATCTATTATCATTGTGTACTTTTCTCAAAGCAAGCCAGTTGCAGTGGTTATTAGTGTAACGATCAAAGCACTTACGTTATTGTGCTCAATTTGCTTTTGTTGTTAATCAATGACGTACTGTAAAGTTTCTGTAAAATGTCGTATTACATGCATATCTTGAGAATGTACCATATCTGATAGACTGTATGGAGTCACATGATTGTTTCTATTACAAAGTTGTGAAGCGTTTCGGGATCATTTTCTTTTTTTTTTTTTCTTCTTTTGCGCGATATAAAAGGTTACTTAATTTTTTGTGGTAGAACTAATTTGTGAGATTTTTTAAAAGCCGTATTTAATGCAATGTCAATAATTTTCTTAACAGTGATGTAGTCATCAGAGAAAGCAATAAGATATTTATATTTTTGTTGTTTTCCGATTAGGAAATTCATTCTGAAGTAATCTTTTTTGTACTGGAGGCAAATGTATTACACATCATCATCATGGTTACCACCTTTTATCACTTTGTAATTTTATGTTAAATTTGAAATTATATTGGATACTACAAAGATACTATGGAAAATGATCAGTTTTGTGAGGTAATCTAAATATCCTTCCCTGTACATCAAACACTCTATCTTCAGTATAACTGTTTTCTGCATTACATGTCTCTGATCACAACTTCATTAAATAATCTTTCATAATACCTTGTTTTTCAGTCCTATTTCTCAGACAGAATGTTTGGATGTCATAAAACATAATGAAGCCGTTCAACCTGAAATGATCATCGCACTCATAGTATATGGTAATGTCTTTCGTAATCGTTCGACCCATATTGTTAAACAGAACGTTATTTGCATCTCCTTACTTGAATATCAAGCGAGACTAAGAAAATACAATATTTGGCCATTGTAAAATTTATTCGGTTATAATGTTGCCTGGTATATACGTGATAAAATGATTTTGTTCACATAAAGATATTTAACTCTTTTGGGTCCGAGAATATTTCTCCTGCTTTGGAGCAGCTGCTTAATTTAGTCATCTTTACTGTTATATGCAATTTGCAAACAATAAATATAGAAACACTCATCACTGGTGTAAATAATATGCAATTGTACTTCATCTGTTTATTAGAAAGCTGGTAGAAAGCATGCAGCTTTAGGAGTCTTCGATTTTCATGTTCTGTATTATTTTCTGAGTGCGCATGTGCATTGCGGTAAGTAGATGCATATAAAGCAAAACACCATCCAGGTTCCTGATATATCTAGTAACCATCCCTTGTTCTCTCGATCTATCATTCCTGTAATCCGATGTCTTGGCTGTCGTAATTTAACTCTCAAGTTTTTCACTGTATGTCTTATTATGTGAATTCGATTCTTTTTATTAGATCTATCTGGATAATTTGAAAATAAGGATTCTTCCTTCAGGTATCAGACCATTAGCTATTGCCTATCTAATTACTTCCTATGTTGTTACTATCCTAAGCTACAGTTGCTACCCTGTATACCTCGTGAAAAGTCATTCTATTTGAATCATGTTATTATGTGTACTACACCCTGACAATACGATATCTTCTTTGTTTTTAAATAGAATGTATTAATCATTCTCATCTTCCAGATAATATGTATCTGTTTCTTTTCCGATATTACAATTAGACTTTCTTTCTGACTCTTGATTCTTACGAGAGTAGTGAACAGGGACACCCTAGCGACAATGGGACTTACCATTAAAAACCACCCTGGGACACTCTAGCGTCAATGGAAATTTAACATTAACCACCCTGGGACACTCTAGCGTCTATGTAAATTTAACATGGACGAAAAACCCTGGGACAATATAGCGTCAAGGGGAATTTAACATGGGAATAAATCGTGGGACTGTCTGGCGTCAAGGGGAATTGAACATGGGAATAAATCGTGGGACTGTCTAGCGTCAAGGGGAATTGAACATGGGAATATATTTTGGGCCTGTCTAGCGTCAAGGGGAACTGAACATGGGAAAAAGTCTTGGGCAACTCTAGCCTCAAGGGGAATTTAACATAGGGAATTTTAACATGGTGGGACTATATAGCGTCAAGGGACATTGAACATGGTGGGACTGTCTAGGGACAATGGGGAATTTGTATCGGACCTGTCTATGGACAATGATGGCAGAGGGCCAAACACAACAGAGACAGAGACAGACATACACTAGTACAAGCCTGAGATTTATATATAAAGCATTACCAAGACCTGAAATTTTGCTGGGGTGTTCAAAAATTTGCATAACTGTAATGATGCTATAAATAGCTATAATCAGGGAAATGCTCAACGACAAAATGGATGTGACTAAAAGTAACTCTAAAATGACGAAATTGTCCCAGAATTTAAAGGAAAATAAACATATCCCCGAAAATTAAGTTACAATGGTTTAGACTAAAATGGATAAAATTAGTAACTACTTACAATATCAACTTGTGTGACGATCGTGGATAAACACCCATGTATCTATTTATAGCTATAATCAGCTGAAATTCCTATGAAATCTCACTATCTATTTATAGCTACAACTTGTGGGTTATTCCTTTGGAAAACCCCATTATCTTTTTATAGCCTCAGCTTGAGTGACGTTCCTGTTTATGAACTCTAGTACATATGTATAGCTACAACCTGTGGAAACCCCCAAGTCCATATTTATAGTCTCAAAATTTCCAGCATCAGTGACGTCACTGTACTGTAAACTAGGAGATAAATGTCAACAGTGTTGCAAGTGGCTGACCTTAATACGCGCTACTGTAGGTAGGTAGGTAAGTAGAGTGTATTTGATAGGGATAAAGTGAGTTTTATAGCGACAAACAGAGACCAATACACACACACACACACACACACACATACACACACACACACACACAGACAGACACACACACAGATCGAAGAATAAAACCAAAATTAAATTATACTATCCATACATACGTACGCGAATGCATACAAACCCCAAATATACTATCCACACAAACGTACGCGAACGCATACAAACCCCAAATATATTATCCACACAAACGTACGCGAGCACATACAAACCCCAAAGACACTATCCACACAACGTCGCTAACGCTTACAAACCCCAAATATACTATCTACACAACGTCGCTAACGCATACAAACCCAAATATACTATCCACACAAACCTACGCGAACACATACAAACCCCAAAAATACTATCCACAAACGTCGCTAACGCGTACAAACCCCAAATATACTATCCACACAAACGTACGCGAACGCATACAAACCCCAAATATACTGTCCATACAAACGTACGCGAACGCATACAAACCCTAAATATACTATCCACACAACGTCGCTAACGCATAAAAACCCAAAAATATACTATCCACACGGAAGGGAGGGAAAACAAACCTAAAATATGCTATCCACACGGAAGGGAGGGAAAACAAAACAAATATACTATCCATACAAGCGTACGCGAACGCATACAAACCCCAAATATACTATCCACACAACGTCGCTAACGCAGAAAAACCCCAAATATACTATCCACACTCGGGAGGAAGAAGAAGAAAAACAACCAAATATATGATCTACACAACGTACGCGAACACACACACACACAGACACACACACACACACAGGGAAGAGGAAAAAACAAACCCCAAATATACTATCAACACAGAAGGGAGATAATACAAACCCCAAATATACTATCTACACATGAAAGAGGAAGAATACAAATCCCATACCTACTAACCACACGTAGGTGAGATGTAAAAAAATAAACCCCATATCTACAATCCACGCAGAGGGAAGAAGAAATAAATAACCCAATATACTATATCCTCAAAGAGGGAAGAAGAAAAAGCCATAATATACTAACCACACAGAGGGAAGAAATAACCCTTTATATATACTATCAACAGAGAGTGAAGAAAATAACCCATTATATTCCATCAACACAGAGTGAAAAAGAAAAAGTTTTTTGAAAGCACCTAAGCCCTCACCTGCAATGACCAACTCTGCCAAACACCTACACCCCACCCCCAACACTATAAAACCCATTTGACCCGTCTTTTTATGGCATCAGTGTGTGATTTAGGAAACATCAAGACACAAAATGATGGATGAATAGACTGACTATTGTTTACCGACTTGCATGCCTAAAGAGCGTGCGTGAAAGAAAACATCCTTCCATTTCAATTCTAACTAAAACATGATCCAGAGGGATAGAGAGAGGTGAAAGAGCACAATTTCATAAAGTGTGAGTAAAAAACAAAACACCCCATCCTTATTATACAATGTCAAGACCAAGAGACACTTACGTTTTCTTTTTTGGTCTATTCTCTTTTAGAAGGTAGTATGAAATTTCACATCAGGGCCAACGCATCGGCTCACATTGTCAATTTTTCCATTTCCATGCCTTCGTCTTGTTTCTGTTTCTTCTCTTTTCTCTTAGAGCACTCTGAATCCCAGTGTCCTTTCTCCCGACAACGATATTAGGTATCTTGACTTTTGTCTCTCTTTCTTAGACGAAGCAGGTATTCTGGAGACAAATACCCATTTACCTTTGCAGATATAGCAAACTCCATCAGCACTTACACACTTTCGTATGACTCTTATCAAATCAACGACCAAAAGAGTAAGTTTTGTTGCCACTTTTGCCTGTGAATTATGCTTTCGTATGACTTTTAGCAAATATTTGACCAGCAGGTCGATCTGTGCTTACTCTTCCATCTTCTTGATCGTTTGAGAGTGGAATGAATACTCTGATGCTAAGACACTCTCCCTATATACAGGGACCTGCTGCGTATGAAACTTAGTCAAATGTAATTTTGCAGTAAGATGAAACGTCTGAGAAACGCAAAACCGAACTTCCAGAAAACTGAGAACGACGGCTTACAACTACAACGTAAATTTATGAGTTCAAGTAGTGCGTAAAACTTAGTCAAATTAAATTTTTATAGTCAAGACGAAACGATCTCTTTTCGAAGAAGAAAGCAGACACCAAGCGACAATGGCGATCCGTGTCACACAACACTTTTCAAAATGTGTATTATCAGAGGTTTGTTCTAGCGATCTGCACGGTTAAATTAAATTTTGATGTATTTTGCAATAAGACGGACACAATTTCCATGGGATCGCCCATGGTACGATTGTTGGTGCATTAGTTTAATTTTTTAAAATATTTTTTTTTATATAAATCGCCTATAGGATAGACCCAGTAAAGCATGGCCATTCTCGTCACTGTGGGAATAGCTACTCAAGTCAATTCGAAGTGAACGCGGTAAGAAAATAGGTATTGCTAATGAAATGGCTTACAACGGGTGATGCATTGTTTTGTTCTAGAACTGTGTGGCATAATAATCCCTACGCTCTTGCGTTGCAACCATTACAGTGCAGACAGACTGGAATGTGAACTTACAAGCCCTCTTTGTGTATTGTACCATTTCTTCTTACCACATCAAAATACTGAGCGTGACAGTATTGGTTCGCGTTTTCAAGCTGACCATTTTTTTATATCTCACTTAAACATTTTAACATAAACACTCACACTCACATCGGTAGAGTCAGAACAGACGTGTCACAGTACTGAGGGGCATGTTATCTTTTTTTCCTTCAAACTAATAAATTTGGGGTTTGTATGAAGTAAAGAACCGAAAGTACAGTGAACCTCAAGGATGATGACCCAATCTGTCTGTCTATTGATGCGTGTATTTACTTAATAAGAAATATGACCTCTAAAACACAAAGAGATACAGCAAGCATGATTAGAATGAACACAACGATGTTTACCTTCACGCGCGTGTAATTTAGAGTTTCAATCCTCTTTCAAGACAAACTTGGTCTCCTTTTGTAGGGCTTGAAATAACAAAAAGACCTGAAAAGTCTTAAGCACTTTACTATAGATAATTTCATAAACAGACTAAACAACATAAATACCGTTACAACACTAGAAAGCCTTAAATCTTCTATCAAAAAGAAATGCATCAAAAAATTAAAGATTAACGATAACTAACCAATGAAACCGAATTTAACAAAGGCAATGACATGTGAAGAAATGTCTCTCACTTTGGAAAGGTAGGCGAATGTAATCTGTTATGCACCATCAACTTGAAAAAATTATAAACAGAGAGAAATCTGAATTCAAAATTCAGGTTGTTTTTCAAAATTGTTTCGTTTCTATTTTCTGTTTTGGAACAAATCTAAACACTAATATAGAGTGGAAAAGGGAAAATGCACATAAAAGCTTTGATATTTCTGAACAAATGAGGGGATATTCCTAACGTTCATAACTACCTATATGTGCTTGGACTTGTCTGTGACTTATCCACAAAACAAGATGTACATATTTCTGGTCAAGCTGCAAGTGTGTGCGTGTTTTGGAAAATGGTAAAAATTGGATATACAATTTTCTCGTGACACTTATAAAGTGAAGAGTCTGTGCAAGTGTCAAAAGCCAAAGTCATATAAGTTTTGTATTTTGTACGGCTTGTAAAGATTTCCACTTTAGAAAATGTGAAGTATCACAAGTTATTATCACAAACAGAAGTGGAACATAGGGGCTTGCAAGAAAGAAAATAACCCAGACAGTTGGTGTCTTCAAGAGTGCTAGAGACGGTACCCGAACTTGCTTGCTTGCTTACTTGAATTAAAGTGATTTTCGCTCCAATGGAGCATGTATCACTGGTTTAATCACGCACCGCGTGATTTTTAGTTACTCCTGGGGAAGGAAAGAGAGCCTGATCCCCCAGGCTTTTATGTACTCACAGACTACTTTTAAATTTAGCAACCCAGGTGTACGACTAACTAGTCCTTAACAACCTGACGGAAAGGCTTTAAACATGAGTGGGAATAGTCTCACCACACACTCATTTTTCTGTCGATCGTGGTAAAGGAGGAAAAAGGTGCTCAGCAAGCCAGCCATGGATGTTAAGTACTCACCAAAACGCTAGACCGTACTTATTTCAAATCAAGTCGTGTCACCAAAACAGAAGACGTGTACGACATCGAAGGCATTCTCGAACGCAGAGCCCGTAAAGTGGGTAAACGACGTGTCAAAGAAGTCAAAGTACGTTGGAAAGGATATCCACCCAGTTTTGATTCTTGGATCTACGCTTCGCAAGTCATCGACTATAAAAAGAAGTGACCATCATGCCCTTTCACACAGACGCAGCTACTGCGATCACTCCTTCACCCAGTTCTTCTCTGCAAGATTTACAGAAACAGTCCTTGTGGGTGTGGTGCGGAGAACGTGTGCCTAAAACGCAAATCGTCTTTTTCTGCCAAATCTTCGTGGTGTATTTTGTCATCGGTGCAGCCATTGCCAATTTGAGTTTGCAACAAGGAGACAAACAATTGTGGACCATTTTATTGAGCAGTTGCATCGATTACCTGCTTCCCAATCCCTCCCTGAAAGTTTGCTCGAACGGGAAGAACGGGAATCTTGCGTCCAGTGTCAGTCACCACTCAAACAACAACAACAACAACGACAACCCCATTTTGGGCGGAGACACGCCTCTGACGTCCAGTAACCCTTCGGACAGCCACAGAACTCTGGAATTATGAACAACAACAACAACCAATTTTACTTAACCTTACCCAGTGACAGTTCCATGGAAGTGTTTCCCAAAAACACTTTGTGCTGTTACACGGTCAAGTTACCTCAAACTATCCCATTAGATCACGAAGCCCATTGGGAAGTGGCTTTGGTGGAAATCATTCACCCAACACAAATCAAAAACATCACCGAAAAGCAAAACACTTTCCAGGTGGAAATCCTGAATGCCCAATTGGAAGAAAAAATCAATAAAATCGGGTTTTTAGGGGACACAAGACCAGCCAGCAATCCAGCCTTCGTTATCTACACCTTGAAAATTCCTTCAGGTTATTATTTTAGTGGTGAACATTTGGTAGATACTATTGCGGACATGTTCAACTTATCCTTTGGCAAAGCACTGAACAGAGCCAAAAAAGTGTGAAGATTGAGTACCATAAAGTGGCTCATCGTCTCATGATCAAATTTCAAGATACGGACACATTGTCTCTCAGGTTCAATGGTAGTTTGTTTGAAATTTTGGGTGGACATGCAGAAATGGTCTCAAACAATTTGAGCCCCAAGATCAACAGTAATATGGAGTTTTACAGAGCTTTTGGAAACCCGGTAGAACTGAACCAAGGACTGAATTTGATCTTTGTGTATTCCGATGTGGTGGAGTACAACGTGGTGGAACACACCTCTGTGCCGTTACTGCGTGTCATTCCTTTCAAAGTGGATAGTACCTCGAACAGTGACCAGGAAGGTGCAAACACCTATCACGTACACCGTGAATTTGTACATCCTCACTATTTACCCGTCAGTAAGTCGTATTTGGACACTGTCAACATTGCTATAAAAGGAGATCTGGGACAAAATATTCCATTCTACAAAGGGAAAGTTACAGTGAAACTCCATTTTCGAAAACGGTTCTATAACGAATTGTAAGTCAAGACAGCGACGAGGGACATTTCCACCCTATAAAATCCGGCCGGATTCGTGTGGAAATTCAGTTTGCAGAAAATCTAAGCGCAGATAATATGGTGAACGTCATTCTCTATGCTGAAGTTGACAATACGATAGAAATCAACAGTTTGAGAGAAGTCATTCTAGACTATTAGAAGTCATGGAAAACTTTTATCAATGTTTATATAGTATGGATTCTTTGGACATGGAATGTGAAGATCCCGAGGAAGGAAAACCCCAAGACAAAGACGAAGAAGTCACCATGATGAAGTCTAGATGGCCAGAACAAGAAGCACATTTAGTTTCCTGTTATGCTATAGTCTTGGCAGAAAAAAAATTAAGGAATTAATCAAGAAAGATTGCTATGGATGTCATAACGATCATCCCAATCAAATTCAACACGATAAATGCCTGATGTTGAGTCAAGAAGAAAAATTGGACGAATATCTGGACGAAGCTTGGAGTCTCATCTCGGAAGAAGACGTGTTGCAACAGTGGTATAAAGATTTGCGTGAACATTCTTTTCCTCCATTAACAACTCAAGAGATCCATCGCATCGATGCTATCTTGGATCAGAGTTGGGAGACGAGGCGAAGAAACGGTTACTTTTCAGACATTTTTAAGCAAAAAGTCAGGATCGAATTGATGACTTATTATTACCTGTGAAGAAAAAAAACAACACACAAATGGATACCTGGGAACTTTATTAACTTTTGAACCACAGTTCGTACACTGCTTCTTGGAATCCTGTCGTCTGTGCTAAAGATGAACTCCCTCATCGCAAACCTCAAGGCCATCAAGCTTATGTGATCAACACGGACGACAGACATCTCCCAGGAACCCACTGGGTAGCCGTCTACTTTCCTCAAGAAGGATGTGTGGAATATTTCGATTCGTATGGATTGCCTCCTTTGGAAGACGATATCATCGACTTTATGAAAAGAAATGCTCAGACCACCCGATTCAATAATGTGAAATTACAAGGCACAGATTCCTTGGTGTGTGGACAATATTGTGTGTATTTTCTGCATCATCGTAGTCTGGGCTATTCGTTAGAACATTTAGTGACTAATTTTGATCCTCGTTCTTCTTCTAGAAACGATGTGAAAGTAGATCGATGGTTCTGTGACCATTATGCTTATCTTTTGTCTCAAGCTAGGAAACGTAGTGTCCATCAATGGCCTAATGACTTCCAACAGCGGAAATCACAATTTCATTCACAACGTTGTCAGCCCTGTCCAAAATAATGTGTGAGTTGAAGAAAAACATTGTTTGGTATTTGAAAAAATGTTTGATGTTAAATTGTTAAATTATTATTAAAAATGTTATAGTTGTTTGTTAGTGTTAAGTGATTTTGAATAAAAAAATGTTGTGTTTTGAAAAAAAAATGGCTTTGTCTTTTGTTTGGCTATAGGAATTTTGATTCACGCTCTTTGACTTCTTACTATCCCTCTCATGACACTCATTGAACGTTCCGGCTCGAAAACCGTGTAGGGATGTTTACCTTCACGTCCGCGCTTTGACTTTAAAGCCAGGGTAGTTTCCAGTCTAACCATCCATTGTCGACTCATCCTCCTACGAAGATGTGCTCCAGACTAGCTACGCTAAACGAAGCCTACGTGAATTTGCATAGGGTCAGACATAGTCTGATACCGAGACCTGAAGAGATAGACAATGTTAGAATGTTGAAAGTCACTGAAGACCTGAAAGAAGAGCTCTTCAAGGAGGAAATCAAGAAGGAGAAAGAAGAATGGACGGAGAAGTACAGACTTCAGAGACAGCAGTGAGAGCAGCAACAGTAGCAACAGCAGCAGCATGAACCTGACAGAGGCTTTGTCGACTGTCGTATCGATACCAAAGAGTTCTTCTTCTCTTTCCGAAGAAGCAGACCTTATCCTGTGAGAAAGCCTGTCGTCAGAGGAGGCCGCCATCTTATAACCTAAAAGATTTCAGGGCTACCTCATACTCTCGAAAAGAAATAACATTCCATTGCCTATGATATGTTAGTCAGTTAGAAAAAAAAAAAAAACAGAAGTGAGTTTATAAGCACATGATTTCTTTATCTTGGTTAGAAAGTGTGACTCTAAGCCCTTCGTTTCCGTCGCATATCAAAATTTTTAAAATAGTGATGGTCAGTAAAAAGTGAGCGAGTGTTTCTTTTAGGTCTGTGCGTTCTTTTTGTTGGTGATAATATGGATAATGTAAGTTCGGGTACAACGAAATTAAAATAATTAGACCCAGAACTCTGTGTGGAGGGAAGTAATATACGCAACAGCAGCGGGAGCAAGAAATGCAGACCCAGCCAGTTAGCACTCCACCCACCTCGAGACCACAAATAACATCTAGTCAACAGCCGACTATACCTAACAAACAACCCACCCCGGAAAGAGTGGTGGCAGAACAAAGGGCCAATTATGTTAGACAAACGGTATGGCAAACTCAGACTCAATTATCGGAGGCACTACGTTCTTCTCTCACTCCGATACTACAGGCAATCCCAGCTGAAAGAACAACCACAACAACAATAACAGCGACAGACACCATAGAAGCGGATTTGAAACTATCTACCTCAACTGAAGAATTAGTATGAGAACAAGAAGAGGAAATAGAGGCGGCTGAGGAGGAGGAGGGGGACGCTGACCCTTGTTGAGAAGTACACCGAAATGGGACTAGATCAAGCATTGTATGACGTCAACAAAGCAAGGTAGTGTATAAGAGTCATACAATACGTTGCCTACAAATCTCTAGACACCTTTAAACCAAGACCTTCTCAATGGGGATTTGGGGTCAGAGTTCTTCCCCCAATTCTACAGACAAGCCTACACTGGATACCCCCTCAGTCAACTTGTAGAAGCCGCTGCTTACATTGTCGCCCATCATGGCTACGCATTTCCTGATATCAAGAATCATGAGACTAGGAGTGCGGGAAAGATCGTGAGGGAGAAATAGAGACGTGGTACCTTCTAGCAGAAAAAAAAACAGCCCTTTTAAGGGCTCCAAAAGATTGCCTTTTATTAAATAGGGAACCATATTTGGCTTGGTATCCCTCCTTGACTAAACTATTCTCGAAACAAACTTGACCCATTGGAACACCACAACAAACTTAACTTGTTAAACCTAACAGTGACCAAACTTGTATATGTCACTTAGACATATTAATTTAAATAAGACCAGTATGGCTATTTTTATGTACACTAAGTACTAATATTAGATAGATACGTTAGGAAGTAGGAAATTTAACAGACTCTTTAGATTTGAACTAATTGCACAGGTGGTTAACACATTAATGGTACTTTTTATTGTCCATTAGCAAAATCGGGACTTGATTTGAAATAAGTACGGTCTAGCGTTTTGGTGAGTACTTAACATCCATGGCTGGCTTGCTGAGCACCTTTTTCCTCCTTTACCACGATCGACAGAAAAATGAGTGTGTGGTGAGACTATTCCCACTCATGTTTAAAGCCTTTCCGTCAGGTTGTTAAGGACTAGTTAGTCGTACACCTGAGTTGCTAAATTTAAAAGTAGTCTGTGAGTACATAAAAGCCTGGGAGATCAGGCTCTCTTTCCTTCCCCAGGAGTAATTAAAAATCACGCGGTGCGTGATTAAACCAGTGATACATGCTCCATTGGAGCGAAAATCACTTTAATTCAAGTAAGCAAGCAAGCAAGTTCGGGTACCGTCTCTAGCACTCTTGAAGACACCAACTGTCTGGGTTATTTTCTTTCTTGCAAGCCCCTATGTTCCACTTCTGTTTGTGATAATAACTTGTGATACTTCACATTTTCTAAAGTGGAAATCTTTACAAGCCGTACAAAATACAAAACTTATATGACTTTGGCTTTTGACACTTGCACAGACTCTTCACTTTATAAGTGTCACGAGAAAATTGTATATCCAATTTTTACCATTTTCCAAAACACGCACACACTTGCAGCTTCACCAGAAATATGTACATCTTGTTTTGTGGATAAGTCACAGACAAGTCCAAGCATATATAGGTAGTTATGAACGTTAGGAATATCCCCTCATTTGTTCAGAAATATCAAAGCTTTTATGTGCATTTTCCCTTTTCCACTCTATATTAGTGCTTAGATTTGTTCCAAAACAGAAAAAAGAAACGAAACAATTTTGAAAAACAATCTGAATTTTGAATTCAGATTTCTCTCTGTTTATAATTTTTTCAAGTTGATGGTGCATAACAGATTACATTCGCCTACCTTTCCAAAGTGAGAGACATTTCTTCACATGTCATTGCCTTTGTTAAATTCGGTTTCATTGGTTAGTTATCGTTAATCTTTAATTTTTTGATGCATTTCTTTTTGATAGAAGATTTAAGGCTTTCTAGTGTTGTAACGGTATTTATGTTGTTTAGTCTGTTTATGAAATTATCTATAGTAAAGTGCTTAAGACTTTTCAGGTCTTTTTGTTATTTCAAGCCCTACAAAAGGAGACCAAGTTTGTCTTGAAAGAGGATTGAAACTCTAAATTACACGCGCGTGAAGGTAAACATCGTTGTGTTCATTCTAATCATGCTTGCTGTATCTCTTTGTGTTTTAGAGGTCATATTTCTTATTAAGTAAATACACGCATCAATAGACAGACAGATTGGGTCATCATCCTTGAGGTTCACTGTACTTTCGGTTCTTTACTTCATACAAACCCCAAATTTATTAGTTTGAAGGAAAAAAAGATAACATGCCCCTCAGTACTGTGACACGTCTGTTCTGACTCTACCGATGTGAGTGTGAGTGTTTATGTTAAAATGTTTAAGTGAGATATAAAAAAATGGTCAGCTTGAAAACGCGAACCAATACTGTCACGCTCAGTATTTTGATGTGGTAAGAAGAAATGGTACAATACACAAAGAGGGCTTGTAAGTTCACATTCCAGTCTGTCTGCACTGTAATGGTTGCAACGCAAGAGCGTAGGGATTATTATGCCACACAGTTCTAGAACAAAACAATGCATCACCCGTTGTAAGCCATTTCATTGGCAATACCTATTTTCTTACCGCGTTCACTTCGAATTGACTTGAGTAGCTATTCCCACAGTGACGAGAATGGCCATGCTTTACTGGGTCTATCCTATAGGCGATTTATATAAAAAAAAATATTTTAAAAAATTAAACTAATGCACCAACAATCGTACCATGGGCGATCCCATGGAAATTGTGTCCGTCTTATTGCAAAATACATCAAAATTTAATTTAACCGTGCAGATCGCTAGAACAAACCTCTGATAATACACATTTTGAAAAGTGTTGTGTGACACGGATCTCCATTGTCGCTTGGTGTCTGCTTTCTTCTTCGAAAAGAGATCGTTTCGTCTTGACTATAAAAATTTAATTTGACTAAGTTTTACGCACTACTTGAACTCATAAATTTACGTTGTAGTTGTAAGCCGTCGTTCTCAGTTTTCTGGAAGTTCGGTTTTGCGTTTCTCAGACGTTTCATCTTACTGCAAAATTACATTTGACTAAGTTTCATACGCAGCAGGTCCCTGTATATAGGGAGAGTGTCTTAGCATCAGAGTATTCATTCCACTCTCAAACGATCAAGAAGATGGAAGAGTAAGCACAGATCGACCTGCTGGTCAAATATTTGCTAAAAGTCATACGAAAGCATAATTCACAGGCAAAAGTGGCAACAAAACTTACTCTTTTGGTCGTTGATTTGATAAGAGTCATACGAAAGTGTGTAAGTGCTGATGGAGTTTGCTATATCTGCAAAGGTAAATGGGTATTTGTCTCCAGAATACCTGCTTCGTCTAAGAAAGAGAGACAAAAGTCAAGATACCTAATATCGTTGTCGGGAGAAAGGACACTGGGATTCAGAGTGCTCTAAGAGAAAAGAGAAGAAACAGAAACAAGACGAAGGCATGGAAATGGAAAAATTGACAATGTGAGCCGATGCGTTGGCCCTGATGTGAAATTTCATACTACCTTCTAAAAGAGAATAGACCAAAAAAGAAAACGTAAGTGTCTCTTGGTCTTGACATTGTATAATAAGGATGGGGTGTTTTGTTTTTTACTCACACTTTATGAAATTGTGCTCTTTCACCTCTCTCTATCCCTCTGGATCATGTTTTAGTTAGAATTGAAATGGAAGGATGTTTTCTTTCACGCACGCTCTTTAGGCATGCAAGTCGGTAAACAATAGTCAGTCTATTCATCCATCATTTTGTGTCTTGATGTTTCCTAAATCACACACTGATGCCATAAAAAGACGGGTCAAATGGGTTTTATAGTGTTGGGGGTGGGGTGTAGGTGTTTGGCAGAGTTGGTCATTGCAGGTGAGGGCTTAGGTGCTTTCAAAAAACTTTTTCTTTTTCACTCTGTGTTGATGGAATATAATGGGTTATTTTCTTCACTCTCTGTTGATAGTATATATAAAGGGTTATTTCTTCCCTCTGTGTGGTTAGTATATTATGGCTTTTTCTTCTTCCCTCTTTGAGGATATAGTATATTGGGTTATTTATTTCTTCTTCCCTCTGCGTGGATTGTAGATATGGGGTTTATTTTTTTACATCTCACCTACGTGTGGTTAGTAGGTATGGGATTTGTATTCTTCCTCTTTCATGTGTAGATAGTATATTTGGGGTTTGTATTATCTCCCTTCTGTGTTGATAGTATATTTGGGGTTTGTTTTTTCCTCTTCCCTGTGTGTGTGTGTGTGTGTGTCTGTGTGTGTGTGTGTGTTCGCGTACGTTGTGTAGATCATATATTTGGTTGTTTTTCTTCTTCTTCCTCCCGAGTGTGGATAGTATATTTGGGGTTTTTCTGCGTTAGCGACGTTGTGTGGATAGTATATTTGGGGTTTGTATGCGTTCGCGTACGCTTGTATGGATAGTATATTTGTTTTGTTTTCCCTCCCTTCCGTGTGGATAGCATATTTTAGGTTTGTTTTCCCTCCCTTCCGTGTGGATAGTATATTTTTGGGTTTTTATGCGTTAGCGACGTTGTGTGGATAGTATATTTAGGGTTTGTATGCGTTCGCGCACGTTTGTATGGACAGTATATTTGGGGTTTGTATGCGTTCGCGTACGTTTGTGTGGATAGTATATTTGGGGTTTGTACGCGTTAGCGACGTTTGTGGATAGTATTTTTGGGGTTTGTATGTGTTCGCGTAGGTTTGTGTGGATAGTATATTTGGGTTTGTATGCGTTAGCGACGTTGTGTAGATAGTATATTTGGGGTTTGTAAGCGTTAGCGACGTTGTGTGGATAGTGTCTTTGGGGTTTGTATGTGCTCGCGTACGTTTGTGTGGATAATATATTTGGGGTTTGTGTGCGTTCGCGTACGTTTGTGTGGATAGTATATTTGGGGTTTGTATGCATTCGCGTACATATGTATGGATAGTATAATTTAATTTTGGTTTTATTCTTCGATCTGTGTGTGTGTCTGTCTGTGTGTGTGTGTGTGTGTATGTGTGTGTGTGTGTGTATTGGTCTCTGTTTGTCGCTATAAAACTCACTTTATCCCTATCAAATACACTCTACTTACCTACCTACCTACAGTAGCGCGTATTAAGGTCAGCCACTTGCAACACTGTTGACATTTATCTCCTAGTTTACAGTACAGTGACGTCACTGATGCTGGAAATTTTGAGACTATAAATATGGACTTG
Source organism: Sinohyriopsis cumingii (assembly GCA_028554795.2). Taxonomy (NCBI): domain Eukaryota; kingdom Metazoa; phylum Mollusca; class Bivalvia; order Unionida; family Unionidae; genus Sinohyriopsis; species Sinohyriopsis cumingii. Next base: position 80,867,299 of record CM068829.1, on the reverse strand, counting down.
GGGGTTTCCACAGGTTGTAGCTATACATATGTACTAGAGTTCATAAACAGGAACGTCACTCAAGCTGAGGCTATAAAAAGATAATGGGGTTTTCCAAAGGAATAACCCACAAGTTGTAGCTATAAATAGATAGTGAGATTTCATAGGAATTTCAGCTGATTATAGCTATAAATAGATACATGGGTGTTTATCCACGATCGTCACACAAGTTGATATTGTAAGTAGTTACTAATTTTATCCATTTTAGTCTAAACCATTGTAACTTAATTTTCGGGGATATGTTTATTTTCCTTTAAATTCTGGGACAATTTCGTCATTTTAGAGTTACTTTTAGTCACATCCATTTTGTCGTTGAGCATTTCCCTGATTATAGCTATTTATAGCAACATTACAATTATGCAAATTTTTGAACACCCCAGCAAAATTTCAGGTCTTGGTAATACTTTATATATAAATCTCAGGCTTGTACTAGTGTATGTCTGTCTCTGTCTCTGTTGTGTTTGGCCCTCTGCCATCATTGTCCATAGACAGGTCCGATACAAATTCCCCATTGTCCCTAGACAGTCCCACCATGTTAAAATTCCCTATGTTAAATTCCCCTTGAGGCTAGAGTTGCCCAAGACTTTTTCCCATGTTCAGTTCCCCTTGACGCTAGACAGGCCCAAAATATATTCCCATGTTCAATTCCCCTTGACGCTAGACAGTCCCACGATTTATTCCCATGTTCAATTCCCTTTGACGCTAGACAGTCCCACGATTTATTCCCATGTTAAATTCCCCTTGACGCTATATTGTCCCAGGGTTTTTCGTCCATGTTAAATTTACATAGACGCTAGAGTGTCCCAGGGTGGTTAATGTTAAATTTCCATTGACGCTAGAGTGTCCCAGGGTGGTTTTTAATGGTAAGTCCCATTGACGCTAGGGTGTCTCTATTCACTACTTACGAGTTCACAACACCCCTAATCCAAAGAAACGTTCAATGTAAAAGCTAGAAGGAAATCAAAACTTAAATTGTCAATTTTAAAGTTGCAATAAAGTGTTTAAAGATATGATCTTTTACTTTGAAAGGCATTGTATTGTGGAGGGATAATATCCAAAACTGGATAGTAAATCGCTAGATTGCAGAGGTGCTTTCTTCGTGGCAGTGGTGCAGAGTACGCGTCTTAGGTCATTTCTCAACTCGACGGAAATGCAAAATCGACGTTCCGATAGATTTTGTCTGTGTAGCCCGGTCAGTTGTGGCTTTCATTGATATTCTATGCTGTGCTTTCATTGTTATGCAGCGGAAAGCCAAACTAGGCCATTTGATAAAAACGAAGTGAAACGAAAACGATGCGTCCCAAACTTTCGGGCGCAAGAGGTCGCTTTAAGTGCAGACATAAGTGAAATAAATATAATAACGAAAACAAAGTACGCCAAATGACCACATCATGCTAAGCAAAGTTAAAAATATATATGATTCAGCAAGAATGTTCTAAGATCAATTTAATTGTATATTTGCTAATCGTTATTTAACGTCATGCACACTGTAACATCATAATATCGTTGATGGCAACACTTGCTGAGTTGAAGGGATCCAAGTGTATGTGTATTTTTCAACAATGCGCCGCAGTTTTTACTGTATTTTCTTCCGTCTGATATTTATTGAGTCAGCCTCGACAAACCGAGTCCACATTTACTGGATCTCTGTGTTTTTCTCTTTTTTTCACATCTATTCTATTATGCAAAGGCAACAAACACGAACTGACATCTTTTATTTCATGTCGATTGTACAAATTTTCTAAGTTTCCTACATTGAGCAGGTGCGACAGGAACACTCGACCTTTTCCGTTAAGTCGAGAAAGAAACCTCGGATGTAATTCGTCTCCATTGAGGACTATATTCTGAACTACTTCGTGCAAATGGAACAATATTGCGCTGGATGGAGACAAAGACACACTCGTAACATTCTCGGCTTTGCTGTCGTAACTTATGTGGTGTTGCACTCCGCCAGAGGTGAATCACCAAATACATTAAATCGAAGTGTAGTCCTACAACAACTTCAGGGCTAAAGTCAGGAACTGATGGAAATGAATGAGTGATGTTCCGATCGTGATCAGATGCTGGCAACACGAACTCTCTATGATGGAGAATACCAGACATCAGTGAGTGCATAAACCGCCGACCTTTGTACATTTGGGAACCGAGGATATACGACTGGGTGAAGAGGAACAAAGTGAATATGTGGCCGGTAAAATAAATCTTCTGCAATATAATTCATAACTTATTGATTCATAAATTTACTAATCTGGGCAAAGACATGGTTCCGATAGGTGAAATCTCGTTCAGTTGACTTAAACCGTACCCAAAGTCTTGCGTAAATTCAAAACTCATTATTTTCAAAACGTTGAAAATTTATAAGTATTTGAGAAGTTGCTTTTTTGCATACATATCAAATACGTTATCTACATATACATATAAACGTGCATGAAAAGTTTAGTTTGTTTAACTAAAATAGTTTGACCTTTCTACCCAAGTTTATGTCACGAAGGTCCAAGACCACAAAATTAACAAATTAATTTTTTTTAAAAAATGAAAAATGCTATATTGGTATGAAAACTTAATCAGGTCATCTATATCTAGATACAAAATTTCATGCGTCGATCTGAAGTGGTTTTTGTCCATCTTGCTAATAATTTTTCTGTTAGATAAGTCTCATTGCATAAAGTTCAAAGTTGTAAAACTACTGATGTAATGGATGGCAAATATAATCAGGTCATCTATAAAAACGTGAAAATATTCCAGCTAAATTATATTTTACTCTAATTTGAGTGGTTTCTGTGCAATATTGCTAATAAGCTTCTCAGGACAGACGAATGGACAGACGTCAAGGGCTAAATCAAAGTGCCCTGCCGCAAGCAGTGGGAGCTAAAAGCTTTAAACATGCTTATGGTATAGTAATTTCATCTGCCGATGTTCAGATTCATTACAAATATGTCTTGGGGGTGGGGTGCAAATAATGTAAAGAAGGTCGTATCCGACACCGTAGCAGTGGTTTTCTTTGCCCATGTCGACAGTGTTCTGATTTTTACTTTTTTTTCCACACAAACATATTAATAACAAATAAAAATAAAACGTTTTACTTTTTTATTTTCAAATATTACTTACAATATAATACAGCCCAAAGTAAAACGAGTGCATTCAATCACAATATATACTGAATGTTGAAAACATGAATTGCAGTTCTGAGGTAAGATTTATATTTGTCAGAAAATCATTCTCAATTATTTACACATATTAATTCATATATACATAATCCTCTAGCAATAAAGACAGAGGTAGATTTGTTGCCATTGAGGTCCCCTGCCTTAAATTACCACGAAAATAACTTGGTTTGGCTGAAATATAAAGTTGTCTCAAGTATCCTAATGTGGGCAGACATTTCAGTGTGTAGTGTTTCGAGTATCCTGATGTGGGCAGACATTTCAGTGTGTAGTGTTTCGAGTATCCTAATGTGGGCAGACATTTCAGTGTGTAGTGTTTCGAGTATCCTGATGTGGGCAGACATTTCAGTGTGTAGTGTTTCTAGTATCCTGATGTGGGCAGACATTTCAGTGTGTAGTGTGATGGAGATATTAAGTACTTCACGAACAAAGAAATCTGTAATTCTCGAAGATTTTTTTATCTTAATCGCACTTCACATGCACTGCTGTCTGCCTGACGAATATTTATACCATACAATGCTGCTGTCTATCATAGAAGTGGGCTATAGATGCAATTTATTTATTACAGCTAATTTCTGAAATAGGCTATATCCTATCAGCGAATTTGAACTGCTGTATGAATGTAGTGCATTCTGTCAATGCAGTGGAGACCAATGCTGGATGAAGGTAGTGCATTCCGTCAATGCAGTGGAGACCAATGCTGGATGAAGGTAGTGCATTCCGTCAATGCAGTGGAGACCAATGCTGGATGAAGGTAGTGCATTCCGTCGATGCAGTGGAGACCAATGCTGTGCCCAATCCAAAGCAGTGGTACATATCAGACTCTGCATTTTCTTCGCAAAAACAAGAATAATTTTTGAGTGACGTCAAAAACCCTTATATTTGTCTCCTTGATAAATATTATTACAGCTCAATGTGAGTTATCGTCTGGTACAAAAATTATCAGCACAACAAATCATATGACAAAAGAATACAACTAGTTCTTGGCAGGATGATCTGTGATTATAAAGTTTAAGAAGTTGCCCTCCAAAAGAAAGTGTAGAGTCGAGGTAAACTAAACATCATGTCTTATTTTCTTTAACAGTTATGACATACACGGTTATCTTAACGATGGCTTACATATTTTTTTAATGTAAGTAAATCGCATTGGCAGTGTATAATCTTAATACGGATAATACCTGCTCAAGATTAACCAAACCCTATTGATCTGAGAATGTAGAACAATCATGCTGAATGACGTTTGGAAGCACTCTGTATTGCGTCTATAAGCTGTGTCTACCTCTTTTTATAACACCTGAATGCACAATTCTGTAACCATTATTAAGCAGAGATTAGTTTTTCAGCATAGTAGTTATCGAATTCAATACATAATTAAAATAAACATAAAAATGTAAATAATTCTGTTGCAAAAAATATTTCGTTCACTAACCTTATTGTTGTTGATTGACACAACCAGGATATAAAAAGACAATTTTATACAATTTGTCTAGTAGGAAAAGTCGATATTGAATACTTAACTGACATGAGAGTCAAATTATTTTGGTAAATTTTGAAAGATAGCATAACATCTTTTGTATGCAGAAATTCATAACATTATCTCTTTTAAATAAAATTGTAAACGCCATTATCCTTCTTTGGTCTCTTGATCAAGTTACTTATATATATGTGTTACAACCAAATAGAAATTCCGAGTTAGAATAAAACAGAAATATTGACTCTCAGCAACTATTTTCATTTTCCTCAGATTTATTATTTCACTAACGTGGAAAGAATAATACCCTATGGACTTTAAGTTAGTACGGATTTCATAATTTTCCAAAAACGTTTTTGAAGTCTATTGAAAGTGACTCAGACTCCTAATTTCTTCGTTTATTTCACAATACCTGCAATTTTTACACGTGTGTTTGAATAACTGGCAACAGGAAACAAAAATAAGGTTCATCTATGGTGCGTGTTCACCTGTCATTCATCTGATGTGAAGTACAGATGTAATTCACTGAGTGCGATGAAATTATGCTTAAAAAATAGCCAGTCTTCTAAAATACTTTTTCCTGTACATGCATTTCCATAAAATCGGGTTTGAATATTCTTATGCGGATTAAACAAACTGTCTTACATGAAATAAAAATTCTGCTGTCTACAAACTCTGCCTATGCTAAAATCACATCCGATTGATTCTGTAAACATGTTCATGTAATTATGAATTGTTCCACTCAACTTGCCATGGGTGGACATGTGTACCGTGGCGAATCAATTAGACCAGAAGCTCGATCTGCTATAGACTTTGGGTTCCACAAAAATGTAATTTCCGCCTCGTTTATAATTTTCTATCATCACAAAGCTTGATTTCTCCTTCGGCACAAATAACCACGTTGGATCTTGTCTCCACCATCACATAAAATTCATCAATCAAAATACTAAACTTTCCTCATTGATTTTTTCTGACAAGATCCAATATCAAGGTGGAAATGGTGTTGTGGTCCATGGTCTCGAGAGTAGACAGACTAATCCCAAGAAGGTCCGATAGTTCCTTTTTATCAATCCCGTAGCGAATGAAGAGCTTGAAGAAGTCTATCTCAGTACCCGTATACTTGTTCCTGTATTTGGGACAGGAGCAGTTGCATTGAGGCAGTGGACAATTGTCTATCAGATGATGGGAACAACTACCATTATGTTGCCGGGAACGCTTCCCACGATTATCTGAAAAGTACACAATTTCTGACAATTACTTTGTAACGTTCATCAAAAATAATGCTCGTAATGAAAGGACGAACGGAAACCAATTATGGATCAAACTGCATTACATTTACAGGTATTCAAAATAAAAGTCCAGCATGGTCTAGCCACTATAAAGGATATTGATGAGGACATCTTTGTCAGCGAAGATGACCAAGGATAAGGGAACACAGACAATTATGATTGAATGCTCTAGGTTTCGAAACGAGAACCTCAGAGATTTTTTTCTGTCTTTGCTATATCTCATTTAGTTAGACTCTTGTAAAACTCTTATCGATTTCGACATGCATCTCGCAGAGACATGCTAAACTCTGATTGAACGAGAATACTGTATGGAAACAACAAACATCTGCACGGGCTCTCACGACATTAGCACAAGAAAGACAATACAGAGCCGAGCGATGAAAATTGAGTGCATTCCCTATAGACCCAACACAGCAGTCCCGTTGGCTGCCGTGATAAGTATTTATGGGCAAGAAATTTTCCTCCATTTAAAACAGTACCATATAATCTCTAATGGACTCAAATTAAAAACCAATCACGTAACCGATCAATCTAATTTATACCAGACTTTGGTGTCATCTTGTGGCTGGTTTTCGCAGGTTATGATATGTCACCAAAACTACACCTACTTAATCAATGGTTGAAAACAAAAACTCGGTAGATTACCTAAGACAAACACTGTAAAGCTGACCAACTAAATCAAGATTGTATTGAACTTCAGAACTTGGATAATCAATGCCCATCAAACTGAATATAATATTCTAATTTAGATTACATTAATTTCTAAAACATTGATTGCTACTGGAAATAGAAACAATCTCACAGATTGGGTGATGACGTGAGATTAGGATGACTGTTTCTGTTTCACACTGAGATTACAAATCTTTTCCTGGAGCATGAAGGGTAAATTCTTAAAGGTATTTTAGACGCAAAAAAATGAACTTACTCTTCCTTTCTTGCTTAAGTATCATCTTATTTCTTCTGTTCTTTCTGCGTTTTTTCTTTCCATTCTTTTTCTTCTTTCGTTTTTTCTTATCTGTTCTGGTTTTATTCCTAGCACTTGGTTCATCGCCCAGAAGTCTGTCTTGTAGAGTTTTATTTACACTGCAAGAAATTTTGTTAAATTATTGTGTAGAGTTTTATTTACAATGCAAGAAATTTCGTTCAATTATTCTGTAAAGTTGTATTTAAACAGCGAGAAATTCCGTTAAATTATTATGTAGGTTTTTTTACACTGCAAGAAATTTCGTTACATTATTTAAGTGAATGGCAATGTAATGTGTTGAAACGAGCACGATATAAAACGTACACACTGTGTACATACCTATACCTACAGGTCAAGACTTTTGTAAAAGTGTACACACACACAAAATATCAGTATTTGGACAGGAGATTAGTTAATAAACGATAAATTTTATAATACACGTATTATAGTGGCAATTAACGTGACATCGGATGCTCGTCAATATGTATTCCCATGTTTTCATAAGTCTAAGACTTATCACAAGATATAAGTAATCAAGAGCTAAGCGGGCTCATGTGACTGGTCTTTGAGTCAGTATCATAAAAAGTCTGCCACATTTGCATATTTGGAATGTCAAAAAAAAATGTAATCTACTACTGTACTGAAAATCAATGAGAGCCAGGAATTAACAATTAAGTATTTCAGAATTATTCTTTATGATATAAAATGAACGTAAAGAGACAAGAGGACAGATTATACATACGCATAGTTGCATTTTTCCAGACTATAGCTATTTTCCCAGCAATATATGGACTGTGCCAACGTGACACCATTAACTGTCATGGCGTGCCAATCACTTTTCATAAGGAGTTCGTGAGACAGGCATGCCGGGGCGAATACAGCACTGAAATTTTAGTTGATAAAGGAGATATCAGATGTGGAGGAAGTAAAATTTAGAGCAATTAAGCAACTAGTCAAAAGCAATCGAAAAAAACAATACTGAAGCACATAGAGAACAGTCACTAGAAGTCTTTTATTACCGGACCACCTTTCTATACTGAACGTTATATTTTATTTTATACCCACTATACCAATTTGCTAGAGAATATTTATAAAGAATTACATTATATTTTTGTGTAGATTTCATATACAGATGTAATCTACGATCTCTAATTCATGTAATAATGTTTCGTGAGACTAGTTAGAAGGTTTTCTGATTTATATAATATATTTAAATTAATAACCTTTGATTAACATTTATGCATTGAATTCGTGAAACACATCTCGTACTGAAAGATAATTCATATTTGTATCCAGGAATGGTCTGAAACTTTCAAGACGATTTCTTTTTCTGTGTGAATCTCAACAGAATGTCGGTACCTTTGTGTCTACTAAACATTAACGTTAGCATGCAAATCATAGTTTGCAGACCCTCAATTGCACCTCCCCCTCCCCCATGAACTACAACTGATTTTTATCATCGTTTATCTGTAAAATCTATTATTAAAAATGCAAGGGAAAGAAAACAGATGATAGTATGCCTCAGTGATGGATTGATCTTAGCAAGTTTTATTTATTGGATAAATTGAACATTGACGTGCATGTTATCTGATGAAAAAGCGCCTGTCAAGATTAACCAGTGACTGCAATGTCCTATTGTCTGTCTTTTCCTCATTAAGATTTTAATGATAAATTTTAAAAGCCGACGACAAAAACGAAATCAAAGCTTATGATGATGTTTCAAGAGTTTACTTGCACTGATTTGTAGTGGACGAGAGGTGTAAACATCCAGTGGAGATTCGTAGGGAAAACAAATAAAAGCGCCAGGAGTTTCCTTAAAAGTTAGTCTGGTTTTGTTTCTTCCCAAACGTCTTCAAACATTTCGAACCACTCTTGAAAACAAATGTACTCTATTTTCAACCCTGAAATTTATTTTACGAATTCAAAGCATAAGCAAACACACAAAATTCAAAGCATACACAAATACACGAAATTCAAAACATAAACAAACACACAAAATTGTTTCTTCTTGTGATGGATTATTTAATTTAGGCACAATATCTTTTTATTTACTGTTGAGATAGTGATTACAAAATGTTGCCAAATTCGTTGCTGGTGGGATGTGCATAACCTGTTACTATATATAATAATAACATAAATAAAATAAAATATGTGCCAAGTGCCTGTGTTATGATTTTACATCTCGATCATGGTCGCGAGTCCGTCGAGCACTTGCTGGGTACATCAATTATCAGAATATTTCTGAGATGCAATGTTATCATATGTAGATTTATAAACGATGAAGATATTTAATTGTATAGATAAGATATAATTTCCCTGCCTATGCAGGCCACGTAAAACCGACGAAGTTGATTTGTATTGACAAGATAAAACCTCCCCCGCCCATGTAAAACCTACTATGTCGATTCGTATTGATAATATATATCTCCCCCGCCAACGTAAAACCGGGAGCCCCCGAGTGGCCGAGTGGTCTAAAGCGCTCTCTGTTACGGATCACTGCCATCTAACCTCTGTCTGCATGGGTTCGAGTCTAGGATTCGGCCAATGTGGGTATGTGAGAAAGCTTGCCAGCATCTCCTCGTGGGTCGGTGGTTCTTCCCGGGGTTTTCCCGGGTTCTTCCTCCACTATTAGTACTGGCCGCCATGTATAGCCTATCTTGTGCTGAAAAATGGCGTTAAACCCCACAACATCAACAACAACCAACGTAAAACCGACAAAGTCCATTGATATAAATAAGATATACCTCCCAAGCCCACACAAAACCGACGATGTTGATTCCTAGAGATAAGATACACCTCGTTCACCCACTTAAAACCGATGATGCCGATTGTAATTGATAAGATATACCTTCCCCGTCCACGTAAACCCGTTACCACTTCATTGCAATACACGGCACTATTGCAGAGTAATATGTTTGGCGTACACATCAACAATCTACAGGCAATGATTCTGCAGCAAAATAAAATGACATTTTTCGAAAGCTACATAATATGCCTTGGTACATGGCCAGGTATGTGTCTTCATGCTATGAACGTCGTAACAATACCTAGCAATATCCTAAAATGTGGCGATATCGCGTTGCAATTTTACATAACATCACTATTTTCGAGGTTCGTTTAACATTGAACTGTATTTTGTGTACTTACGTCACATTTTCGAGTGTATTCCTCACTTCCTGTCCAAGTTTATGGAGGTATTCCCATTGCGATTTGGATAGAGCTGGTGCGGAATTTTCTCCCCTTATCTGTGATTCGTCAAATACATTATCTACCATGATTTGGGCCTCGTCGAATAGATACTGAATCACATACAGCGGAGCTGAAATTGTGAGAAACTGATAAGACATCGATGGTAAATAGTTAATTGAAGATTAAAAATGCCTGGATTATCAAGTAATTTCGAATTCTCGTAAAGATTACGAGTTAATTCCCTTTATCTGCCATTGCACAGATGAATTCTGATTATCAACCTAATGAATATAATTCATTGAATATGTATTTTCCTTCCATCATGCAAACAGAAACAACTTACTTTTATACTGATTACTATGGTTCCAAAACTCTACCGCTATCTATGCCCATTTTTTAAACAAGTTCATTGATCACACAATAGTATATTTAGACCCGATAATACGAGGGACTGAAATTACAAAGGGAGAAAACTTTAGAGCTAGCATGAACAAACTGTAGGTGACACGAATTCGCATATGAACGCTTGGAACAATATTCAAGATTTTCGCGGGGGGGTGGGTAAATCAAATTTCATGCTATAACTTCAATTATCTATTTTTTTTATTAAAATAATTTTCTTCACGTATTCTAAAGTAAACAATTTGTATCATTTATGTTTTTTTTTCTAATTCTTTTTGAATATTACTCCCTAGTAAAATTTTAAGAAGAAGAAATAAAGAAAATAGCAAATAATTTCATCGACAGTTCCACTGTTTTATGTTCTTGTTTTGTTTTGGTTTTTTTAATATCACGCAAGCGTTTAGGTCAAGCTCACATATGTAAATACAGGGTGTCGCGCAGTACCCGCTAATTCTGAAGACCAAATGAGGAGACAACATTCGTTTGAATAAAGCAGTGTTACGGAAATTATACTGGATCCTTACTTTTGAGAGTGGCATATATCCTGTACCCAAAGTAACATCTCCAGTGTTCCGATGGTGGATACTGGGCTTTGCAGGCCTCTGGCACTCTTCCCCGCCAAACCCTGTGAGGAAAAAGAACAAACAAAAATTACGTGTCAAATTATTATCTGGATTATGTCATTCTGATCGTTCACAAAATACATGTAAAATGACTTCCAATCCCTTCGACCCTGGAGGGCTTTTTATGTGCGTGTGCCAAAACCTGCTGGCATAACACTGTAGTGGAGCCATTATGATGGGATTACAAACATGCAAGTTTAATATAGGTGATACTCAATTTCCAGAGACAGAAAAGATGAACTTCAGTTTAAGTCAATTGCATCTTCTTCAAGCTAATTACCACTGCATTTCTTCTGTGGTCTGAATAGGGAATTTTGACTCCTTAAATCTCTAAACCTGGCAATTTTGTTTTTATTTCAAATCGTCTTCAGCACAGTTTTGCAATTTCTGACTAGGTAGGAAACATACCTAATTGTTTTTAAATATATGCGTAAATTTCTGCTTAACCGTGTTTCATCAAACATCGTAACAGTGTAGTATGCTATATAAAGTCGCAATCAACAACATTTGCGCATAAACACCATTTTATGATCGAATCTAGTAAATACAAATCTATAATAATCAGTTTTGGCCCACCTGGCCTTAAGATCAATAATCAGTTTTGACCCACGTGGCCTTAAGATTAATAATCAGTTTTGGCCCACCTGGCCTTAAGATCAAGCGAGCGTTTGCCTTGACCCTTCCGTTGTTCTTCGTGCCTCATCTGTCGTCCATCAGTATTTGCCATTTTAAACTTCTTTTCAAACACTGCTCAAAAGAATTTACCAAATTTGCCCAGACGATCCTGACACAAGGCCCTTTCTATTTTTTACCCCATGTGTCATCTAACATGGCTGCCGTTGCTAAATATATTTTAACACATTTAATCTTCTCAGAAAATGCTTAATAGAATTTGACTAAATTTGACAGAACGCATTCTGGCTTGAGGGTCTTTGAAGATTATGCAAATAATGCCGATCGGATGTAAACTTTGGCCGAATTTTTAAACTGCATCTTCTCAACCACTGTTGATTTGGGAAACAAATTTCTGGAATGAAGGTGGAATGAAAGCCTTTCATCTCTGCAAAGATGATTCTGATCCACTATCAAGTACGGCATTAGTGATAAAAAAAATAATACAATCTTTTAAAGATCTTATCAAAAAACGCAGGAAACGATTTCCCCAAATATGATAAAAAGCCATTCTGGCTCAGCTTTTAGTTTTATACAGATGACCAAGATCCGATGTCAAACAAGGCTGCCATAACTAAAAATGAAAACATGTTAAACAGCTTCTTCCCCCCAAAAAAATCAACAAACCTTTTTAAAATTTCACAGAAATCACTTTAGCAGAAAATCCTTTTAAAATTAAACAAATAATGGCGATCCATTTTTAATTATGGTTACGATTATTCAAAATATAAACATCCATTACAACTTCTTCTCAATAACCCCTCCTTTTTTCCAGAAACACCCTGGCATAAAGCTCTTTTAAAATTATACAAATGCCGATTAAGTTTCACATATGGCCATCGTTACTAAAATAGAGGCATTTTTAAAAGACTTCTTATCAATAGACGCTTATTACAATTTGACCTAATTTGACAGAAAACGCCCTAACCTAAACGGTTTTGAATGATGCCTATCTGGCTTTAAATATGACGGCCGTTACTAAAACTACAAAGACATTCTTTTCAAAAACCGCTCAACAAAATTTTGGCCAAATGTGAAGGACAGCACCATACAATTATGACCATTTAAGTTTGTACAAAATCATCTGGATTTGCCATCAATTATAGAGCGGGTTTAAAAGACAGAAAAACATTTATGCAACTATCTTTTCAAAACCCCTTGACAGGATTTGATCGTTGGACAGAAAGCACATTGGCATGCAATGCGTTAGATTTTATTAAAAAAAAAAAAAAACACGTTTTCTCTAATATGGCTGCAGTTCTACAAACGAAACCCGATTAATGACTTCCAAAACATGAAAACGCAATTGAAATTGGTTGCAACTTGACAGCAATACTGGCATAAAGGCTGTTTTGTATACAAACACTCAGCCACTCTCAAATATGGATATCATCGTTATAAACATTTTTTTTTTCAAGCTTGTAACGACTTCGTCTCATAAATCTCCCAACTCATTAAAAACCCGCTTTTAAGGGCAGTATCACGACATAAAGGTCTTCCAGTGTTTTACATATTATGCTGATCAAACATCGAAAATGAAACCGAAAAAAGAAAGAATATTTTTTTTTTATAGCGTGGTGTCTTTTGCTGCATAAGTTCCTGCATGCTCAGACTACTACTAGTTCAAGGACTACCATCGTTATTCCAGTGACACTAAGGATGCAATCCAGAGACCTGTTCGTTAACAAGATCGTGTACCTGGGTCAATCAAACAATGAGAATGTTGTGCGCGTGATCACCGCTCTCGAACTAGTAGAACATATTCTGATTATGTTCCAAGTTCACACCTACAAAAAGTTGATTGTGTTCTCAACATGCGAACGCCTTTCTGGTATAATGGTCTGGACGTTCGAGTGTACAGAACGACGCTAGAACGTTAATAAGTGCGAAGAAAAGTCCTGTCGAGTGCATCCCTAATAATGAAAGCTGTAAAAAGCAATAATGTAAAGCATTAAATTGAGTTTCTCATAGGGAGATAATGAAAAATATATAGTAAAAAATACTAGCGCTTAGGAACATGTGCATACTGAAATGTATCAAACCCAAAAGTATCTTTAAAAAAATACCAGCCCACACGAATCTTAAAAATGTCGGTTTAGTGGGAATATAAACTAAACATCGTATATATATATATATATATATATATATATATATATATATATATATATATATACAGAGATTACGAGAGAGTGTACATTATTTCTATTGAGAGAGAGAGAGAGAGAGGGAGGGAGGGAGGGAGAGGGAGATAGAGACAGAGACGATGAGATTCCTCACTGAAAAGCAATCTATCATAGAAACTTATTCAGTACTCCGGTGACCTCTGACATGAATTGGAACTGGGACTTAGTCAAAATAAAATATGTATTGCACATTGTAACAAAAATCTTACTGCGGGAAAAATAAACACAACGGTGAGATCAGCTTATTTGTTTTAATACCGTGTCGTTTCCAAATGTAATTTTATGGTTCAGAAACACTGAATGATTTTGATTCTTTATTTTCTTAAAAACCATCTTTGATCTCATAATAGGATTTGTTGCACGTGCTGAATTGTTTGTAACATGATATATACACATTCAATTACAACGCTAATCAATAACTTGGAATCACAGAAGGTACACAACATCAAAAGGACGTTTAATCAGGACATTTTATCATCCCATTTTGTGCCGCATAAACCGATACAATTGCCCAAATAGAATCTTTTGCTAACCTAATTAATCCAGCGAATTCGAGATGAAAGTGATTTCACTTCACAAATGAATCGAGACTGAGAATATGCGTTGCATAGTTACTCTCAATGCTAAATTCAAATATATCCGCTGATGAATTTGACATTAACATCAGCAGCCGCTGACGAGATAACTAATGGCAGTAAAGGAATCATATAATTGATGATGTTGGGCACACTTGAAGTAAACACTGATTTTTTTTTTTAAAGGCGGTGGGGTGGGGTGAAGGTGATGTGGTGAAGAGTGAGCTTTTCTTCCTAGCCAGGGCATTTTTTTTCTTCTTTCTACCTCGAAATAATCATTTTTTCTTTTTAAAAAATATCTTTTTGTTGCTATAAATAAGAGAAAGTATATATTGTTTTTCAAGCTGTCTGAGAACCAGTGTTTCTGTTATGCTAAAAATTCCCAGGCCAACCACCATCCGAAGCACACCACCAAATTGACATGGTCGGTCCCTAAAATGTATATGGGCCAGTTGACATTACTTTTCTGCAGAATCATTTAAGTTGTAGGG
Organism: Sinohyriopsis cumingii; assembly: GCA_028554795.2. NCBI lineage: Eukaryota > Metazoa > Mollusca > Bivalvia > Unionida > Unionidae > Sinohyriopsis > Sinohyriopsis cumingii. Next base: position 80,852,237 of record CM068829.1, on the reverse strand, counting down.
GTTGACAGTTTACTGTTACAATAAAGTTTACTACTTAGTTTTCGCTATTAGAATATATACTCGCTTACAAGACTAGTCAAATGGCAAACAACAAATATCCTGAATTGCCGTAGCATACTGCGCCCGAATATCATGTCCTGGCGTTGAATCAACCACACCTAGATTTCTGTTCTGTCATTTATTGTTTGGAATCATAATGTGCAAAACAAAACCTTATATAAATTGAAATTATCAAAATGACGCAAAAAATCACATTCCTTTTGTTTTTATGAAGTAGTAAAATGTGATTTCAGTTGGAAATATAGTCGAAATTACAATAGAGTACAGTTTTGCGGTGTGTATCAAGTTGGAATGAATGTCATTCGGATTTGCAGAACTAAGAAAGTATATTTTGAAGAAATTCAAGATACATAAATATAAGTATATTTATTACCATTCTTATTACCAGCCAAAGAAGACATATATTTATGCCCTGTTACTTGCATGCTCCCTGTTGGAAGGACCCCAGCTATGACCTGTACCATACAGTGTGTGTGTCTTCTACCGCTAGCCTAATATTGTACCAAACGAGTTAAAGGGTAAAATTACAATGCAGATGTTATGTGACATCCGTGTAGCCAGCGGAAATGATACTTTTTCGTCGTCTTGGTTTATTGGCTCTGAGGCTCTTAGTTTCCTACCAAAACCTTCAGTTGCATTTTTCCCCCTCCAATTTAGTGTTTCACTGACTTGTAAAATAGTACGTCGCTGATAGATATGCGATAGCCCTTGCCCTCAGTATGTTTTTCTGTTATTTGTATGGTCCCTAGAGAGTACTGTTCACACAGTGAACCATTCTATTTGCGAAAATTACGAATATTTCTCCCAAATAACTGTTTAAATGATCAGAATGGTATTTTAAATTAGAAACATTTATTTATCAATTCTGAAGTTTCGTGTGGTGCAGCAGATTATCTCCGGGTTAGATTTTTTATAGTCAGAAAGTCAGTCCATGAGGAAATGTCATCTGTAGCAAATATCACGTGTAACGAATTGGCCACAAAAAAATTAAATGAATGGAAACGTTTATCCCGACAGCGTAGGGCAGTCAATGAAAATAACATTTGCGTAAATCCACAAGAGATTTAACAGTGTTGTTGAAACACGTACATTCCTCACTTTGAGATCGTTGTTTCAAAGATATTTATTATTTGCTTGCTATGGGAAGTATAGAATTTTGTAGACCTACTGTATCCCTTTTTTGGTTCCGTCCCTGGGAGCACAGTTGTATGCTTCCACACAGTCCTCTTGGCTGTACTGGGGAGAATCCATAAACCAACCAGAATCGGCGATACCTCTGACTTCTACCTTGGGCGCTAATTCCGCCATCAGATTGGCTACGTAATCCAGATTGAGCAGTACACCTATACCCCCTGCACTGCATAAAGAACAACTTTCATTATGACAAATTAAAATTAAATTACATAATTTTAATGAAAAAATATATACAGTACACCTATACCGCCCTGCACTGCATAAAGAACAACTTTCATTATGACAAATTAAAATTAAATTATCATAATTTTAATGAAAAAATATCTACATTTGTTTCCTGCATGTTGACGTCTTTTCTAAGCAAAATGTCGAAGGTATAGATCTTACGGACCGGGTTAAATTTACCTCCGACGATCGACCACCTTTACACCTGCGATACTCCTTTAAATAAACGTCCATCATCTGGACTAAGAGTACCTGGAAACTTGTATAGTCTCTCAGTAAGTCCAAATGATTGACATTTTATCATAAATATTTGTATGATTCGATCTAATTAGTACTTACTGGATCTGTATCAATATATAGGGTGGGTAGAGGAATGTATGATGGCCTGTACAAATATGAGTTCAAAGTAAGCGATGAGTTCGAAAAGTATTACTTTTTAAAATTCTGATTAAATATCAAGGCATAAAGTAAGTTTGAGTGGGTCAGGGGAGTATTTCATCCTAAATATTTAAAAAAAATATGTGAAACACGTTATTATTGAGGTACATTTAGAGTAAGCATAATCAAAACGACATATTTTGCGTTTAGGATTATTCAACGTTGATTTATTACCTATTGCAAGTGATTTTTTTCTTACCTACTGCCGGTGAGTACGAGTTTACGGGCGTTCCGGAGCCCTTTAGGGATCAGCTCCCGTATCACCTCGTCCAGGATTAGTGATCCCATAAAGGAAAACCCTAAGCAAAACAAAAATGTTATAATAATACATCAAGATATTTAAAGTCTGGAACGTTTATAATACTACAAATCGAGTTATTATTTTCAAACCATCCTCGAAAGAAAGAAAGAAAAAAACACGTGTGTTTCCTAAAGGCTTACCGCACTGGTCCTGAAGCTGAACCGACAAAATATTTAATGCTTGCCTGTTAATAGCAAAACGTTCTGGCCACATTGCAGAGTGTATATCAAGCCAACCGCTGGCCCATATTGACCCTGGTCCAACAACTGATGAGACTGTTAAGTCCGCCCACCTGTTAGGATCTTCGTTATTCAACGGTCGTCGATTCACTTAGTTTCACATTAACCCTTGGCTATTTAGCCGTCTGACTGGATGCATCAGAAAAAAATAAACTGATCCAATCCGATCCCATGTTATATCTAAATTGGGAGCTTGTTAAGAATAATCACAGCGACCTTGAATGGCTAGACAAGAGGATCTGTCACTTAATTTTAAATAATATATCAAATTGTTATAACTTAAGGGCGCTCTACAGATATTACGAACTTCTGAGACAGTGGTGGGTGTTGCGTGAAGTTGTTTACGTTTGCAACATGTACACTAGAGAGGATGTTGGTAAACCTTTATGTTACTTTCATGAACTGTAGCTGAAAGTTCTTTGGCTATTGCACTTGTGGAAACTGTACATGATCCAAGCACTCAACTAACTAAAATGACTGCTCCCTTGTGCTCAAAAAGTGAGCCTGAATTAGTCTAAATTACACTATCTTTAGCAGTATTAAAATAGGGGAAATGAATTTTGCCATACTAGAAAATAACAGCTTCTGAAAGTGCAACAAATGAATTATCAAATATATGAAAATTTTAAAAAAAAGTTATCGGCTTTCTTTCTTTTTTACAATTTGCCTCTGAAGTCCAAGAAATGAAAATGACCAAGCGGAGCTTGAAGTTTTTGGAAAGGTTCATATCTGGAGTAAGGTTAAATTGTATATTCTATGACACATGTAACACCCATCAATGATACACCAAAATAAATGGAATTAAAGGTTCTTTGAACAATACCTAATATGTACAAGGTCTTTTTAAATAGCCAGTATAGTCAGTGAGGAATGCCGGGTAAATTCTTTTCTTTAAAACTCTAACCCTATGCAAAATACGAAACTGTAGAGAGACACCTTAAGGATTTTTTTTTTAATTTCTGTGAAATTTTCACAGTTTATATGAAATGTATCTTGTCAATAACTAGGAGTTTCTTTATAAACAAAATAGCATCCGTCTGAAAGTAAATTTTTCTCTAACGAGTGGGCGGAGCAGTCTTCGTTTTCTTCCCGTGGAGTTCATTCTGTGTATCTTAGTTCATGAAGTAGAAAGTGGCATTCTGTGTCCTACTCCACTTTTATTGATTAGTGCAAAATGTAGGGAAAAACTGATTTCAAATTATAATATATATACATTTTTCAGTCATGTATATATATATATGATACATATGTCGTCATTTAAAGATTGTAGATGCTGGATTAGTGACATACTAAGAATGCCGACTCACGACTGGTATGTGATTCTAACTGGCAACCCACTGATTGCAAGTCTGATACATTACAGCAATGGTACGAAAAATTGTTCACGAGGCAAACATATTCCAGAGGAGACAGTTCGAGAAGTTGTCAGATCTGAAAGAAAGAAAAAAGTAAAGAAAAGAAGAAGCTTACCGGTATCATCTGGGGATGTTGCGGTCCCGCTCCAAGAGTCACTTGAACAATAAGGTATATACCTGAAAAATTAAGAAAAATTAAAAGCAAAGAAGTACCACATTTCTAGTCTCTCAGACTATGTGCCGAAAATTCTTATGTCACGAAAATCAATCAAAGCAGTATTTGCGACGTTAAGCATTGTATTACAAGAAATAAATCTGTTCATTTGTACGAAGTTCAAGAGAGAAGAAATATGAAAGAAGTGGTCCTGTGGTAAGTAAGTAAACTGTTCTAAAGGCATTTTGAGCGAAGTAAATTATTATTATTATTATTATTATTACTACTAATACTACTATTATTATTATTATTACTACTACTACTATTATTATTATTATTATTAGCATCAGTACTAACAAATATTTAGCAACAATTCATATTATTTAACATTTTTTGACCATCGGATTAAAATTCAAACGAATGATATAAAGTGCAAAAGTATAACAAAGTTTGCCTTGTGAGATCTGTAAAAATCCGAAGATATACTTCAACAGCCCAGGACATCTTCATCAAAGTCAAACATGGAAAATAGTCTGCTATAGTCAGGGCAATTGTATCAATTTTCTATACAACTTAGTTATATGTACCAATTTTGTGTTCATGTTCACCAAGTATTGTCTGTCGGGTATTTTATTCTAATTCATATGTTTGATTTTCAAACTGTCATAATGCTAGAGCAGTCTGCAATTTTCTAGTAGGAGAAGGCAAAATGTGCAGGAAAGTGATATGCTACTTACACCATATTGGAATGGAAATAGTAGGGGTTTTCCTCTGGGTTCCAGGAAAGAAGACCAGAACCTTTAAAAAAAAAATATTTAATTACTGAACACCTATTAGCTAAGTTAGTGTGTATTTATTATTCATTTCCTAAATCCCTATACCCCGGACCAAAGATGTGTTTGGAGGGGGAATTAAATGAAAGTATATCGTGCAGAGAAAATTGAAGTAAAAAAGACACACTACAGCGGCCGACCCGGTCTAGTATTACGGGGATTCGAGCCCGAACCCTTTGTGGCCACGAGTCTTACAAGCTAACGAACATCGTACGTATTGCAGAATATTAAGTTCCCTTCTCACTAACATATCAAATTTTAGTTTCGCACGCAGGTACTCACGCAGGGAATACTGTCACCAGCGTAGGCATCGTACTACAAGCACACAGGCGTGGGAGCCAAGCATGCACTAACGGAAGAAAAAACAGTCGGGCTGACTAGAAGTCATTGATTTTTCTGACTCCAGAAAGACCATATAACTAATAATGAATTTCGTGCATTTAATTTTCTGTGTGTAATATATATATCAAGAATAAAATCTGGGCTATTTTCAACAAAGCGTTTTTTCCACCAATAAAATCAAAAAGAGGGAGAATGAGGTTGTTAACAGCATGTTCCAAAGTAATACAGATAATTAATGATGTGAATTCGTGTAAATTGTCAAATGTCCAGAAATGGTCTGCATTCCAGTGCGGGAGAGGGGAGAGGTAATTATATGTTTCATTATAATATAAATATATGTACGTAAATATTTTATAAACTTTACATCATTTAGGCTTCTAAACTACGTAGGTTATGAAAAGAGTGAACCAAAGTTTGATCCTCAAAAAGTGTGTTCCTGTAAAAACCAAAGCTCTCTTTGATTTACATATTCATTTTTACGAAAACACACGGTTCCCGTCGAACAAAATAGCTATGAGAGCGAATGAAGACAAATAATTGTGATGACCTTAATGTATGCGTGTGGTGACAGTGCTGGTCTATAATGACTCCTGTGGAGTTAGTAATGTGTCTACAAAGTACAGTATGCATTCAGTGCTAAAAGGAAGTAAACCTCTACCCTTTCTCAACTGTCAACCTATACCATGTAGACTTGATTATAAAATGAGTTCAACTGCAAACTGCACAGACCCAGATCTGCCGTCGCATAATGCGCCGGCAGATCTGGGTTTGTTCAGTTTGTTAGGAGTAATCAGTAGAACAAACAAACAGACCATGATCTGCAGGCGCGTTATGCTACAGCGGATCAGGACATTTAATGTTTGCAGTTTGACTAGATCTATCACAGAGTATATACGGTAGATGATTATTCTGCACAGCACAAATGTCCTCATTGTAAACATTCACACAATTTTCACGAATCCAGCAAAAAACAAAGGATCGATCAATTTAATGCAATCCTTTGTTTAAACATCTATTTTCCTTTCCGTTGTTAAAATGTTATAAAAGTGCTCTGAAAAGAGACAGTAACTAGTATTCGAAGCAATACCGACAGTAAAACCTAATAAATCAACCAATAAAAATGTTTTAAAAAATGATGCACATAATTATTGTAATAACAAAAGTTATGTCTGAAGTTGAGAGGCGTGTATCACACAATCAAAATTTAACGCCACGGATGCGTTAGGTGATTTAAGCCAAATTAATACGTTTCGCATCGACGTCATAGTTGGTACAGTTGGTACGAGTACGATCATCTGCTCATCTTTAACTCTTTGATCCCCAGCTATTTCTGAACCCACAGTTCTTTGATGTCCAATCGAGATGAACTCAACCTTCTAATTATATAAACGCCTCTCCATTACACTCGTTTGACTGATATTTCTGACATAGGTCTTTTCAAACCAGCATATTAAGATAAGCCAAGGTTCGATTACTTTCCAAACACTTGTTCTGTCGTAACTCATAACCGATGAAACACAAACATAAGATTCGCCCAGTTATCATCAAATGTCTTGGAGGAAATAAACAAAAACTAAACTTGGTAAGTTATGGAGTCCGAGGAACATATATATTACGAAACGTGCGTATATCTTCAAAGGCAAAAGAGAAATGTCTCAGTTGGTGATTTGCGTAGACATTTATACCCTGCATTTGTTTCATGTATGTACCAGAAATCAGTGAGTGGATGTTTTTAAATAAGTATGTAGGTAAGCAGAGAGATAAGTATATAAGCAGGTAGGCCGGATTGTGTAAATATGTAGATGATAGGTTCTTAGTCTGTGTGCACGTATGTGTAATAATAATAATCATCATTATGATTGTTATTAGTTAACGAGATTAACTCGTTTGGTTATAATAGACGCACCTGTTACGTGGTCCCCCAACGTATTTACAGGTTCACATTATACTCAAATCATTTAATAACATGCACGTACTCAACACATTTCATACATAAGTGTGTTGCAGACTTGAAGCGACAAGTCTTAGACTGAACGGAATCACTAGACAATAGTGAGCTAACTAGGAAGTGCAAAGCCTGATGTTGCCAACATGGTGTTCTACCAAGAATCCTTTGGCCACTTCTAGTGTAAAAAGTCCCATCGACGGCCGTACAAGCAGCTGATAGAATGTTCAATACAAATCTGCGACGATGGATGGGAATACAAAAAAATCTTCAATAGTTTTACTGTACCGGACAACAAGCTTAAGGTACCTCTATCATCAGTAACAGAGGGGTTCAAGGTGACCAAAGACCTGGCATGTGATGACGTTGAAAGACGTCGCAGAGGAGAAGGTGTGAGAGGCAGCGGTGGAGGTACGGACAAGAAGAAAGTGGATGGCAGCAAAGGCAGCTGAAGAGACAGAATCCATGTGTGTGTGTGTGTGTGTGTGTGTGTGTGTGTGTGTGTACTTGGGTAATGTTATAAAGACAAGTAAAATGCAAAATAAGCCAACCCCAAAATAAGAGTCCCTCGAAGGAACTAGTGCTCTACTGAGCAAAAGGATTCCAAGAATTCAATACGAGACCGTATCTTTCTTTCCACAGTCTGATACTAATCATCGATAACAAGATTTACAAACTAGATGCTAGCTAGTATACTCAGACTGGAAGTCTGCTTCGCACTATGTTCATAGGTATCACTTAAAAACTTCTGGTTAAAACCCCATGTCATTATGATCAACCATTCAGCAGTGACAACAAGATTTATAAGACAGCCGTCGTGGCAGCCATACTGGACGCACGACAGGCACCATTTTCATTTAGGACCGACAAGGCATCATAAGAAGTATATGGGTGAAATCCCCATTTTGATGCAGGCATTCAAATGGAGTGGAGATACAATTTTCAAGATATTACTTTCCAGGAGTAGCAATAACATGAACTTCAAGATGGCTGCTGTTGCGGCCATATGGGATGTCATATCGACACCATTTTCTTTAGGACCAACTTGAGATAATACGAAACTTCACGTCAGTATCACCTTTTGTTCATGTAAAATCAAGATAACAACATTTTGTAAGATGGCTGCTATAGTGGCCACATTGTTTATCAGATCGGCACAATATTTTAGGGTAAAATAGACATTCTAAGAAGCTGTTTTTGAATGAGAACCGCACGATAATAACACCATTCGTTCTGAAGACTAGAGAAAGTAATATTTTCGAAATGGCTGTCATAGTTGCCCGATATTATGTCAAATCGACACCGTTTTTCATTTAGGACCAACGAGACGTCATAAAAAGTCTTTTAGTGAAAACTCAATGTTGATATGACCATCCATGTAGGATGATTAGTGATAAGTTTTCAAGATGGCCTCTGTGGTGGCCATATTTGGATGTCAGATCTGTGCCATTTATCTGAACCAACTAGACATCATAAAAAGACTTTTAGTGAAAACCTCTTGTTGATCTGACCATCCATTCGGGATGAGTAGCGATAACAAGATTTTCAAAATGCCGCTGTGGCGGCCATATTGGATGGCCAAGTAGCACCATATTCGTATGGAGCAAATTAGATCTTATGATGAATGTGAGTGTACATTCGTATGGCAATTCTCCAAGCAGTTTATGAGGAGTAGAACTAATTTTAAAAAATAACACTAAACAAAGCACCTTTTCATGGGGAATGGACGGATGACAGATGACAGACAAGAGACCATCACATAAGTACATCTGGACTGTGACCAGTGGAGATAAAACTTAAAACACATCCCAAGACAAGAAAAAGAATATTTTAATCCTTTTATTATTTCTGACTTAATGTGAGAGACTGTAAATTATTTATTCCACAGCACGTTGAAAAGATTTCGAAAAATTGCAAGAAATGTTTAGATCTTTTTCTGCATTGAATTATATCCTGCAAGTAATAGGTGACAAATAAATAATAAATAAATAAATAAAAATAAATAAATAAAAATAAATAAATACATGAAAATGACCTTTCTCTGCTTAATTACATTATGCATCAACATTTTATTTGGCAAAGGGCCGATGGGATTTTGGTTTGAAATAATTTATCTATAATCAAAATAAACACCAAACTAGAAATGTAGTTGTAGGAACATAACATCGTAATGTGTTAATACTGTCACATAAAAGTGTACAAATCGTGAAATATCTATTTGCTCCACTTTGATCTAGTTTGTGCTAGGGCAAGGAAAACATAAGTATTTATGAATGAAATGCTTTTAATTTCTCAAGGCTCTCTTATTACGTTTCAAAGCCGATGTTTTCTTTTGAAATTACAGGTGAAAAAGCACACGTGCCAATGTACACTTGTGACGACTGTCGCCCTAAGCAAAGCTTGTTTCATAGACAAAAGATGTGTTATATTGTCAATTCACACAACGTGAATAAAAAGAAGAAAACCCAACCTGCGTTCAATTCACAAAGCTGTAATACAGGTAGAAAATCTTGTGGTGGATACTGGAGAGAAATCTGTTGGTTTTTTATTTTATTTTTTAATTTTTTTTAATGAAATATCGTTCACGAAAGAGATTTCATTGAAGGGGTGTAAAAAAAAAATTTAGACGAGGAAAAATGGCTCAGTACAACAAAAATGTCGGGGTAATTAACACCAGAGAGTACGATGTGTATTCATTAGTAGCGGCCTTAGCAAGGTACGAAGGGTTCTAGGTGTGTCCGAAATTACTGTACATTTATTTTTACTAAATCTGCCTCTTAAATTAAACTTTTATCTGTTTTATGTTCTAAAAAGAATTGATTCTTTCAAAAATAAAAACTTTTTCTATGAATATTCAGTGAGAGAGAAATTATATTTTGGGGGCCCACTGTCATCATTTCGCACCGGTCCCCCACAGCCTAAAAATGCCGCTGGTATTTATCAATATGGTATGAACTGGTCGCCACCATTTTACACTACCAACAACACAGACATTATCAACAAATGCAACTGCCCCTCTAAGAACGACAAAAGTTGCAGCAGCAACAATTTTGCTACATTTATTGCAGCTGTTGCTATATGCTACTTCTGGTGACATAACTGATTGTATTACTAGATCTCCCTCCACGGGCTAGTATATTTAAAATAGGCCCGATGAGCTATCTTGCGTGTCGTATGACGGCTACATGTGAAGGCAAATATATCGGATGTGGAGTCCTTCCTCTGACGTCCATCAACTGAGGTCTTGCAAATTGTTAAAAAAAAAAAAAAAAAAAAAAAACCAAACAAACAAATCCGGTTCAGCCAGAACAATTCTGATTTGTACTTGAATGATTTTGCATTTCTTATCGCCTTAGATTTGTTTTGCAGGACTGGAGGTGGGTGGAGGGTAGTTGGAGGTTTGCAACATTTTTGTCTTTGCTGTTTTGTCGCATGTTTTGTTTTGGAGGGTTTTGTCTCATGGGCAAAATTATGGAATTTCCAGCGTTTTCCGATCACTCAGTGTTCATACGTTGCAACTAACTTCAAACAGGCGTGTATGTTTTGATGACGTAACTAGCGGTTGTTTGGTTGTGCCCCATACAAAGATCGACCCACACTCGATGAGGTGAATGACTGTCTTTATAGGTATATTCAGCGATTTATACAGACCCTTTAAGTAATAATAATTAACATCTCCATGAACGTGTTGAATGTTTTGAAGAGAAGAGCATAGATAATACTCTTCAAACATTATGAAGTGTGTAGTTATGTCTGTACTCGCTTATCAGTCGAGTCTAACTGCAAACAGCACAGATCCAGATATGCCGTCGCACAATGCGCAATGAGGTATGGGTCTGTACAGTTTCTTAGGAGTAATAAGTAGAACAAATAACACAGACCCTTATCTGCAGGTTCATTATGTTACGGTGGATCAGGATTTTTGTTGTTTACATTTTGACTGTACTTATACGTGAGTATTGACGGTATGTTCAAAATTATCTTATACTTAATGATGGCAGGTAAAGAAAAATCTTGACCTTTGACCTCTGCTGAATGATGGATAGCTACAAATACCCGGATGTGACAAAGCTATCCTTTTAAAGATCAATACGTACGTTCTAAATATGATGTTTATAATGAGAAACAAAAATGCACTATGAACATCAAAACAACTGTATGTACTCACGTACAAGTCCATTCCAGCTGCATAATGACCATAATATGCCGGCAAATCTGGGTCCGTGCAATTTATGAGTAATCAGTAGATCAAAAAGCATATACCCTGATCTGCAGGAGCAGTATCCTACAGCAGATTAGGGCCTTTGTCGTTTGCAGTTTGACAGAGATTCACCCAAAACGAATTCTACTGACGTGAACAGGCAAATAAATCCCAATACACAGATCTCATACCTTAGTTTTCGTTAATAATAAAATCTTCCTCTTTTCGAATTTTCGAACTAATTTGGACTAGATTCGGGTTAATATGGAAAAAAACGATTATCTGTATGGTATTTAGTGAACCATTTTGTAACTTGCTAGTGATGTTACTTAACCAACTTGTAACTTGCTAGTGATGTTACTTAACTAATTTGTAACTTGCTAGTGATGTTACTTAACCATTTTGTAACTTGCTAGTGATGTTACTTAACCAACTTGTAACTTGCTAGTGATGTTACTTAACTAATTTGTAACTTGCTAGTGATGTTACTTAACCATTTTGTAACTTGCTAGTGATGTTACTTAACCAACTTGTAACTTGCTAGTGATGTTACTTAACCAACTTGTAACTTGCTAGTGATGTTACTTAACCATTTTGTAACTTGCTAGTGGTGTTACTTACAGAGGCGGGGCAGCGGGAAAGGGTTTAATTAGATCTCATTGATTATACATAATAAAATCTTTTTATGTACGCCACATGGAATACCCTTTCCATTACGCAAGGAATGAGCTGCGAACATCATCAAAGCCTGACCGCATACCGTGCTCTATTAGCACTCACAGCGTGGGGCACACTCTCAAAGCCACAATCTACCATCCAAACCGATACCACAGTCTACCATCCAAACCGATATTCAAGTCGACTTAAATCTTATCCAAACTGAAACAGATCTGCCAAATGTTTGGTGTTCAAGTTGTGCCTTCCCTGTATCATTTAGATTCCAGATATATAAATTTGCACTGAAAGGAGCGGAAATGTGCAACTCGTTGAGATGCCCTGGACAAACACTTGTAATCAATTTAACAAGTTTGAAGGAGATACTTGATGTGTGTGTGTGTGTGATTTTGGATTTTTAACATAGCTTTAACAATTTTATCGATACGATGTCTGCAGTGTGACAGTTTATAGTGATGTCTAGCACTGTTGCATCATGCCGCAGTCATGTAGCATGATGTCCCACCCAGTCACATTGTCCTGACACCAAGCCGACCAGTCATAACACTAGCCTCTTCTTGCTGAGCGCCAAGCGAGGCAGGTGTTAGTACCATTTTAATAAATCTTTTTTTTATGACTCGACCGGGGATCGAACCCATGACCTCCCGCATTCGAGGCGGACGCTCTAACCAGTAGGCCACAGGAGCGGTCAGATACTTAGTTATACGGGGAATATTAAAGTATGGTGTCCAGGGCCACATAGAGCGAACACAGGCTCTTGGGTAAGAAACACCTGAGCCTCTCCTAGTTCTTGTTCAAACAAAAATTTTCTTTTATAAAATTAAAAAGTGTTGTTCTGATATATCCCCGGTTGCCCACCCCACCCCCCACCCCCTTGTGTCGGACCCACTGATATCGAATATGACTGAATCAATGAACTTTCTCGTTAAGTGTGTGGTTGTACTATATATCGCACATTAAAACAGCAAAACAGACAGACAGACACACTTCAATTCAAACTAGCTTTGGGACGACGTTTTATCTATCTGCAAATAAAGCCTAAAAGGTACAGGTTTAATAATGGTTCAAAATAGTGACTACGAGTGTGGGTATATGTTCTTCACATACTGAGATGGCACTTTCCATTCATGTGCAGCTAATTTGTCTACGTCAAGAGCAACTGTTTTATACTAATCTCAGGCAACTGATTTGCCCCAGTCATGGGCAAATTCTTGTCTTTATCAAAGGGCAAAAGACCTGTCCCAATCACTAGCAATAGACTTTCCTAATCACGGGCAACTGATTTGTTTCAATCGTAGGCTCCTTGTACAATTTGTTTTCTGGCTTCTCTGTTTTTTAATGTATGTAATACAAGATGTATGCATGAAATCAAAATCGCAATAATGGAAAAATAGGTATCATTAGAAAATGTCTTGATCACGTTGAACTTTATATACTTGGATTGCCCAAAACTTCACAAGTTCTGTGTTTTTCAAAACCGATAACTTCTATTTAGGCATTATGGGATTGCGAACTACAAGCAAGATTAACTTTTCTCCAAAACTGAAGAGTTTTATTACGTGCAACGAAGATTTGACAATGGAAGAACTCAAGTAAGCAACGGCAATTTTACGCTTTGCAAAAATACAAATTAACACACTTGTTTTTGGAAAGAATTATGCTTAGTTTGAAATTACTTCCAAGATATATATTAGATTGACTACAAAAATCAACAAAGTAATGGTGCCACGTGGTTGGAACTAATTTGTTGCTCTTAACATACATACATATTCTCAGATTTTGTCGGCGTAGAGATAATATCCAAATTTGGATAGTAAATCGCCTCATAGCATAGTCGCGTATTTAGCGGCTACGGTGCATTGTGATTGGCCACGGGTTCACGGTCGATAACACGTTGATGACGGCCGTTGAGCATGGTTAAATACACAATTGATGAAGAAGAAAAAAAGTCACTTAACATCCTGCTTTTGAATGCACGGCGTGAAGAAAATGCATTTTTTTCTCTCAATTATCTGCAAATAATTGTTATCTTAACTTTGCTTGTAAACAATGAAAACTTGGGTTTAGGTTCGAATCCCCAAAGGAAACGACAGAGGGCAGACAGAACTGAGACTCTTAATCGGAACGATGAGATAGATAGCAAGAGTGTTGTTTCCCCACAAATAATATGAAACCAGAATTGTAAGTTATCTATCATATAACGTTAAGTGAAGAATTTTAGCTTTGCCTTTACAAAATTCCCAACAAATAACAACAACAAAAAAGGTACAATATAAAAATAATTTCACTAGGCAAATTGAACGACTTACTTGCATTGTGAACACCCTCACGGGGAAAGATTTTATGTCTCAATACACTGGATAGATTTGTTATGGTATTAGCATCCTTAACTTGCTGGGCATATATATTATGGTATTAACATAATATTAACACCCTTAACTTGCTGGATAGATATATTATGGTATTAACATAGTATTAATATCTTTCACTTGCTGGATAGATATATTATGGTATTAACATAGTATTAATATCTTTCACTTGCTGGATAGATATATTATGGTATTAACATAGTATTAATATCTTTCACTTGCTGGATAGATATATTATGGTATTAACATCATTAATTTCATATATGAAAATAACTGTGTGGGTCAAATAGCCGTTAAATCGGAGATCTCGACTGAATTAGGATATATGACGGGTACTACTACGAAATATAAAATGTTTCTCGTTTTGAAGTTTGAACACAAAATGTCTAGCCCACTTAAGTAACTTGTTTATACGGAAATATCTTCAAACGTAAATCATCCTAGAAACTATTTGTGTAATACGTCACTTAATATTACAACCATCGAGAATATATATTTTTTTATACAGTGTTTACTCGATTTGACTGGAGACAAATGCAATAAATTACATTTCTAAAAATCAAATCCATTGATGGAGATATACTGGTTTAATTTTGGGGATGGCAACATGACACCATTGTCATCACGAACATGTTAGAGATAAAATGACACCACTTTCATCACAAATATGCTAAAGACATCACGATACTACTATCATCACGAACACGCTACAGACATGACACCACTATCATCACGAACACGTTACAGACAACATTATAAGAATAGGTGTCTGACATAGATATTGTTCTTTAATGTACCGGAACTGGAGAAATATATCAGATTTTTATTAACGGGGTGGGGAGAACGCTAACAAGAATGGTCTAAGCTTGATGCAAAGAAATAGTGAGAATAACTGTAAAATAAAAGTAAAACGGAAAAGAAACAAGAAATTACCTCTTTTGGTTTCTGGCCAGTGCTTGGATGTCATGAAAGTCTTCATGTGTTCATGGCGCCATCGAAGCTGACAGCTTACTTCATCAAAACAATACCACCCTCCTGAAATAATAATAATAATAATAAATACATGTTTAAGTATACCTAAAAGTATTTTAAATTGGTGTGCTAAGAAAATGAGGTAATTGACTGCTAACGTCACAAGCGTATACACTAATCTGTTTCAAGCGAACATCAAACAAATAGGTAAGCTTTACTAACAGTTTTCAAATTTCAAAAACAAGCGACTGACAAATGTGTCAAGGTATGCACATGTATAAAATCGTCTCCATGTTCCTTGATCACCCGTTGCTGCCTGTGCTGCTCTTAACTCGTTTTTCATGTATACACATAAACAATAGATGTCATCAATAACACAATGTAACAGTCTCCTAAACATCAAACGAAAGGGTCCTTTTTATCGATCGATGACTGTATTTGATGGAGTCACTTTGATTGGTTCTTTTAAAAAAAAGTGATTGATTAAGCACATTTTGGAAAAATCTCTGCACTTGCGGCTACGGGCGATTAAGGAGCGTAGCGGATTATCGCGTATGGTTTGCAACGATGCTGTAGAAAGACTATGTTATCAACCGATTTCTGAATATTTAAACATTGTCCACTTAAGAATGGTCGTGAAGAAGAATTACTTATTTGAACAGGTAATGGATCGACGATTAAAGACCATGGAAAATTATCGGTTCTGTTTTTATCGAAGAATGTTTATACCCAAAATTTCTCGTGAAAAAGGGCCATGGATTACCATTCTGAAGCATCAAGAACTAATACCCCCAGAGTGCTATAAAAATATGGGATTGTTTCGATGTTCTTTAGTTGTGGGGATACTAAATGCTGGATTGGCTCGCCACCCTTGAACCTCTAGAGCTGTAACTTGCTTGGTCAACAGTTTTGCGACCTCTCCTTAACATCTTACGTTCTCCTTGTATTCGATTGTGCTTACTTAATTGAAAATGCATGCAAAAGGGTCTTGGCTCTTAGATCAAAAGCCACAAAAGGTCCATAAGCGGATCGATTTCTTTTGATTTTATTTGTGTTTATGATCAGTATAATAGTCTTCATTCACTTGTTTGAAACTGATCTGGTTTAAGCCGGCACGCTCACCTTGTAAAAAGACAATCCACTTGGTACTTCCATATGACTTTCGCATGAAGTATCTACAAAGAGAAATCAAAAGAACATTAAAGAATGATTAAAGTATAAAACGCATTGGACTCAAAGTCCGTGGAAGAAAATAAACTGGTCTCTTTCCCACTCAATGTAATTGGTGTTTGTCAAAAATTCTTTTAATTACAGTAATGCAATACGGTATTTACAGGATCAAGAAAAGCCCAAAGGTCGGAGGGTAACATTCAAACGATATATCAAATACGACCCTAGCCGCTCTTTTTGAACCAAACTACCAATTTTCCTAACACATTAACGACTGTGATGAAAAGTGTTACGTTTCCCCCGGTCAGTTCCCTGCGGTTGATATATGTCATGCACCATTACATCACGCCAATAGGCCAATTTTTTAATGTGACAGAGAAAAAAATTGTTTACGTAGCTTCAGGCTGTGTACCTGACTGTCAGTGAATTAGCAACATGTATGTAAACTTTGTTTTTCAAAGTTTGCTGAAAGAAAACAAAAATATTTGCAGCACCTATGACCCAACCGTCGGAACAGAACATTTTTTAAATCATAGAAATCTTGAAGCAAAGCATTGTAGTGGCTAGCAAGCTTGTTTAGCATTGCAGTGGCTAGCAAACTTGTTTAACATTGCAGAGGCTAGCAAGCTTGTTTAACATTGCAGTGGGTAGCAATCTTATTTAACATTGCAGTGACTAGCAAACTTGTTCAACATTGCAGAGGCTAGCAAGCTTGTTTAACATTGCAGTGGGTAGCAATCTTATTTAACATTGCAGTGGCTAGCAAGCTTGTTTAACATTACAGTGGCTAGTAAGCTTGTCTAACATTGCAGTGGCTAGCGAACTTGTTTAATACTGCAGTGGCTAGCAAGCTTGTTTAACAATGCAGTGGCTAGCAAGGTTGTTTAACATTTCAGTGGCTAGAAACCTTGTTTAACACTGCAGTGGCTAGCAGGCTTGTTTAACACTGCAGTGGCTAGCAAGCTTGTTTAAAATTGCAGTGGCTAGCAAGTTCGTTTAACATTGCAGTGGCTATCAAGCTTGTTTAATAGTGCAGTGGCAATCAAGCTTGTTTAACAATGCAGTGGCTAGCAAGCTTGTTTAACATTGCAGAGGCTAGCAAGCTTGTTTAACTTTGCAGTGGCTAGCAAGCTTGTTTAACATTGCAGCGGCTAGCAAGCTTGTTTAACATTGCAGTGGCTAGCAAGCTTGTTTAACATTGCAGTGGCTATCAAGCTTGTTTAACATTGCAGTGGCTAGCAAACTTATTTAACATTGCAGTGGCTAGCAAGCTTGTTTAACAATGCAGTGGATAGCAAGCTTATTTAACATTGCAGAGGAAAGCAAGCTTGTTTAACAATGCAGTGGCTAGCAAACTTCTTTAACATTGCAGTGGCTAGCAAGCTTGTTTAACACTGCAGTGGCTATCAAGCTTGTTTACATTGCAGTGGCTAGCAAGCTTGTTTAATATTGCAGTGGCAAGCAAGCTTGTTTAACAATGCAGTGGCTAGCAAGCTTGTTTAACATTTCAGTTGCTAGAAACCTTGTTTAACATTGCAGAGGCAAGCAAGCTTATTTAACATTTCAGTGGCTAATAAGCTTGTTTAACAATGCAGTGGCTAGCAAACTTCTTTAACATTGCAGTGGCTAGCAATCTTGTTTAACATTGCAGTGGCTAGCAAGTTTGTTTAACATTGCAGTGGCTATCAAGTTTGTTTAACATTGCAGTGGCTAGCAAACTTGTTTATTGTTGCAGTGGCTAGCAAACTTGTTTATTATTGCAGTGGCTAGCAAGCTTGTTTAGCAATGCAGTGGCTAGCAACCTTGTTTAATATTTCAGTGCTAGAAACCTTTTTTAACATTGCAGTGGCACGCAAGCTTGTTTAACGTTGCAGAGGCTAGCAAGCTTGTTGAACATTGCAGTGGCTAGCAAGCTTGTTTAACACTGCAGTGGCTAGCAAGCTTGTTTAACAATGCAGTGGCTAGCAAGCTTCTTTCACATTTCAGTGGCTAGAAACCTTGTTTAACATTGCAGTGGCTGGCAAGCTTGTTTAACATTGCAGTGGCTATCAAGCTAGTTTAACATTACAGTGGCTAGCAAACTTGTTTAATATTGCAGTGGCTAGCAAGCTTGTTTAACAATGCAGTGGCTAGCAAGCTTGTTTAACATTGCAGAGGCTAGCAAGCTTGTTCAACACTGCAGTGGCTAGCAAGCGTGTTTACATTGCAATGGTTTTAACATTACAGTGGCTAGCAAGCTTGTTTAACATTGGAGAGGCTAGCAAGCTTGTTCAACACTGCAGTGGCTAGCAAGCTTGTTTAACATTGCAGTGGTTTTAACATTACAGTGACTAGCAAGCTTGTTTAACATTGCAGTGGTTAGCAAGATTGTCTAGCAAGCTTGTTTAACATTGCAGAGGCTAGCAAGCTTATCTAACACTGCAGTGGCTAGCAAGCTTGTTTAACAGTTCAGTGGCTATCAAGCTTGTTTAACATTGCAGTGGCTAGCAAGCTTGTTTAACATTGCAGTTGCTAGCAAGACGATCGTTAAGAAAAGCATCAACATTAAAACGTTTCTTCATCCTTGCTTACAGGCAACCTAACCTGATACACCCGCGTCATATAACGTGTATCGCGTGGAAACCTTAAAATTATGTTTGATAGATCAGAATATCTCGTAATCGTTTCCTTGTTGCTAAATGTATCTAGAATTCAGTCACATGTGTGGAATATAGATTTTTGTTCTCTAGGGGGGTAGAGTTTATAGGGCGAATATCGTTTGGCATAACATGACAAACAATAATTCTTGTCAGAAGAGTGTACTATTTGTTTTATAAATGCGTCGAACCACACATCGGGACAGCCTCAAAATCACCAAGATTCATATATTGTATTGGTGGAATTCACATGATATTCCAATTGCTCCGGTGGCCATGTGGTTAGAGCGTCCGCCTCGGATGAAGGAGGTCGTGGGTTCGCTCTCCGGCCGAGTCATACCAAATATTATAAAAATGGTACTAATAACTGCCTCGCTTGGCGTTCAGCATTAAGAAGTTAGCGTTAGGACTGGTTGGTCTGGTGTCAGGATAATGTGTCTGGGTGGGACATGATGCTACATGTCTGCGGCATGATGCCCCAGTGCTAGACATCACTATAAACTGCCACACTGCAGACATCGTAGCGATATAACTGAAAAAAATTGTTAAAGCTACGTTAAAAATCCAAATCACGCACACACAACAGACACATTATATTCCATGGAATTCTCCAACAGAGGAAAGTAATACAGTCAGTGTATCCCCTAGGGGTGCAGGACTGAGAGTCCAAAATCGCCTTGGTGTCAAAACTGGGGGTCAGACTGAGTTCAAAACAAACTTTGGTATCAAAACTGGGGTCAAATTAAAAATCTGGGGGTCTCTGAAGCGCAAATGAGGGTGAAGGGAAACACTGGATACAGTAAAGAGAAACTAATACTTTATTTACTCTTCTTATATTAAGGAGAATCAAAATTTATGTACCACTTGATTCAAATGTAGCCCAGGTGATTAAGTGGTTTGCTCACCTCGCTCACGACCAGAAGAATCCGGGAATGAAGCCTTCCCAGAGTCGGTCGTCGTAGTATGTTTGTGAGTAAGGCACTTTGCTCCTCTGCTTGATAAGTCTTAAATGTGTTAATGATCCCTTACACACGAAATATTTTGATTCTATGATCTGTATTTGAAAGCTTCAGATCCTGATCAACTGTGTAAGCATTCAAGATTTAGAGTCAGCCAATCATCTCATCGCGGAAATTCTCAGAACACTTGACCTGAACTATCATGGAATACATCCATATTAATAGGAGGCATTTAACCTATGAACTTAATGGAAGCTTTAACCTATATACCACAGTTGTTTTAGATGTTTGCGTTTGCTTATGACAATCTTAGCTCATGGATAGAAATATACATGTAGTCGAAATTATAAGGAAACTCGTTTTTTTTCTCCTACCAGCTAGCCATATTATTGCACTATTAGAATACTGTTTCATACTTCAGGTCAAACGTAAAATACGATGCAAAAACTAAAAAAAAATTTAAGCCAGTTGTTTTAAATAACGTCGTTAATACAGTTGTAATCATGGGAGACTGTTAATTCGAAGAATACCACACTGAGCTCCTAGAATGATTGATTTCACTTTTGTACCTTGACAAATGGCAGAGGAATATTGGAGTGTGTTGACGCTTATTTTGAAACGAACGTAAAAACCATTAAAAGTGGGGCAAGTAACATTTTGAGCCGACAATTGCAAAACGTTCCTGAATAATCCAGGATTATTTTATCATGTATATTTAAACCATAGGTAACACTCTTCAGACATTCATTCGGAATGTTTTATTTTTTTCCTGAGCCTTCTTAAATTCTTGGATTCTATGATACTTTACATTAAAACACGACAGTAGTTTAACACATTCAAGACAATGTCTCGAAGATATTCAAAGTCGTCACCTCGCATTCATTCAAAATTTCAAGTAGGAGATTGGAATATTACTTCAAAATATTACATCAAAATCAAACATTAAAAATGCCAACACAAAGTCTTGTAAATTTAGCATAGGTTTATAGGTGGAAAACAGCATTATTAACTAAAACAAAAATCACCCACAAATGGATATTTCATGCAAGGATCATCAATACTTTCACAAATGTTTGTTCTAGACGTTTATATAGCAACTACTCCGTCTCAGCATCCATAAGTTTCAACCATTGCCTTGTCTCAGTATCCAGACTTTTGCATCAATTACCTATTCTCTACATCAAGAAGTTTCAAGCAAGTGCCTCTTCACGGCATCCAGAAGTTTCATGCAATTACCTACTCTTAGCATCCAAGTTTAAAATAATTGTCTCTTTTCAACATCCATAAGTTTCAAGCAATTACCTGCTCTTAGCCACTTGGGGCTCATATCGTTGCTTACAATTGACCGGTCATACAAGCGTGATCAGGGTCGTGTCGAGCGGTAGCGTGGGAAAATGAGTTGGCATTCCTTAAAGGTATTATGTGAAATCGAACTTTTGATAGGAATACATAGTCGAATGCCTGAGCGAAATAGCGGTACCAAATTTTTTAAGCTATGCAATGCGTAGCTTGAAATAAAAGTGTTTATTCTTAAAAAGGTCGCGCGAGCAAGGAGACAATTGTCCTCCCTTTTATTTATTATATAGTACATGTATGACATGTCAGTTGTAAGCAACGATACGAGCCCGTGTGATCTCAGCATCGTGATGCTTCAAGCAATTAATACTCTCAACATCTAGACGCTTCAAGTAACTACATGCTCTCAACATCCAGATGCTTCAAGCAATTACATACTCTCAACATCCAGATGCTTCAAGTAATTACATATTCTCAACATCCAGATGCTTCAAGCAATTACATACTCTCAACATCCAGACGCTTCAAACAATTACATACTCTCAACATCTAGACGCTTCAAGTAACTACACGCTCTCAACATCCAGAAGCTTCAAGCAATTACATACTCTCAACATAAAGACGCTTCAAGCAATTGCATACTCTCAACATACAGACGTTTCAAGTAATTACATACTCTCAGCATCCAGACGTTTCAAGCAATTACCTATTCTCATCATCCAGACGTTTCGAGTAATTACTGTCTCAGCATTCGGATCTTTCTAGTAGTTATTTATCCAAATCTATAAAGCTAAATTCAATGAAATTCGATTAACGGAACGGTCGATGCAAAAGTCTGTTAAAGATATAGTGGACATTAATAGACGTTTTCGAAGTCCCAAGACATATGACAAGCAGCATATAATATAACAGTCCTGAATATATATATATATATATATATATATATATATATATATATATATATATATATATATATATATATATATATATCTTTTCATTGACGCATAGATTGTGATTAATTAAAATTGTTTAAGCAAAAAGAAATAAATAAAGATAATAATCAGTCCTACATCATCATTCAAATAAATGCACATTTTATCTCCAGAGAGAGGATTGGGGTCAATGTTTCCAAATGTAAAACTTCGACAACTCAGATACCAATTACTTTAATACTCAGTTTGACTCGAGTGACTTACTCAGTCCGACGTAACTAATATACATAGAATATACCGTCTCTGCTTCACCCGTAAAAGGCTTGCATTGACTCAATGTAATCGAGAACTCAGAAATAATTACGGGCCCATTGCAAATTTTCGAAAGGATTCTTTCCGAATTCAGTCATCAAACACTCGAGTTCTTTGCGGAAGTAACATTTACTGGTTCTACTGGTCCTATCGTCTTTATTTCACAACCAGTCATTTGAAACTATAATGGGAATAAATATTAGAATTATATACATCAGGATCGGTGGGTGTAGGGGTCCGGGATTTCCAGAACCCACAGGTTAAAACAAAAACTTCCACACTCACAAGACACACCAACAAACGCACAGTCACTTGTCACTTAAAATTTGACCATAGTTTTATTCTTGGGCACGTTTATTGGATATTATGCACACTTTGAGTATCAGGAGACAGACTTATGTTTGGTGCCCATTCCAGGAAAGTTTGGTGCCCATTCCAGGAAAGTCAGGACCCTTATGAAATGTTGCCCCCCTCCCCCTCCGACCGGGAGCTGGACATGTAAGTTACATTATTGCTGGTTCAATAAATGTAAACATGACGTTTTTCTTTACACCTAAGAAATAACCGTAACATTATTCTACATTTTTCTTCATCAAAAGTAGTTTTCTCCAGTGCAACTCTCTCCCATCCTACCCTCCTTAAGCAATGCTGAATCTTCTAGACGATCTTATTAAGTTACCGTGGATAACGTGCCAGCGGCGTATATATAACTACAATTTCGTAGTCATCGGTAACATACTGTGCTTTCAAGGTAATTTGCCGAAATTCAGAATGAATGTAAACGAAATTAGTAATACTCACTGATAATTAGTCACTAATTTGACATATGAACTCGAGTTTACATTCATCTTGCCGTTACAATAATTTTTTGCTCGACCTTGAAATGCATGCGTCATCAGTGTTTTTATTGAACACCTACCATACTTACAAGAATGCGTTCGCCAAGTTTGAATATTTAAGCAGTATCCAAAAACATCTAAATCTAGCGATGACTGATGCGGGTGGGGGAGAGAGATCGGTTAACACTAACGAATTTCATTATTTATTTTTTATGGCCGCGTGCTTAATCTCAATCGATTTTCCCTGCCTTATCACTACGAAATTGCTGGTATATATCTTTCCACTCTCCACGTCCTGTACATACGATTTAATTGTAGATGTAACTTCAATGAAATTGCAAGAATGCTAGCGATTCGAGCTAATTTGGCTGACAATGGCGGCATTCGGTAAATTTTAGATGGCTTTCCACTCCCGTCCTTAAAAAACACATTATATTTAACATATTTTGTAGTAAATCGTAACTCCTTTATTGTTTACGTACTCTAAGTGTCTGCATCAGATATATAAATCCTAGAAGATCGATAGAAGTCTGTTTTCATCATCTCTCCATATGTATATTAAAAATAATTATTCAATTCAGGCTTCTTCTTTGTTAAACAAATTTTTGTACAATTTAATTCTGCATGAACGAAATTCTTCTTGAATCGTTTTGTAAGGCTTCATAGAAACTGTGATAGCCTTCACTCGGCGACGTTGCCGTCATTTGCCAAACCCCCTTGTGTACTTGGAAGGCTTCAAAGGAATAATAACACATTCGTCTCTGAAAGTAGTCGGTTTTAATCAGGATTGCCTGACGTGTTTCCTTTGATCAGGTTATTTGTAACATATTTGATGTGGAAGTAAGTGCGTCAAATCAACAAGTATACGAGTCGAAATTACTAATTAGTGACTATTGTTGGTGGAAGATACAGCGTCGATTGGTCTTGCTGGCGCTTCAAGTAGAGCTGATGATGCTATCGACCAGTCTACGAAGAAATAACTTTCTTCTTTAAAAAGAAATTAAAAATAGTTACAGAAGCAGTGAACTACGTGAGACCTAAGCTCCGAATACAAGTTAATAAACAACAAGAACGTAAGCAAAAGGAAAGAAACTTTCTATTAAATGCAATAGCATTGTCTCTTTGAAATTGTAGCAAACTCTGGCTAGAGTATTCTCTTCCTAGACCTAAATCTCCGGGTTAAATACCGTTGTCAATCATATGCAAGGATTTGGGGTAGACTATAGCCGATTGTCCCCTCCCCAAGCACTCGAAGAATATTTGATTGAAATTGTAGGGATACTGAAACAAAAGTTACGAATACCCCTGCAGGACCTGCATCTAACATTATTTGGGTATGCGAAGTATACCCTAGGTATACCATCGACTGTTCCATTAATTTTTCAGCGTAGCCCCAGTTTAGAATTCATTGGCTCGAAACTTTAACCTTCCTGAACACTAAACACAAACTCAAGCTAATCGTTTGAAGAGTAATGGCCATAATTTAACATGGACTGGATAAAAGTTAGAAAAGTAGAACTAACATGTTATCGTTTCCCTTCACTCAAAATGTATACACTAAGTACACTCTATGCAATGTGCATCGTCGAGTGGGACTTGGGAAAGTGAGGCTTGATAACATTGGTTTTGCGGCCTATGCCAGTCTTTCGTTTCGGTTATGTTTTATTTTTACATTTTTTTAAAATATTGGCTTGTTCCGAACATTAGAAGATGTATAGTCCCATCTTTTGCATAGTTTCTTCAGCTTCACTCTATATAACTTGGAAAATTTTGAACCGATTTTCGAGATTCGTATTTTACAACAATAACAACAAAAAATTACAAATGCATGGATATTACGAACATTCACTTTGCCACCGAAGACACGCTTAAAAACGGATACGCTGCCAGTTTGGTACAACGATCTCTGCTGTAGAACATTTCAGATAAATCCAAAATCAATCGCAGTTGATCCAGTCATCACCCTCCTATAATGTATTCTTGCCACTATAATTAGGTAGGCATTTGGCGTAAGGGACAAACAGTACCACTTGGACAGCTTTGCGCAATTTGGATTGCAGTTGCACATAGTACTGTTTCAATAGCTTTCTTGTATTTTACACCAAAGTTTTTAAAATTCCTCTTTGCCACAGTGAGAAACTTTTTATTTTGTTTTGTTTATCTCATGTATTCACATGCTGTTTATAAAACTGTGTTAAGATACTTTCTTGCCGCTTTCACCGAATACATTAGTGATATTATCTAGAAGAGATATCTACTTTTAGATAGATCAATGCATCAAAGAAAGTGGAATGGCGACGTGGCTCTTGTACTGACCAGATGTTCTCATTGATGATTTGTTTTCTTCTCATCTGGTCTTTGAAAGTTTCGTGTTGGCCTCTTGTATTGTTATCTTCAAAAGCAGTTTTTCTGTTTAATCTGACTGGCTTCAAACGAGAGAAACCGAAATCAGTTCTTTCAAAGTTGAACCATCTTCATCGACCGTGCTGTAATATTATTTTTGATTCTTGAAATATATGCTTTTATGCGTGAAAGTTAATTGCAATAACGTGCGTGTGTGTGTTTGTGTGTGTGTGTGTGTGTGTGTGTGTATGAGAGAGAGAGAGAGAGAGAGAAAATTATAACCAAAGCAATCATAATGAGTGTGGATAGACGATAATAGTCCGTTCAAAATGATGGAAGTTACTGTACACGAAATTCTTGAACATTTAAGGAATTTGGGATATAAGTGTATTCATGAAATTGGGATTTTGGTTTTGTTGAAAAGCAACCTTTGTATCCATTCTCACATCGGAAGTATCTCGTACTCATGTTTTGATTATATCAAGCACAGTTTGATTTGGGCTTTAATTCTAAACCCTTCACTCGTATTTCTCTTCAAATATTGGATGTTTTTGTTCGTGTTTCATGTAAACATCTTCGCTTTGCTTTACAGACATCTTCTAAACAATATTCTTTACTGTGTGCTAATTCTAATTATTGCAGTGGTTGGATGGGGTAATAAACAATATATTGATGGGACGCAATCTCATGTCGGGGCCAAGGAAGCTCTTGCATTTTAAGCGTTATAACGGTATACTTTTAACCAGCTAACTGTAACAAAAAAAAATTGTATGAAACATTTCGATTGTTTCGTGCTCATTTTAGTGTGGGGCATTGCCACCATCTCCATCTTACCCTATCCGATCCTACCATCTCACCTCTGTCCGCGTTGGTCGTAGTTACCGGGATTTCGCGGGTTGTTCCTCCACCAGTCATACTGGCAGCCATGGATAATTTATCATGGGTTGAAAAATGACCTTAAGCCCATAACAGCAACAACTTCTGTTTTTTAAAAGCATAACTGATTCAATTTCTTTTTAAACTAGTAAAGAGTCCGACTAGCGTAGGAGAGACATAATGTGTCTTGCATTAAACCTCAGTTTTATTTCCTATTGCACGAGCTCAATTCAAACTAGCCTTCTCTGTCCGCCTTTACACGTCTCCTCACTTGGGTTAATTACAAATTTAGCTGTGTTATACTCCTGCCGATAACTTAAAACAAGAGTCCCAAGACGGGTCGGAGTCTTTATTGGATGAAAAGAATTTCCATGAAGTCTAAATAAGACCATTTCCTCCTTTTCACTCTTAAGTGTTGAAATCATCTCTCATAATCTTCAGCAATAACAAGATTTTCAAATTAGCAGACGTGTTAGACATATTTGATGTCTGATTGGCAACATTTTCATTTAAGACCAGCAAGGCATCATAAGAAGTCGTCTGGTGATAACCCATATGACTTTCGTATTGGAGGAGTTACAATAATAAGATTTACAAATGTGTGCTATGGTGGCCATATCCAATATTAGACTGGTACCATTTCTATTTAGTATTAACTAAATATCATAAGAAATCATTGGTGAAAGCACAACGTCGACATGGCCAGCCATCTATAAGTAGCAATAACAATATTTTTAAGATGGCCATTGTGGCAGTCATATTAAATCGGATAAGCACAATTTTCATTTCGGGCCAACTAGACATCATAAGAAGCATGTCCATGATATTCCCATGTTAACATGATATTCATTCAGGAGCGATAGTGATAACAATAGTTTCAAATGGCCACTGTGGAAAGCATATTGAATGTCTGAATAATATTATTTTCATTTAGGGCCAACTAGAACTTGATTAGTAATCCACCCACCCCCACGTTGATAAGCCATCCATTCTGAAGTGTTGAGAAAAATATTTTCAAGATGTCCGCTGTGATAGCTATCTTGGACATAAGATCGGCCCCATTTTAATTTACAATCAAATAGACATCATAAGAACTCCGCGTAGGAGAAGTCACTGAGCTCATCTCCTGGTCCCAGACCCGGATAAAGGAGGAGGGTTTGGCGTTAGGTTAGTGCTCTAATCCTGTAAAAAAAAGAAAGAGAAAAAAGAAGGAAAAACGAACCCTCCACGTATGGAAATAAACACCCGAGAATACGCTGCAACGGGAGAAAGGAGTACAGACCATTAGAAGTGGCGCTGTCCTTATGTGCCACCTAAGGCACGAGAAGGGATGTGTGTGTGTGTGTGTGTGTGTGTGTGTGTGTGTGTGTGTGTGTGAGAGAGAGAGAAAGAGACGGAGACAGAAAGATGTCTTCTGGTGGAAACCCATGACAGTTATTACTTTTCATTCATTAGTAAAAGCGATAAAAGAATTTCAATATCGCCACTGTCGCGGCCATATTAGACATCAGATCGGCACCATTTATGTTTAGAACTAACAAGGCACTAGAAGTCTTTCAGTGAAAACACATTGTCGATACGACCGTCCATTCAGGAAGATTAGCGATAACACGATATTTTAGATGGCCACTGAGACGGCCATATTGGCTTCCCATGCGGCTCTATTTTTATTCAAGACAACTAGACCATTCGATGCATAAAGTTTCATGGCAATCCTCCAAGTAATTTAGGAGGGTAGCTAACGAACCGACGCATAACAGATCATCCCACAGAAATAAAATACATTGGATTCCAAATACTCATGCTGAGAAAATGCCGCGTCTTAGTGGTTAGTGTACCGGACTTGCAATGGAGGATCGTCTTTTCGAATCCTTTCCAGATCAGCCCTGGTCGGCTTCTTTGGTGTGTTTATGGAAAAGCACACTTACTCCCACTGCTTTGGCACTTAGAGCAGTTCGTGTCTTGATGTGTTGTTAAACACTAAACAAAAATGTACTCTTCTACTCGCATGCTTGTATCTCGTCACATAAAGTTTACACTTGTACTGTCTCTATTCCCTATTCTCTGAATACTTTTTACTTTGGCGACTTCTACAGAACAGGACGAAAATTACCGAAAATTATACAATATTGCAAAGTCGCATTAAATATATTCGCTTATTCTCCAAACATCTAAATTGTTTAAAACCCCGCATTATGGAACTATCCATTTTTTTTCGGAGTGGGAAGGCCGGAATATAAAATAATAAAACAAAATACTCCCAGCTCATATATAGCTTGAAAAAATACTTCTGCTCTAGTTTTCAGAAGAAAAACTAATTCAGTACATAATAAACGTTGAGACAAAATTATGTTGAGATTAAATAATATCCTGGTTTGCAAAGATAAATGAAAACGAAAATTATAGTACAGTACGGAAACCATTCATTAAGCTTTCGTCAGTTATTTGTATTCTCTGTATAATGGAGCACGTGGTGCTATTAGTGGGCACCAAGGTTTGTTGTACGTGTGTGAATCAAAAGCGGAACGAACGTTTAAATCTTGATAAGTATCTAAGGACTTGGAGGATCATTAATCAATCTCTCGTTGTACTGCAATTTAGATGTCCTGATAATGCTGATTTATGCATTACGTTGTGATAACCGTCTTTGACAGCCAGTAAACACTAGCTTTTTTCTTTCTGTCGTTCTTCACTCTCTAATAGAACCATCGGTACTTTGCGGCGAAAAAAACTTCCACGATTAAAGTTCCATTTTCCCTTTTCATTAAGGTTCTTTAAATTGGCGATCTATACCTATAGTTACAGGTTTCCGTCTTTTGTAGTTTGAGTTTGCTATGTTTTATGAATGAGTTATCGTGCGATTATTGTCAAATTAGCAACAAATTTACTCGGGTTAAAAAGTGCAATAGAAGACCACTAAGTTCAATGTGCCATTGAATTTCCTTTTACACGAAAATAATGAGGTAATTTTTTGAGAATAGTCGTGGGCGGGAAAGAGGACAAAGGTTACACTGGATGATACTATAGTATACAAAGCAAAGTGCGTAAACCAACAAACTCGAAGCGGAAATGAATGATTATTATTGTTGAATGAACCATCATTCAAGGTTTGATTTATGAGTATTTTATCACAGATTTGTCCAAGATCGCTAATCGCTAGTTATTAACATTAACCGATATATATATATATATATATATATATATATATATATATATATATATATATATATATATATATATATATATATATATATATATATATATATAATTCATCACATCACAACATACTTGCTTTTTACATGCACCCAGTTTTAAGTTACCTCAAGGATATTGCTAAGTTAGAAGAAAAAAGAATAAAAAAGTAACGTTTCAAGACAGTTATAGTAAACTTTCATATTGATGGATTCAAGTTTAGATTGAATTATGTTGTCCTCAAACAAATTAGGATGGATTCAATATTCGAGTGCAGGTCGAACTCTGCTGTCCTAAAACAAGTTAGGATGGATTCAAGTTTCAAGTTCAGGTCGAAATCTGTTGTCCAAAAACAAGTTAGGATGGATTCAAGTTCAGTCTAAACATTGTTGTCCTAAAACCATTCTCATTTCCTGTAATTTATGGTCAATTGTGATATTATAAGGTACAATGGAAACACCACTCACTCTGAATTTTCCATGGTGGGTTTGCAAAGGCACCCGCAGAATTAGTTTTGGAGTGTGTGGGTGGGAGGAAACACGTAGTTGTAAGATATTAAGTTTTATGAATGCCGGCCAAAACACGTTTGGAGGTGGAATGGAGGAGAGGGGGATGGAGAAGTGTCCCCTTGCTCCTATGTGCAACCCATGTGGACTTGAGTCACAGTAAACCACAAAATACTGTACTTTACTTGAAAGTAGTTTGTCACGTAGAGTTGTGAATATTCTAAATCTGATTTGTTTATACTTGTTATCTTACAATCAGCAGATACTTTATGATTGCCTAACCTGAGAACTCTCTAATCGAAATGGTTTGCATGGACTTATTACAGTATATGTGATGTGATTATTGGATTTTTAACGCTACTTTAACAATTTTTCAGTCATATCGCTACGATGTCTGCAATGTGGCAGTTTATAGTGATGTTTAGCACTGGGGCATCATGCCGCAGACATGTAGCATGATGTCCCACCCAGTCACATTATCCTGACACCAGGCCGACCAGTCCTAACACTAAGCTCTTAA
Source organism: Sinohyriopsis cumingii (assembly GCA_028554795.2). Classification (NCBI taxonomy): domain Eukaryota; kingdom Metazoa; phylum Mollusca; class Bivalvia; order Unionida; family Unionidae; genus Sinohyriopsis; species Sinohyriopsis cumingii. Next base: position 80,821,353 of record CM068829.1, on the reverse strand, counting down.
TGCTGAACGCCAAGCGAGGCAGCTGTTAGTACCATTTTTGTAAGTCTTTGGTATGACTCGGCCGGGGATCAAACCCACGACCTCCCGCATCCGAGGCGGACGCTCTAACCACTAGGCCACTGGAGCGGTCTGTTTGTGCTGGCGATAATGGCAATATAATGTATGACCGGATTGTGCAAGTTGCAAGGATGCTCAGTGCAAACTCTTTGTAAATAAAGTTGAACAGGAAGCCGAAATAGAGATTTGGAATACAGTAATGAACGTTTTTTTCTTTCTTTCTTTTTTGTGTTTGTTTTCTAAACAAACTCCGTCAATATCAAGAAAACATCTCGATAATATATTGTTTCCTACGGCTTTCCACAACCATGTAATCTTTCTTTTTTTTATTACGAAAATGGTGAACTTCTTGACGTTGATATATGCCTCGGTCATCATTTCACCACACTGGCCTGAACGTCGTTCAAGTTTTCCAGTTTCCATCAGCAGAAGGGGTCATTGGGACTAAGTCAGGGATGTAATTGAAAGCGGCTTCCTTTGATCTTTGCCGCCTTACCTGTGACTCGTTAGCATTTGTTTACCTGACCTCCTGTCAAATAAATGACGGACGGATCTGTTGCTCTTGCACTGGAATGTTTGCCTTCCATTGGTACGATTTTTCATGTAGGTCGACGAAAGTTACTTGTATATAAAATGTTAAGTAAAATAAGATGGCGTAAGGCAATATTCTTTTAGGAAAGCTTCATGATAGGAAAGGAATGTCTAAACATACATAAATCAAATCTGGTCGAGAGGTAACCTCCATAAAATGAATCAAATACATTGAACAGCCAATTTCCAAGTCTTTCCCGGACATATGTAGTTTATATGAATCAAATACATTGAGCAGTCAGTTTCTAAGTCTTCCCCGGACATATGTAGTTTATATGATTCTTTTATGGCAATAAGTCGTCCACATGGATCATTTCGTTTTTTGTTTGATCCTTTAGAATAATGCGTGACTACAAAAACAATTTAGTTATTTAGTTTAAAAAATAAAATTATGTCTGATTTTAAGTTATTTTCTTTTAAATTTCCGATTGCTTCTATTTTTTTTAAAGTTTCCATGATATTGGAAAGGATAATGTAATTAATTCAATGATAATGTATTTAATTCAATAATAATGTATTTAATTCAAAGTTGATGTCAACATGTGCCAATTAACATAAAGTCCACAAGAAAACTGCATTTTTACCGATTAAGATTCCCAAATTAGAAGTAAAATCGTTGGTCCCATATTATAGTTTGGCCAAGTTTCTAAAAGTTCAAAACATTGATAGTACGACAGTGAATGGTATTTTGTTTTATAAATAACTTCTGAGCATGAATACAATATACGCAACTGGCGTCGATATTTCTAGCCCTTTTTTTGCGGGGGGGGGGGGGGGGCGAGTAGCCGAATGGTCTAAAGCGCTCTCCGTTACGAATCACTGCCATCTCACTTCTGTCTGCGTGGGTTCGAGTCTAGGATTAGGCCAATGTGGGTATGTGAGAAAGCTTGCCAGTAGCTTCTCGTGGGTCGGTGGTTCTTCCCGGGGTTTTCCCGGGTTCTTCCTCCACCATTAATACTGGCCGCCATGCATAGTCTATCGTGTGCTGAAAAATGGCGTTAAACCCAACAACAAAAACAACTAGCCTTTTTTCACTTCGTTACAACTAGTCTATTTACTATGTTATGCAAAATTTGTCATATTTGCAGATTAAGTGTAAATGAAAATATGCACATGTAATTAGTTGATTAATTGATGTTTAATTGAATTTATTCGGCAGCCGACTTGGCTTTTTCCTAGCAGGATTTGAATCCATACCCTTTGTGACTGCGAGTAGGATACTGCGACTCTGTATGAATATATGTACCAAAGTAGTTACAAAAACAATACCAAACTGTATAGGATTGATACATTTATCAGATAGAAAATTGAAAATACAGTATTTGAATGGTTTTAACAACATTTTCAGAACATTACTGGCCATGTAACTGGGACGTGGTTCTTAATTTCCTCCACCAGTTTATCTTTATTGATTTTTATATGTTCAATTAAGGGAGGGTGAGTCGAACTATTCGATCTCTATGTAATCATTGCTCATAGCTATTGGATATACGTTATGTTGCTATTATATCTAGAATTAAATATAATTTATGATTGATCCCCATCTGGAAAGTCTAAAGTGCAGTAATGAAACAGTTTATAACCGGTACAAATGTGTTTGAATACATTAATCCAATCAATCAGTTGGTTATTAAGTGATTTGAAGCAGTTACAGAGCACCGAATCTCCTGCAAAAACGTATGTTCAGCCGGATAAAGAAAAGATGCAAAAGGCGTCCAGACGAAGTGCACCGTGGAAATGGCTTGTGTACAGCAGCTTTTCAAAACTTTGATCACTGATAAAAAGTCAACCCAAACACAATAAGATGAAGCCAGCTTTGAAACATTCTTTACGTTCTTCTTGCCAGAGACCGCAGAGTGGCGAAACGAGTATCGCACGTCGACTCTGTTACAATAAACGTCCACGCCAAAGCGGCAACAGCTCGTGCTATCTTGCTGCAGTGTTACCAATACAGTCCAGTCTGTCGGCAGGCCATGATCGGTTCGTATAGTCCATTAAGTTTGTCGGAAGCAGTACACTTCGGTAGAGCATATCGTTGCTGAACGCATTCACTCCACTCCCTTTATAAACAGCGGGCCTAACTGGTTGTACATTCTACCTACATAATCCAACCTGGTCAGTACGTTCCTCCCAACAGACGAGACGCAATTAGCACATTCTGTAAGCAGAGCATAACAGGTAAAATTCCTTCTTTCCAACACAACATAACCAAATCCAGCACATTCTGCCCAGTGCAACGAAACGTATTAGAAGACTTGTGCCTTTTGTACACGGTACATAATAGCTTGTTGTGCACTGGAACTAGCGGTGGCAGCTTTCGCAACTTCTTTTAAACAATTTTCAAAATCTTTATCTATTCTTTGCGTGTAACAGTTGTATCATGCCAAGTACAATTTAGCTAAACGCCTTTCCAAGGACACACCGATACCTGTATTCCTGCTGTGAAGGCGAACGCTTTTTTTTCCAGCCGTATTATGCAATGAACTGGGCAAATGTGTTAAATTCATTGCAAAGAAACTAAAATGGATCATAAAGGCATGGCTGCAACCGGCAGAGACCATGACATTTAGATGACAGATTCTATTCGGACTATTTAAAGGCATTGTGATGTTGGAAGCTCGTGAGGTATAAACCGTGGCGTGACTTTTTGCGTCCATCATATACACTGTTTGGGAAAATGTTCACGGATTGCGACAACAATTAACAATTATCGCGCCATCGCTCTGGAGATCGTATCTAATGTCAGGTTCTACTCAGTAAAAGATGGGTTAGTTGTAAATTAATTGTAAATATTTCAACCTCATGATCTTCGAGTTGATTTTAATTACTTTCACCCATTCAACTTCCGAGTTTTTCACAATGATCTGTCCTAATTCATTTGCAGTAATACGCGTAATAGGCCCGCGACTTCCCGCTCGAGATACGCGTCTAATTACTGGTTACTCTATTTACGTTTTGTATCACGAGAAAAGTTCTATATAACTGAAGAATGAAGTATGTCTGTTTTGTGTTAGAATGTCATTTATGTGGAGTATGACTTATGAAGTTTAAAAAGATCGAATCATAATATATAATATTAAAATTAAAGTTGACAGTCTTTAACTCACGTAAAAAGTTAATAACTTAGCCTTTGACTGGTAGATTTTATCAAACTTTTATTAATCATATAAATAACAGAACTTTTATCCTACTCCAGGAGTTTATATATCCTTAATTAATTCCAATTGGCATGGTCTACCTTGTCAGTACAGAATCCCGTGTGACAGAAAACAGCACTTCTTTTTGTCGGAAACCTTGTGTATTGTTGTCGGTTCAGATTGCTGACAAAACAGTAATTAATGATGTAAAGTTATGACAAAGTCGGCGGATCCACACATTTATAGGTCAAATATGTGACTTACCCCACTGGATTACGAAGAGGCGTTTGAATTGTAGTTTGGATGACTGAGTCCCAGTTCATGAGAAAATACCGAAGAATGCGAGTCTTAATAGACTGAAAAAGAATTATATGTCAAAGAAGGAATAAACAAGTTTGAAAATCTGATTTCTCATATAACTTAAGACGGTGTTTTCCATTACTGCTGTTGTGGTGACAATTACGATGTATGGTACCCAAGTTTAATCAGTTTGGATAACTTAATGTAACTGTTTTTTTAATACTGATTTTGAATTTTGATTTAATATTTTTGTGAACAGAGTGCCCTAAGTAGGTGTTTGTTCTATTTGATAATTCCTTCGATTTAAAAATATTTTTTTATTTTCGTAAATATATTCAAGGAATTTAAACATGGCGTTTGCGGTGCGTCTCTAACAATTCAATGCAACAAGTCAGGAATTTGTAAAGCAGAAGAACTATTATTTCTGTAATAAATTTAATCAAACCAATCCCAGTATGGCAGAAGTCGAAGTGGTGCAAAGAATCAGTCTGACGCACTCCTAACGTCTAAGCTAATTGCATGCAACTGTCATCCAATACCAAATTTTCAAACGTAATAATGGCTAGACACTATGCTAACAATTGTGAGTGGATGTCAGTACCTGCTTGCGCGCTTAGATATTTTCACTCGCTTAAACATCGATTGCTTTGTACCATTACTGCTGTTGCCATATTATTTCAGTCCTCAACTATACGACTTTAAGTCGTAAAAAGACATGAATCTATCAAAGACCTCTGATTGTTTCCACAGTTTGGGCCCCAAGCGAAACGCAGAAAACTAAAAGATTTTATTTATCAATACTAGCAAGAACTACTTGAGTATTTATTTATAAGCTCTTCTTGTGTGCTTTGATAATGTTCGGAAACACTGTTTAAAATATAGTTCTGTTATTTTCCGTTGGTCCGTTGTGACAACAATTGCAATACTTTTTAGCTGAATTAGTTTCATAGTTTGGCTTCATATTTTACTGTTTTCAGCAAGTTACGAAAATTGAAAATCGACTGATCACTGCATACGCGGCCGTTGAGAACACCGTTCAGGAAACGTGCAATCGATTTACAAACAGCATGACGTGTGAAATACGAAGTTCAGTTCTTAACGCAAACCAACTATGTGACGTCTTGGCCAGTCTCTAATGACGGCTTACAATAACAGTGATTAAACGTTATTTTCAAGTGATTTATTTCCTGGAAATACACAGTATTTTTCCATTTTGGTGCGGATATTTTATAAAACATGTTTCGTACACTTTTCCATTTCAATAAAAAAAAAAAAAAATCCGTCTCTCTGCCCCACACCCCTTCATGTACGCACATGTCTCGAAGGTGATCGTTATTTCGAGGAGGTTTAAGAACGTCTCATATCTCTTCCTCAAGAGACAATGCAGTAATTACCGCAACAATTAAATGTCTTTCGTTCATCATGCTGACGCACTGCCTAGACCCGATTGCCAAGGATTGTGTAAACAAATTACTCTAAATCAAAAACGTTATAGAACACAACCACCAGTTAAAAAACTAGACCAACTGTATTTTGTATTAAAATGTGTGCCTATCTGACCAAAAACAACTTATATGTATACTCCAACAAATAAACCCCTGCAGTTCTGATGAGATTCCATTAAATTCCTCAATGGAAAATACTAAAATCTGACTCGATTCAATTTTGAAACCAGCCACACTAGTGATATGGTCAGTGCTCGTCAATTTTAATTTTATTTACAGAATGTTTAAAAACCCCATAAGGATTTAGAGAGTTTGATTTCAAACAATTTGAAAATGACTCGTGTTGACTACGAACAAAACGAATATTTTCACATACCGAAAACACACATTTAAGGTGATTTCGTAAATCATTGTTATGAGCAAACATTTTACATAACGAGTTGGCCGACAACATGGCAGAAGTACACTGGCAAGAACTGAGTGTTTGGAGTTTTAAAAGCAACCAGTGTCAAGTTCTTCGGGACAAGATTTTTTGTCGGGCTACGTTTTAATCTCTAAATTCTAATATATCTTCTTAAGGCTAGGTCTAAAATTTTGATACAGTCACATTTTATAACGACTATGATTTAATAGTAAACTGCCGATGGTATACATGTACTTGAAGTATATCAAAACAATGACACGTAAATTGGTCTTGTGGACGTTAATCATGTGTACTAAATATGAATAATTAATTTACATGCTAGATTTTGTATCTGGATCACACCTACTTCATTCCTTATCAATACATTTAAAATTGACGCATCTCTCAAAATTAACAAGTAATCGACGAGTCCGTAGTAATTAACCAGTCAGGAGTCAATTTGTGTTTCCAAAGGTATCCATATGTCTCCCGAACTTTGATACTAAACACAATCATAAAATAGTGTTGAGTTTTGATTTGGAAGGAATATATGTCGTGAAGACATTAAAAGATTGTTTTTACAAAATTTTCTGTGTCTGATTTCAAACACTTTGGAAATGACTAATGTTGACAACGAACAAAATGAATATTTACACATACCGAAAACAGACTTTTAACCTGTGTAGTGATGCTTTGTCTGTGTGTGTGTGTGTGGTGATCCATAAAACACATTCTTATTACAATTCATAAGTTTTCACCGAAGTTTAATTGTATGGATGCATGTTAGCATATTATATGTATGTGTTGTGTATTTTGTACATTCCAAAAACTGTAATCGCTTGATTAAGGTGAAATGTTAATTTATTCACTGTCATTCTGAGCATGATGTTATTTTTAAAAGGGAACTTGTTAAGTATTAAGTAACAAGTTATCTCGTATTGATAATAAATCACATCAGCATCAGGAATGAGCTTAAACAGGTTCGTTCAATATGATAACGTATTTTTCTGGATTTATTTCAGGTTTAATAGTTAGCTACGAAGTAACATTCATAGCTTGCAAATATTTTATTAATGTAATATATACGTGTCTACAAGGTCGTTACTTCGCATTACGAATCAATGGGACGCCTAATCCCTTTTTGTTGACCAAACAACATGGCGTCAAATTACGATGGAATCCACGTCAAACAGCCAATTGTCGTCTGCCTTACACTAGTTAAATAGCATTTACTGCAACAATGAAATATTAATAATTCCTAATCAAGGATATTTATGAATAATTAACATCATAACGTAATATTATTCTATAATTAGAATTTTTTAATACATATTTTTACAATTAAGCAATTATGTTATCTAGTGAATGATAATTAGAACACGCTTCTTTGATCGCCAAACTTCTTGATGGACGATGCAGTCTTGAACTCAAACTTTCTTTTGCAGCTGATATTAATACAATTTGAAAATCGTACACAGCTATCTTCATGACGCTAAATTATGATCTCTCTGTTTTCAGTATAGTGAATTGTTCAAGCGGTTTAAACTGCCATTAGTATATGGGTTGCAAGAAATACAACCGTAATCTAATATACTTTTTATCATATTATCTCTCCCCGCACGCGCCTTGCGTATTTTAATAAGTATTTGTTTCAAATATTAAAGCGTGTAGGTGTATCAAAGGTTGTAAATTTGGTTGGCAAGAAGTATACTAAGACAGCAGAATATAACTCAAGGTTATAAACAATAAACGATGATCATTTGTGCTGTAGTCTTCGTCAAACTCTGGATTTTGCAAGCGTATTGTTGAAGCAAAACGTCATCTAAAGCAATAGGCAGCTTTTTAAACACCTATAACACAATCTAACTTAAAAATGTTTCATTTCTTTTACTTTATATTACCATTCCTCTATTCCACAGTACTAAGCCTACCGATTTATTCTCTACTTATAATTTAAATGCTTATAATAAAAATAATTTTTTCACTTTATGGAATCGTTGATCAACGGTGAGAACAACTGAGAGATGTTGCCCCATTCAGTCAGCTTGTCAGTTGGGAGTCCGTTCTAAAGAGTCTCTTCCAATAAAGCCCTATTTTTCTTCCTACGGACTTCACAAGAACAATGCCGGAAAATAATACCAGAATTCCTCCAGCATTCTTCAGGAATCAGCATAAAGATAAAAATGACATTACTTTGTCGAATAAGATGGAACAATTCATTTATATTACTCCCCTTGTTCAGGGTCAACAACATCAATTTATCACTTTATGCACCGTATTATCTTTGCATTGAATGTCTCTGACATATACAGGAATTATTCAGCTCCAATTATATGGCAACATACCAAAGACATTTTATAAATATAAATCTGAATATACGGATCTCTGTACATCTGGAGTTAAACGACTGTTCAAAATGATCAAATATAACATACTCCGTCTAGACTGGACTGGAGGGTCAAGCCTCCATTAACTCCTTCAAAATGTTACAAACCACGCTATATTCAGCATTATTGTTATTTGATACCGTTTGTACTTACTTATAAAACTGCACAGATCCAGATCTTCTCTAACATATAGCGCCGGCAGATCTAGGTCTGAGCAGTTTATTAGGAGTAATCAGTAGAACAAACTGCATAGACCCTGATCTTCAGGCGCATTGTGCAATGGCAGATCAGGATCTTTGTTGCTGGCCGTTTTATACGACTTATAAGCGAGTATATACGGTACTAGACAAAACGTTGTAATTCAAAATGACGGCACAGACACACCGACAATTGAAAAGTTGATATGAAATGTTGGCATCGTATAACATTGCAAAAATATATTAAGTGTCTGAGCTTTGAACACAAATTCACTTGTATTACAGAATCCCATTAATCGCCTCAATACTCTGTGAACAACTGCTAACAGTATTATGCATTTCACGAGCATAATATATGTACATGCAAATTCAAAAACTTGTATAAATCCTTATAACATCTGATTTAAAGAATGGGTGAAGGGAAAGTTGACTTCCTGTTTCAAATATGAGTCACTTGTTCATGGTTACAGACGGCTTACACTATAACTAATATATCGGATCAACATACAATCCATATTAAGTTCAAAGTAAATCAATTGGTGTCCTGTGCCTATATTGTGTAATTACAAAATGATCACAAACGCTAACTAAATCCTAACACATGGAAAACAGGAAGTGTCTAATACCAATATCGTCCGATGTTTGTTACGGTGCTAAGCGTACCGAGCTATGAATTCGCAGTCAACTCGCGCGTATTTTCATAGAACAACATGATAGAGCATTCTGAAATCCGTGACCGCTAAACTGTCAGTGTTGCGTTATTCATCCGCACCAGCCAGACATTCATCCCAACTTAAAATCACCTGCAGTTGAGAAAGATCAAATTTCTCCCAGGTAGCATCTCATGCATTGTCGATAATGATAATTAAACTATTACGTCATCACTGGCATTAAACCAATCAAAAAGTATGATTTGGCTAGTTCAAACAGGTGACTATTGTAGTGCTGTTTTTCATTTAACACTTTTGGCCTTTCATTGTAAAAGTGAACAAAAATCTTTTAGGTCGACCAAGTTTGCGTTAGGACTAAATATTTCTAGCAAATGACGACTTAGCATATATTTTAGAAGATTATCCAAGAATAATATTTAAAGCTTCACGAGTTTACAAAATCCTTTTTTTTGATATAAAAAAAATATTTTTTAAAAAATTGGACATATCTGCCAGGGCAGTGATCTTAATAACTAAAACGAGTCGAATTTCGTGAGCAAGTCCATGAAAAGTCTCCTAAAGGGTCATGCTAAAATTCACCTTTTACTGTAACTGGGCTTAGTAACTTTTGTAGCTATATGACATACAGCTAGTTTTTCCTTCATTTTTTTTTCCATAGACACAACCCTTATATATACTCATCATTTATGCATGAAGTTCGAAATGTAACCAAAAGAAGTACGTCCCAAAAACTCGAAGTATTTATCCACTCCACTCGCCACCTAGCTCACTTTCCACACCGTTCCATATGTAAAATTTCGATGACTTGATTCTTGCATTAGTTTCAAACACTTGCTAGGAGATGGAGTCATAAAGAATAGGACGAGCTGCAGTTTACATCCACCTGCTGGGGCACAATTTAAAAATATACAAGGTGGTTTTGTAATAATGGGACGCCCGCATGTGCCAAGAGTTTCCAAGTGCCTGAAATCGGAATTAAGAAAGGCAGTCCGTTTCTATTATGTCGATTTGTACACTATCCTCCAAATCACAAGCAGCGTGCATACTTTGTACAGGTTCCAATAAAAGTGCAAACTCGGAGGAATACTGTTACCGTGTATATTTTGAAAAGGATCGAAATTTGTTATATTTACATAGAACATTGAAATTACGCTTCTAAAACACAATCAACTTCTTTTTACAAAACTGCCTTACTTATTTTCGAAAACGTTCCTTCTCAGAATGTTTCTATTCGCCAGTTTGTCATACGAATTGGTTGTTAACGCTGCCTTTGCTACTCTTTTGGTATGGATGATAATATTAAGATTAACAATAGTAGTGACTGTTATTGTTCACACAACATTGAGAAACAAGTCACTCAAAGCCTCATCCTAACTTTTCACCCTCTCAGTCACACATGTTGATCCCCTTCTTTAGCTCAATGATATTGAGACACACTCAATATTTTAAAAAGACGGCCTTTCTTATATTTTGGCTAAATTCCAAGATACATCGTCCACTCCGCGTGCACTCCGAAAATCCCATTGGCAACAACCCTTACACTATGGAGAAGACGAACAGCACATTGTAAATTCCCATAATTCGGTTGTTGATACGTAAGGCATGCAAATGGTTGATGAATAAGGTCTTAAGTAATACTCTAATTTGGTAGATATTGCAAAAATGATTAACAGGTCCTTGTTTTACGTTAGTGATAATAGAACTACAATTTTCAAGAATTAAAAAGCGTTTCTTGACGTTGATAGTGTAGACATTGCATCAATTATTCAAGACATACCACAGAGAGCGCGCAAATTAAAACACACTTCACAGAGAGAGAGAGATAGAGAGAGAGAGAGAGAAGACTTACCCTGCAGGGGATCCGTCATTGCATGTAATGCTGGTGTTGGACAAAAAATATCTTCTTAGTTTAGGTAATTCCTTTACTCCACAGTTGTGTGTCCTTTGGGCTATATCCTTCATTGCCTTAATTAGACTATCTGTCTGTCCTAAATTTTCTAATTTATCAAAATCCAAATTGATGTCGTTTTTGCCTCTGTGGTTATCCATAGTACGACTAAACACAGTTGTTACAACACACATCAAGGATAGCCATTCTACACTAGGATACAACTTCATTTTCCTTTCAGAAAATCTTGCAAATCTATCAATAACTTCTCGTCATTTTCCACACAACATACAAGCAACCTCAAAACAGGGATAGTTAATTTAATATCACAGCCAGATTTATATGGCATGCTCTCCTAACATATCCTTCAAAATGCATGCTATTTTTAAACGTAATTAAAAAAAATTCATTCTGTTTTTCAGGTAGGTAATTTGTATTATAAGAACCACTTATCTTCCCGATCGGATTAAAATTATTGTTAGCCTTTGAATAGCATATCTTCGAGTTAAATCACAACATTAGCAAACATATAAAATATAATAATGCTATATTATGAAAACAGGCGAATGTATCAGTGTTAATTCTTCACAATGTACACCTGTGTATCCGTCAGAAATAATGATCCGTGCGCCACATTCCGTTTCGTGTTTTGAAAACATTCTTCTGTCCCTGCCGTCCATATATGTATTAGTAAGGCACTAAGTGACCAGTCGGCTTCTTGCTCTATCCAATATTCCTTATTCACCGGATGGTGTACCTGGGTCTATGGACCCGCCCATTTTCAGTTAATTAACGTATGGTTAGAAACGCCTTGAGCCGATTCGCCGACCACTGAGGGGAAAATCCTTTTTTATGTAAATAACTCTATTTAATGGATTATGAGTGATAAATTGCTGCCAATTTTTCTCTTTAATCTTCAAAGGAGGTAGTTTTCGCTGTGGATTAGAGAGGACAAGTATAACAGCACGCGATAGTTTTAGGTCTTACTGCAGTTAATAGACTAACTGCCTACACTGTGAGAGGTCATCAATGCATACATACCTCTATGCCACTAGCATCTAAAGACTATAGTGTTTCCAACTTTCAACACTAATTACATAGGTTAATAACAAAGTGCTGAACTGAATATCAAATGAAAACATCGAGCAGCCTGGACTGAAGACACCTTTGCTAGTTAACGAAATAACTGGCGGTCTCGTGGGCTCTATATCGTATTATCCCAGCTTTTGTTTGATCTTAGCTTTTCATGTATTACACGACTTCAAAGAAAACTGGCTTGGCGCACGTTCTGTTCCCATTGATCTATGCCTCGTAGGATCCTTAGATTAACAGAGGTGATGTGAAATGTCGGTGCAAATATTACTAGTCCTCGTGGCATATCATCTTGGGGCTAAATCACAACTGACGGGACATTACTATGAGGTACGTTTTATAGTAGGTGCTTAGTAATAAAATGCCTGTCTTACTAAAGCGAAGACAATTAAGATGCGCATATCAAAGGGCTTCCTATCGCAAAATCTATTGTACTCGCTAATCTCTTTGTGCGAAAACTTATAACGCTGTTATAGCTCTCTGGACCACACCATAATTACCCAACTCGGATGTCAGAGAGCCAGTAAATTTAAATTCGACCAGATTTATGTATCTTCTTTCTTAATTAGCAACGTGTTGAAAGCGCCAATATTTATTTTTTATTTTGTTTTTGGTACTGAGCATGTGACTGACAAACGACCGTGTCGTCGACCGCTTGTACCATAGCCCCACCTTGAAGCTTATAAAAACATTAGCAGAATGGAAAAGTATAACATCAAGACAAGTAAGAAACGCATAGAACGCCCAGAATTATTTTGATGTTTTTAAACGGTGGTATAATGTCGTAACGTAGTAAATGCGGAGAAGTTTCTCAGTAGTACAAATAGCTAAGTAATACAAATATCTATCAAAATTTATATTTATAAGGCTAATAACTATTTATTGGCCTTTTAATATTGTATGAGTGCTATGGTAGAGTCTGAAAATGTTTATAACATGCTACGTATTGTGGTGGTATGCATGCTACGTGTACATGATATGGTCAATCCGAAATCGACATCAGCACATCGTAATCAATCAAACTTGTTTTAGTCATCCGTCAACCCCTTTAAACATACTGATCCATTATGTGCAAATAAAAGACTTGGCAAAATGTAGAACAGCAAACACACCAGATTAAGGTGCCAAAGCTAAAATCGTGTACAAAAAGTGAACGCAAATAAAGAAATATGCAGTGTTCTGTTTTCTGCAGCGTTTAGACATATGCGATCATTAAGGTGCGGCCGAATGAGGTCATAGTCTCTTACGATATATTCATTATTATTGTTTATTTACTCCACTCATTGTGATTTTATTGCAATGTATCTGATATTCAGCTGACAGCAAAGAGTTTTTTCTGTAAATCCTTAGAAGATTCTTTGCGACTATGTACCACTTTAAGATGTTTCTGCGCCACATGCCTTAGTATTCGTCGTTCGAGTGACGTCTGCGTCCGTTGTCATGGCAGATTTTGTTAATTTCCAGACGCTCACCGACTTTGTAAATACTATATTTGTTCTTCTCTAAATACGTTATTATCTGTGTTGTGATGTCACAGCAATTTATTGCAGCGCGTCATGGATAGTAACACTTCCATACTTCTTTATCGACATGTCTTTCTGCTAGAAAACTGATTTCGTTAATTTATAACATGTAGCAAAAAGTCGTGGTCCTTAGAATTCACACACCAAAGCATAAGATTCTTCGCTAAAAGATTTTCTGGAGCTGTGTGTATAGATACTCAAGAAAGTACCAACTATTTGTCATAAATGGATACAGCTAATCAAGAACGTACCAACTATTTACCATAAATGGATACAGCTAATCAATAACGTACCAACTATTTACCTTAAATGGATACAGCTAATCAAGAACGTACCAACTATTTACCATAAATGGATACAGCTAATCAATAACGTACCAAGTATTTACCATAAATGGATACAGTTAATCAAGAACGTACCAACTATTTACCATAAATGGATACAGTTAATCAAGAAAGTACGAACTATTTACCATAAATGGATACAGCTAATCAATAACGTACCAACTATTTACAATAAATGGCTACAGCTAATTAATAACGTACCAACTATTTACCATAAATGGATATAGCTAATCATGAAGGTACCAACTATTTACCATAAATGGATACAACTAATCATGAAGGTACCAACTATTTACCATAAATGGATACAGCTAATCAAGAATGTACCAACTATTTACCATAAATGGATACAGTTAATCAAGAAAAAATGTACCAACTATTTACCATAAATGGATACAGTTAATCAAGAAAGTACGAACTATTTACCATAAATGGATACAGCTAATCAATAACGTACCAACTATTTACAATAAATGGATACAGCTAATCAATAACGTACCAACTATTTACCATAAATGGATACAGCTAATCAATAACGTACCAACTATTTGCAATAAATGGATACAGCTAATCAATAACGTACCAACTATTTACCATAAATGGATACAGTTAATCAAGAAAGTACCAACTATTTACCATAAATGGATACAGTTAATCAAGAAAGTACCATTTACAATAAATGGATACAGCTAATCAATAACGTACCAACTATTTACCACAAATGGATACAGCTAATCATGAAGGTACCAACTATTTACAATAAATGGATACAGCTAATCAAGAATGTACCAACTATTTACCATAAATGGCTACAGCTAATCAATAACGTACCAACTATTTACCATAAATGGATACAGCTAATCATGAAGGTATCAACTATTTACCATAAATGGATACAGCTAATCAAGAATGTACCAACTATTTACCATAAATGGATACAGCTAATCAAGAATGTACCAATTTTTGACCATAAACAGATACATTTGTGTCACAGTGGTGAAGAAGCTATCCTAACTCGTGTACTTTTCGGAACAGCCGTCTATTTACCAGGTAATTCATAGAAAGAAAACCCTCGAATCATCCAAATTTAACTAAAAACAATGAAAATTAACTCAAAATTGTCGAAATTAAAAGTCTAAAATTAAACCAAGCAGGTGAGGTTGTTCCGAAAAGGGAATCAGACATAGTGACGAAGATGTACTACGACCATAATGATGTTTACCTTTACTTCAAAAGGTACACGAGCTTGTACTTTGTTGGAGCTAATAAGACTTGAGTGAGACAAAATAAATGATCCACACTATTGACACATATGAATACTTCATCAGTTTATAGTTTGGCATACCTTTTTAGAAACTAAATTCATCTAAAAAGTTTCCTTCAATTTCAAAATTTGCTGAATTCTTGTCTTAAGCTTGCCCAGGGTACATAAAATGAAAGTCTATGGAAGCGGATACATTTCGACAATATGCGATTCCTTACTTCGGGCAAAACCACATTTATCAGATATGTCAGAGACTCTGCAGCTTGGGCCTTGCATTATTTGTGCCACACGATTGGGTTTAAGAGCAAATTTAATCAGCTTAATTTTGTAAATTATATATTTTTTCGCGACGTGATTAAGGAGTAGCTAATATTACAGACAAATTCGTCAGCAATTAATTTATTTGTGCACGTTTTTGTTTTGGTTTAGCAATGACATTGTTTCAAAATTAATATGCACTCTTTCTGCAACTTTTTGTTTTTGTTTGTTTCTGTCTTAAGTCAAAGATTGCAGATGCATTTTAGAAGCAACTTTTATAACACTTCATTTAATTTATTTTCCCGAAGAGCTTAAGTTGACTGCTGATATAACACGACTCCATTTTATACAAACATAGTAGTTTATAAGACAACATGGAATTGACGGGTGTTTACCTTTCCTCACATAAAATTTTGAAAGGAGTTCACTAAACATTGAATTGATAACTGGCACTTAGTTTTCAATCCCCATTCCCTCAACTTTCGTAGCCAAACATATATAAGTATGTTTTGTTTAGAATTTCTGTACATTTTTGATCTCGGAGAATCTGAGAAAGGGAAATAAAAGATTTTTTAAAATATATATACATAAAAATCATTTATGATCTTGTTTATCATCGGAATTGCATCAGATAAATTAACAATACCCTTCCCACACTGTTTTCGAAATTATTGTGCTTTGACATTGATGAATCTCAACATATTGGTCAGTTACAAATCCGCTGGTCAATTTTAACTTTGTTTATACACTTGCAACATTAAATAGGCTACACAACTTATTTCATTTTATCATAAATAGTTAATGTGTTGATATCAGATAGTATCGAGAAAGGGCCGTCGAAACAAGTACTGTTTGCAGATACAGTGAACATAGTAGAGACTACATAAAACACGTGCTTGTCTTCAGGGTCTATATGGGCGCATGTTACGTATCGGGTGCTTTAAAAAAAATGTGCCCTATACTCGAATGTAATATTTACACAGTAAACAAGTGGCTCGTGTTACGTACCGGGCACTTTTAAAAAAGGTGACCTATACTCGAATGTAATATTTACACAGTAAACAAGTGGCTCATGTTAACTATCGGGCACTTTAAAAGACGTGCCCTATACTCGAATGCAATATTACACAGTAAATAAGAATCTACGATTTTAAGACCATAAAATTAATCCATAGAATTCGATGTGAGGGAATGTTTTTTCAGGGAAACCTACTAATTAATACGACAACAAATAGAAACCGACTGCTTGACCAAAATGTTCAATTACAGTTGCAACATTAAAAGTATTAAATTTATGTTAAGAGTTAATTCCTCAAGGAGAAAGATAACAACAAAAATAAATTCATCGAAGTTGGACTTAAACACATGCTTGTTACGATTAATTGCTTAGTGCCCAAACTCATAAAGTTTAGCTTTCGTGCTGTATATATGGTTCAGGATAACTCCATCGCAGAAAAGGGCGGATGTGCTGAACCACAATGTATGATAATCAATCAGTAGAATGGTAAGCTGGTAGATAATGACGGTGCAGTGGAACCGTACCATCACCAAACACTGCGAGGATCACGTTTGATGTGACCAAAGTCTAACATTTAATTCGATAATAACCCTAATCTATAAAGGTTTTACAAAGCTAGCAAGTGCACTAGGCTCATCCCAATTCTACATCAAAGCTAGGCGCAGATAAATGATGTGCATTACAGAAACGATATTAATCGTCCCAAAAGGTCATCGTTTTATCAAGACGTTACAATAATGTTTTTTTAAAAATAAAAAAAAGACTGACTCCTAACACGAAGATCTCTGTTGGAATCTTTGTGATTACTTTAAATATAAGTAACAAAATAGAAGATACCATTTTAAGATTACTAACTGAACTTTTTCAAGCGGAAAACAAACATTCGGACTTGGATCAAATTTTACCAAGGCAAACTAACTCTCTCTCTCTCTCTCTCTCTCTCTCTCTCTCTCTCGTCAAATTTAGGAAATAGATCCTGTTGTTGATGTGGAAGCAGAAAATATAAAAAGTCCACAAGAACACGACATCGGCGTAAATACTTGTCATATTTTGTATATGATCTTGCAAACTGAGCAATGCCATTAAGTCTTATTTAGCCGATCGTCAAACTAACAAGGCCAACATTCCATCCCAGTGCCTACTGAGGACGGTACTCGTCTGCGATATAGATACGTTGGCTTAATTCTTTGGCCTTCAAACTGTATGCAGACATTGCACATGTACGAAAATTGTAAGCGATAATCGTTAGGAGCAATTTCTTTACTTTGCACTGATCGGTTAATCTTGAAAAGCTAATGCAAGATATATGAGTCAATGGGTCAATGATTTGACTACTCAAAGGCAACCAGCCTGTTTCTTCATGAAAATGCTTCGCCATGGCGGTAAAGCCCTAGTAAGAAGTATGCACGAACATTATGATTTATACAGGTTAAACGAAATCAGCAATGACAGATGAGCAAGGATTTTAATTAACCCCATTGTTATTCCACGCCCATCTCAAATTCTATTTATGAAACTAATATGGTATGAATAAAGAAACATTTTGCACCATTTTCATGGATATTTCCATTTTTGTGTAAATGCCGTTTGTGCGAATTAGAGATCACTGATAGTTTAACAGCAAGGAAGGCAGAATTACACTTATTTATTTGAAATGTTCTCTATGCATTTGAATTTAGATCAATCGTATTACCGTTAGCGTAACAGGCAGAGATCTGCACTTTCCGGCGGTTCATTGCTGTAGTACAGGATAAGGTCATTAATCCCATATCTCAAACATCTTCACGAAAGTTATTCCAGTTCATTAGGAAAGCAAACCGTTATAATCTTACAATTCTAATACTTCGCTAGGTTGGCACCGTCTTTACCAAATTTTCGATTAAGAGTCCACAAACAAGTCGAACCTACAGAACGTTTTTCCAAATTTTTTGCTGGATGATACGGGTACTTTCCTTTTTATTATGTTCTTAAAACCGTCTTCCCGTTTTGTGTCGTAGTTACTCTTTCTTTGTCAAGTGCATATTATAAACCCATCCTAAAATCGTCGTTGAAACTTATATTCTGAAATTAGGAAAAGGCGATTATCTCTGTATCTACAACAATCTGGGAACAATGGTAAATGTTTATATGGTTAAAGGTAGTCGCTAGAAAATTAAAGGCAAAGTGCAATACGGTAATGTCACCCAACGATATTATGCTTAGTACCAGCTGATACTTTAAGAATCAGGGCACTATCAAAACTTACGGTGTCGTCGTCTCATTTATAACCTAATAAAATTTAAAATAAAACTTGTTGGTTGCAGAACATTTACTTAAGTTTGGAAATATATGTCTGATATTATCGGAAACAGAACTGCGTTTTCACTCGGAGGTAATTGGTGGACATCGTCTTTGTCACATAGGAGGGGTGTACTGCTCTCTAGACCGACTCTAAGTGTTCTGTAATACATTTGCATGAAATAATTACACTTTTGGTACTACCTCACTGACCGCTCCGGTGGCCTAGTGGTTAGAGCGTCCGCGTCGGATGCGGGAGGTCGTGGGATCGATCCCCGGTCGAGTCATACCAAAGACTTACAAAAATGGTACTAACAGCTGCCTCGCTTGGCGCTGAGCATTAAGAGTTTAGTGTTAGGACTGGTCGGCCTGGTATCAGGATAATGTGACTGGGTGGGACATCATGCTACATGTCTGCGGCATGATGCCCCAGCGCTAGACAACACTATAAACTGTCACATTGCAGACATCGTAGCGATATGACTGAAAAATTGTTAAAGCTACGTTAAAAATCCAAATCACACACACACACACAGACAACCTCACTGAGTTTTTAATGCCATTGTATTAATGGAAATTTGATTGTACGGCTACTTAGCATTAAACAGGTCGCTCAGACGCCATAATTTTTTGACTGGTAATCAATTAATTGAAATCTCGACTTGATCATATCAACGAGGTAAATAGAACATGCGAGGCTCCAGAGAATTAAGTTCGGCTGGAAATACACCTAAACAAAATGAAAAAGATAAAAAGAGACGGGAGAAAACGACAACAACAACAAAAAATAAATAAAACAACAAAACACAATGTGTGAATGCAACCCGCGTAGAAATAATCGAGCCAGGGGTTCAGCCTAATTACATATTTTTGCCCAAGAGCTATCTGTAGTCCCGACCAATTAACCAATCCGAAAAAAATGAATTCACCCAAAATTGGTAATTAGATCTTTCATTATGTCATCGTGTGGATAGAACGAATGCAGGGGAGTAAGAGAGTAATGTTGTAGCGATGTTACATGAACAATGTAGAAGACGAAACCTATTATTGACCAGATGAAGAGTGAGAATACTGTGTACGTATTACTTAACCTCCCGCTGGGAATAATCTTAGTAGTGACTTGCAGTTTTATTCCACTGTGCATTTTGTTTTGTATCTTAATTGGTTTGGGAATAAGCGTATAGATTTCGTTTTGTTTGATTGATTATAGATTGAAAAGGCGAAATGAAACATTACGTCGTGGTATGGAATCCGGATTCGTTTCTTTGAATTATCCCCCATAAAAGTAGATTAGGCATAGTTTGAAAATCATCTGATGATGATTGTCGCAGTTATAATTTTAGTACTTGGAAAATGGCGTCAACATTGTGGTTGTGATGCTTTGATCGATAGTTTTGGATAATAGAATATTTTAAACTAAAATCTGTTTTGACCTAGATAAATGAATGCCTGTGGACTATGATAGACTATGCTAGCCATAAAGCTAGTGCTTGAGGGTTATGCCACAAGACATCGTATATGTTGGTGTCTCTATAACTTTAGTGTATGGATCAGAAGTCTGTGTCCAGGAGGAGAAAAATAAGATTCTCTCGAAATGTTTCTACATCCTGATTTTTTATGTATATCTATGGGGTTTTTTTTTGTCACTCCTGGTACACGATTTTATTTAATTTTCGTAACTTTTATTCGTGGTTGTAAACTGTAAAGAATATATATTTCCTTATAACTTTTACGTGACCTGGCTCTGTTAAAAACATAAATTGCGTAGGATCTATACATATATGTTTACGTACTTGTTGACAATTATTAATCGTAATAATATATTTAAAATGACGACTATTGCGTAGTTTATCAGTGACTGATGGGATGTGGAGAATTCGAGAATAATTCGGTGGTTTTGCATTGGTTGCGCTAGGTTACTAGAATATGCTTAGTGCATCAAAATCAATAGTGTATGCTGTCACATAGGGTCTACTGCAAAGTACAGTCGCAATATACGGTGTATATAAGAAGAAAATTAAGCATTCAGTTTCATCCAGATTTCTGGAGTCATTTACACCTTTTATGTTCCTGATGTAAGTCTTTAGACGTGTTTTATGTTATACTTAGATATTTTTCGAGACGAAATATATTTGCTTTGACTGTTCAGTGGTTTTAGAAAGTGCTCATTATTTGGACTATACTATTATTATGGAACTGTTATAAATTATTCGAAAGGATTCTGGATAACGTCATCTTGACAACGTCACTGCTCTTGAGGACAATTATGTTTCCGGTATTGACATTTTTAGGGGACATTTCATTCGTTTAGGACTTTCATAGACCTTTATAAGAACTAATTTGGATTTACTTCATTATGCTGTAAGTTCCTCTCGCATGTTTCATTTATCATTTTAATAATTAAATATTTTGTTAAGTTTTACAAAAATTGTTGGATTTGCTTTTTTTCTGTTACTTAAGTTTGTGACCATAGAGTCGTAACAAATGTTAGAACTCGTAACTAGAATAATTTACTATTTATCATGATCACTTTACTCATCATACATCATGGTCGGTATCACAATGGCTTTGTAGACCATCAGTTGTGATTGTAGACTGATGCTCTATGCTCCTACATATTTACGCTGAGTCTGCCAAAAGCCACATTTGCTTTGCCGGTTATGGCGGTGGTTTCATCATTGATGTGGACTGTGCGTGACAGTGTGCTGCCAACATTGGTGAATTTGTCCACTGCCAGGAAGATTGAATATTTACTGTGATAGTGGTATCTATGTAAAGCTTTCCTGGTGCTTTCTTTTTGATAGCGATTGTAAGACCGAAATTGTCACAAGTTAAAAAGAAAAATGGTCCATTATCTGTTGCATGTCAGACTCTGATTTGGTGTTAAGGAACAGTCATCAGGAAATAGGAGATCAAAAGGGCCACTTCCTGTAACTTCGTCTTTGTCTCTAGTCTCTTCAGATTGAAGAGCTTGTCGTCAGTTAGGTATCTGATGTCGATCCAAGTGACTTAGTCGTGAAAGGCGGCATGGCAGAGACAATCAAACTGAAAAGGGTTGTGGGCAACATACAGCGTTGCTTATTGATGACTGGGGATGGTTTGGGTGACTCGCCATCGTCCACGAGCAAGCATGTCATCATGGAAATGCCGAACGAACACGATGAATCTTTCTGGGCATCGAAATTTTGCCATGATCTTCCATAGGCCTCCACGGATGATTGTGTCAAAGGCTTTTGTCAGGATGATGTATAGGTTGGAGTTCTGTTCCTTTTATTTATCCTTGAGTCGACAAGCTACAGAAAACATGTCTGGAGTCCTTCATCCTTTCCTGAAGCAACACTGACTCTCAGGCAGGTGTCATTGGTCGATATTGTGTAATAGGTAATTGAACAGAATCCTGGCGAAGATTTTTACAGCAAGGAGATGCTTCAATGGTTGTCGCGGAGTTGTCTGATGCCTTACAGTTTGTAGTAGTGGACAATGGATGTATCTTTCTACTCCTGGGGCATAGCTCTATGATTCCACATTCGAAGAGTTCAATCAGTTTCCGGGCAATGTACGAGCCTCCGGTTTTGTAAACATGTTCATATAGCATCTGCTCCAGGTGCTTTGCCATTTGGCATCATGGTCATTTGTTTCTCAGTTTAAGTCAGCGTTGGCTGATTTCCTCCTGAGGCGTCGATCTGTTGCCTCCTCACTGACATAACACTTTTGGTTGAGGATGTCGCCTTCTCAGATGATGAAGTGCTGTATTCTTAATTTTTATTGACATTTTCGAAGTTACTATCTTTTGTATATAGTTGGTTGCACAGTTCTTCGAGAAATGCATCTTTCACATTTATCTGTTTTAAGTTGGAGACCTTGCGCTTTGGACACATTTTTACCTTGGCTGCTAGGCTGAATATTGAATCTGCGCTTGAAAACTCCGATTCTTTGGCCAGACCAGTATTCTGCACTTCTCATGACCTTCTTCACTCTGATGTATCTTCTCTTGACGATGACGTAGTCAATAAAATGCTAGTGCTTAGAGCGCGGGTTCATCAAATATGTCTTGTTGGGTTTGGCAGTCGGAAGATTGTGTTGGTGAGGTCATGTTCAGTGCAGTGCATAAATAGATATACAACTGTATCAAAATAGTCATCTCATAGATATACAACTGTATCAAAATAGTCATCTCATAGATATACAACTGTATCAAAATAGTCATCTCATAGATAGATATACAACTGTATCAAAATAGTCATCTCATAGATAGATATACAACTGTATCAAAATAGTCATCTCATAGATAGATATACAACTGTGTCAAAATAGTCATCTCATAGATATACAACTGTATCAAAATAGTCATCTCATAGATATACAACTGTATCAAAATAGTCATCTCATAAATAGATATACAACTGTATCAAAATAGTCATCTCATAGATATACAACTGTATCAAAATAGTCATCTCATAGATATATATACAACTGTATCAAAATAGTCATCTCATAGATAGATATACAACTGTATCAAAATGGTCATCTCATAGATAGATATACAACTGTATCAAAATAGTCATCTCTTGTAGATATACAACTGTATCAAAATAGTCATTTCATAAATATACAAATGTATCAAAATAATCATCTCACTGATATACAACTGTATCAAAATAGTCATCTCTTGTAGATATATAACCATATCAAAACAGTCATCTTTTGTTGCATATTTTAACTTAAAGGTCATGTTTTGTCACTTTGAAACAAAATTCCAATTACTGCTGGATGGAAGTTTATTCAACATAAATAAGTTTAATATCCTCACACGTTCACATTAGTACCCACTTTAAGTCTACACGCTATGATGTTTATCTCAATTTTAGTTTACCCCCCCCCCCATTTTAACCTTTGTTCCTTCGTGCTTGTTGTCTATATAACATTTAAATTCCTATAAATGAGGTATAAATACCTTTACACATGCACTAGATATTAGAAGCCACCACGTCAGTTACTGAATTCTATTTAGACCAAGCTTTCTTTGTCTTAGAAATCATGTGATTATTTGGCTGTCGCTATCAATCTCCAGGACAGAGCGTGATGCACATCAATTATGTATGAAGAAAACAAAATGAAGATTTGTCATCATTTTTATGGCAGGTGTTTTCAAGGGCTTACCCTCATTTAGAAGCAAAATATTAAATACGTAGTTAGCCTGATAGTCAGTCAGTACACATTCAGACAATATTTGTTCCGATTCAGCGTTAATGTCGTCTCCCCTGTTTTAGTCAGCAGCTAACCAGCCTGTCTTCCTAGTTCTCGAGCATTTTATATCTCGCACATGACCTCTGACCCCGAGACTTAATGTCACATTTGCCACCTACCTAAATTGTGATAGTGGGTCCTTCAACTCCTGTTGTTTTGTGTGGTTTTTGTGATTTTTTTTGTTGTTCTTTGTTTTTCTTTAAGCAGCAGAAAAAGATGAAAATGTGGACTATGGTATATACAAGAGGAGAGATCTTACAATGATCGAAGCTTGCATTAATTGTGAAGATGGGTTTGTAATTATTGGGAAGGTGGAACGAATTTTGTTTTGTGGAAAGTTTTGAAATGTATATTTATAAAATGAAAGTAAAAATGGCACGGAATATATTCGTTTGATGTAACGTACAGTATTACTTTAGAAACCAGGAATATGCATATAAACTCTTTAAGAATATATGGAGTGAGCGACGTAACATAATTTGGCAAACGTGGCCTAAATCTTAGGATTCTGAGGGCATGGGAGAGATTTCCGAATGTCCAGCAATTTGAAAGATAGCTCAGGTAGTTCACCACATGTTTTATTAACATAGTGTTGCTTTTTCTTGGGAACGGACAGCAATATCTAAATAATAAATCTCTCTTGGAAATGGACAGAGTATTCAAATAATGTGTCTTTCTTTGGAATAGACAGTAATATCCAAAATAATAAGGCGATTTCCAAGACAGGGGAAACTTGGTCTATATTCAAATCTGTGCCTCACTTTTTCTCGCTTTCTTTTTCGTACTCTTCTTCTTTTCGAAGATAGCTTTAATACAAGTCAACGTTTCTGTATAGACAACAAATAATCCAAACGTTAACTTCTTACTTATCAAAACTGTTTTGTTGCTTAAAACCTTGACTTCGAGAACATTTGATCTTTGTACACTAATGCCCGCAATTTATTCAGGCTTTTGTACCAGGTAATTTGCTTTTGTGTGCCAATCTGATATGATAGCTTTGATATCGTGAGAGATTTTCATTAAAGTTATCTTTACTTTCTAAAATACACGCCTTACAACTCATAATCCACTTCAATCCTTTTGAGAAAAAGTTAAGTGTGTGTTTTGATGTTTTTCAACATTAGAGAGTAGTAGCCTTTAGAAAGGCCAGCGACAAACAAGAATAAAAGAATGGACAAGAATGCCAGGCTGCCGCAAGCTTCTTATCACAAGAAGATGAAGAACGTTTATACTATATATCGGTACCGAGGATAATTAAAATGCGCCAGACACTTGACTTGATGTACCTGATAAAAACATAGAGGAATGGTAATTGCCGTGTTTGTGAGAAAGAACCAGGGAGTTTTGTTTTACTGTAGGTATTTGTTTTACACAGTCTCTTCGTAAATGCCGCTGTAGACATTTTGTAAATAACGACAACAAGATGCCGATTACAATTAATTATTTGAGGTTCGTTGAATGATTATGTATGATTTCGTGAATAAATTATCTGTAATAATATTTAGGAATTAAAAAAATAAAGCTGTCATCTATGTTTTGGGTAAAAATAAATAAAGACTTTGATCAATTTAGAATCTTATAGATATGCATTGCATATAATTCGACACTGCTTTCATCTTATTCTTTTTACTTCATTATAAATCTTTTATTAAAATCTTTCCTTGATATTCAAGTATTAAAATAAGTTTCCTCTCGGCTTTTGCGTCGCGTGTTTGTTTTCTATTTGAAAGTCATGACCCCCCCCACACACACACACACACGCGCGCGCGCACAAAAACACAACAAGAAGCACTGGAAATTGTATTGTTACCGCACCGTTACTAAGCAAATGGGAAGAGCACACCTGAAGAAGATAGCTGCGGAATGTTTCTAATGCAGATTATGTTTTTCTTTTTGCTCTGACTTTCTTGAATTTGTAGAAGATTATAAATGTACTAGAAGCAATGCGAATGATAATTGTTGGGCTAAAATACATCCATTAATATGTGCCACACCTCGCAAGACCTTTAGTTAAGATGAATCATAATCTCACTATATAACGTTAAAATTTCCATGAGCAAGGCAATCCTTATTTTGGGAGTCCAGCTGATGTGAGCTTTCAGTGTCTCTAAGTACAAAAGTTTGAAAATTTCTCTTCATATATTTTTTATGAAATATTAGAAGCCATGTTCTTCTTAAAACAAAATCATAGCACGTGACTCCTTGAGCCTATACATTCCCCCGTATTATCTGAATTAATAAAATATGGGGCAAACAATTCAAATGTGTTATTATTCTTGACAGACTGAATTATGTTCATTTAAATTTGTAAAACAATACCATACACAAATAAAGAAGGTACTGATTAAAGCCAGATCGTGCGATTAAACTAGCGAGGTGATGTGGTAAATTAAAGATTAGACATGAATATATGAGGGGGAGGAGACATTACTCACAAGAACAGAAAACAGATTTAGTTTAAACAAAAGCACACGCCACTTTGGTAAGAACACATCCTATTGTTTCTTTTATCTAGCACTTTACGACGATACAAAGAATAAACAAATCGATAACTGTGTACTTCAAAATGACAAAACAGCTACATAAATTTGGAATGCACACGAACAGTACGGCCTTCTCTCACATACTTGGAGATTGTGTAGCTTTTTAATCAGGGATGAGAGCACGCATATCTGGAGGGGGGAGGTGGAGGGGGGCGATGTACGCCACGTATACTCACACTTGAGTGACGATGGACCAAGAAATTATGTCAGTTGAAGATGACATAGTTGATTCATCGAAAGATATACAAACTGCCACATAACGAAAATGATTACAGTGGAGCGATGGTTTTGGCGGGAATATTTTCAGCTTTCTCGACTGTCAAAGAGGATTAATAAATGCTACTGCTGAGCTATTTCTTTATGGTGACCATGAATAAATTTGTGCCCACTTTAGTGGCGAATGTTTGCCTTTACTGTTATATTTTTGTTTTCATTCTTAAATCCAAATTTGTATTATCAGCGTAATTTTCTGGATAAACCAATCAGAAGTCTATATCTTCTCAGTTGAATATAATGATGAAATAACACGTGGGGTATGCCTTTCAAAATATATTATCCTAAAACTAATTAACAAGTTAGATTAATCAATTATGATTGTTTTGCTAAAGAAGACCGTAGATAAGGTAAAAAGAATGTTTTTGCCTACGGAAACTGACTTTTGGCCCTTACAGCAAATTTGTGGATTATTGGCATCTCATTAGGAATGTGAGACAACCAGGGAATAAAATGACCAACAGGAAACAATGAGGGTTAACATTACAGCCGCCATTTCGAAAATATGACCCAGTAAAAACGACGAGAAATTACTATTAGTCCATAGGATTACCACTGGGGACACTTCTTTTCCACTAGGCAGTGTCTGTGATGCGAGTGACTTGACATACACATTGGGGACACTTCTTTTCCATAGGGCAGTGTCTGTGATGTGAGTGACTTGACATGCACATTGGGGACACTTCTGTTCCATAGGGCAGTGTCTGTGATGTGAGTGACCTAACATACACATTGGGGACACTTCTTTTCCATAGGGCAGTGTCTGTGATGTGAGTGACTTGACATACACATTGGGGACACTTCTGTTCCATAGGGCAGTGCCTGTGATGTGAGTGACCTAACATACACATGGTAGTACAGATTCAGCAACATACTGGAAACATTGCTGGAAGATTGCAGATTCATTTTGTCGGTTGTTTTGAGAACGCATGGCACAATTGGTAAACGCACCTGTATGTATGATGACTCTGTCAGGACTCAAACTGGATGTGCCTCCACCAATAATAATACTAGTCACAGAATTAAGTGATGCCTTGTTTTATATCCATCAATCAGAACTCATGATTGCTGTTGTAACACTACTGGAGGGTTTTTGACTTTTGATGTTACTTACAATATAAATTACGCATGGCTGAATTGAAGACGAAGACTTTGTGTTGGGGTACCTTTGCAATGGATATTTATACCCGGCGTGACGGTACTAATAATGATGCTGTGGACATCTTCTATTCAAGAAAATGATTTGAATTTTGACTTGGCTTTCTATGATTTCTTCTTATCGCACGAATTTTGCTAGTACCACCTAAATCTTCACTTGGATTACTACCATCACTGCCAGAATGTGACACTTTTAAAACAAAATAAGGAAGGAATATGGACCTTTCTACAAGGCCGAGAAGAAGAAGAGGTTTTTACTAAATAAAGAAGAGGAAAAGAGAAAGCAAAAGAGATTAAAACCATGAGCGGTGAACAGAATGAAGTGAATGAACCAAAACGGTCAGTGTTTTACATGTTATTTCGGCTGAGAGCAATGTATAAAGTCTCTTTGGGTTTCACCCAAGTGAAAGAGACATTCACTTCCAAATTATTGTAAGCCATCCATAATATCGATTACATAGATTTTTACGACGCGAGTAGCGGCAGCAACTACCAGCAGCATCAGACGTGCAAAGTCTTTACGAAAATTGAAGCTGGCATTGAAAAGTCCACGAATTTGTTTTCAAACCCATCTACCCTTGTCAGGGACACTCATATTCCTTAGAATGGATATGCTACTCAAACAAATCGCTTAACAAAACCAAAAACAGCTCGCGTGTATATATATATATATATATATATATATATATATATATATATATATATATATATATATATATATATATATATATATATATATATATTACAATAATTGAACCAATTACATACACAAAATGAAATCG
This sequence comes from Sinohyriopsis cumingii, assembly GCA_028554795.2. Taxonomy (NCBI): domain Eukaryota; kingdom Metazoa; phylum Mollusca; class Bivalvia; order Unionida; family Unionidae; genus Sinohyriopsis; species Sinohyriopsis cumingii. The sequence continues at coordinate 80,792,498 of CM068829.1, read as the reverse complement.
AAAAGGATATGAGAATGACAGTTACAAAATTACGAGAAATTCAGTTATTCGTTCTGCTATATTAATTGAACAAATTTCATAATATGATCGAGAATTTAATCGAAGTCACATTGCCGGAATGATAATATCACCTTGTGATTCCGATATCGCCAAATCGTTGCTGGTGATAGGTAGGCCTCTCTCTCTCTCTCTCTCATCTTCTGGTCATCAACCTCTTAGCTGCATGCACTCTCTTGTCTTTTACACTGTTTAACGAAATGTGGTGCTATTTCATTTGTGCCTTCCCGAGACCTCGCTGGCTTATTATTATAAAGATCATACCAACCAATGGAGAAGACACTAACAAAGCGACGACGTGTGAACGACGTTTTTTGCTAGAGGATAACCCTAGCAATTTTAAAAGGAAATGATGGATCAAGCACAATCTTCTTTCTTCCCATGACAGAAACAGTCACGATAACATAAGAACGCCAAATTCAAGTTGCTCACCAAGTGACTTCCGGCACACTTTAATCTACGGCTTACACATACAAGGTCAAATTCCCTGTGAAAGAATCATTTGCATGTGTTATCAGCTTCTTGAGCCTACGTTAGATGAATTAGAACGTCATTACGAAGCAGAAGATCAAAGTCCTGTCTCACGACAATCTGCAATCGCCTGTATTAGTATACTTGTTGAAATGACCTGTTCCAAAATCTTCAATTCAATATGTACATCTATAGAACGATGAGTTTGACAGTAGCGATGGAACAGACACATATACGGCTCACGTTTCACCAATATGAGGCAGTGGAAAACGCAGAAAGGTCTTATCTATGGGTCATCTCACCACTACTAAAATAATTATCGTGAAGATTAACAAGGATCGCATTTAGATATGCCTGGCGTACGTGATCTTGCTGGCAAGAGCTGATGCAGAGAAAACAGATACACATGGAATGGAAGTGATTTTATGTGAGCATTATAAAATATCAGAGCCAAGAAAAACGGAGAGAAACTTCTAGAACAAAGAGGAGGTTAGAAAGAGACTATTCATGGAAAAGAGGAAATGTAAAATAATTCAAGTAGTGTTAGCCAGAGCTTTACTTTGAAAGTTTACCAAAATGTCATTCGTGGAGATACCATGTTTCGAGAATCCTCTTTTCCAAACGGAATGTAAGATAATCACTTCAGGAATATAGAGTGGTGAAATGGCTTACAAAAATGGCTATATGGCCTTGGTGGGAACAAAGATTACGTTAACCATTTTAAAATATGGTTATATGGCCTCTAACGGGAATGCTATATTAAAAACGAGCATTGGTTTAAAATTCTTATGACTGTATGACCTCAAGTGTGAATCTACCATTGAGGCTATGAAACTGCTTTAAAAAACCTCAAGAGAAAATATATTAAAAATATCCCCAGGTAGATCTGACCAGCACCCAAAACATACTAACCATCAACTATATCGACTGACCAAAACCCATACTCAGTGATACACGCCACACATATTGACCAGTACCTACATCTACTAACCAATTCACCGACTGACTGACCCACACCCCTAACTACTAACCAGCACCTATCTCTACTGACCAACACCCATATCTTCTCCATCACCTCCACAGATCGACACCCACAATCACTGAGCCACATAGTGTTAATGACTACAACCACAAATACCTTTTAGTAAGTGCACAGGGTTACTAACCACCACTCACACTCGTCTACCAATGAACAGACTAGCACCCACAAATATTAAGAGAAATGCAAATGTTGGATTAAAGTTAGGAGGTAATGTCATGAGAATTAACACATAAATTTAGGCAGACGAGCAGTCACCATCACCATACAACACCTAACAGTTTATAGAGGAAGGGAAGTTCCTTAGACATAATGCTGCGCATTGGCTTTATATGCGTGGGCGTGTAGGCATTGGTTTGTAGGTGTAGCCAATGGTCAATAAGACTGTGTACTGGTTAGTTGCTGTGGACGATGGTTATTAGGGGCATGTGCTTTTGAAGTAGATATGGGACCCGGTCATTACACTGTGTACTAGTTGTTAAGCATGATTGCTGGTCAGTAACACTGTGCATTGATTAATGAGCGTTGATTTTGTTTAGTAGAAGTGGGTAATAGTCAGTATGACTGTTGGTTAGTAGTTGTGGATGTCGGTCAATAGGTGTTATGCATTGTAAGTGGATGCTGGTCAGTATGTGTTGGCCAGTTAGACGAGTGTGGCTTCGTAGGGTGTTGGTATTGATCAGTATATATGGGCATTGTGTTGGACAATAGGTATAGATGTTGTTCAGTATGTATGGTGTTGGTCAGATGATTTAATGGACCACACGAATCAAATTAAACGGGACCACCTTCATTGACTTTGAAAGACACAAGAATTCACATCCTAACTTTTGTGTTTTGCATCGCACTTGCCACAACTGTATTCGGGAATTACTATTTTATGACTATCGGAACTGAAGCATACTATTGTAAAAAAAATGATATTTAACTATTCCTATATTTGTTCTGATCAGTAGCCCTTGGACCCCAGAGGTGACAACTGGGGTAGAGATGAGTTGTATCGCAACAGTAACTGTCATCAATACACCAAAGTCACAGTACACAATATCTACGGCTACGGGAACAGTTCTTTTGAAACGTTTTTCAAACAAAATAACCTAACTTCCATGAACTGAGCTAAGATCTTTAACATGAAATTAGGAAGAGTACAGTTTAAAGATTTCATGGGTTATTTGACTACGCCTTTGAGTGAATGCCGATAACGTTTGAAATCACGGAAATGGACGAATGATATTTCCTTCACTTTGTCAATACCAAATAAAATCAACACATCTTGCTCCAGATGCTTAGTGAAGCACACTACTACGACCCTCACTGGCATGCGAAAAGAACAGCGGGAAGCTTTTTACCCCTTGTACCAAGGGTACACTTCAGACGCTTTAAATTTTTAAGACGACATGCCTAAGCATCGTCAATTCGATGTCGTCATTCTACCACATTAATGTGGAATGTTTCGACTATCTTTCAAGAATAAAGATATCAATCCGTTAAAATTAGCTTCCGCTATTTACAAATCTTGTAGATTAGTGTACCAAAAAAGACTTTCAAATCTGAGATATCTAAAAGAGTTCATCACTGAGAACAAAATAACGATTTTCCCCTCTCAGATTTTTCGAAATTGTCAGCCATCGATATTCGACCAAAGTGTTACATTGATTACATTACCTGTGCCAAGCTCTAGACAAATGGATAGAACATTAAGAAACGATTAATCTTATTCCTAATTTTGTTCGGATGTAGGAAACCCAAGTGAAAATTCACTTTACTGGATTTGACCATGGAAGATTTTTATTACAGAACGTGCGAGCGACACCAGAGTTGAGAAACGCAAGGATACCACGAACTGGAACACGACTACGATTGATGTTTGAAAACAGATTCAAAATTTCAACGTATCATTGAATAGTACTAGTGGATATGGAACTTTGGAATCCTCACAACAGTGGTTTGGAGGATTGATGAATGCCACACGTCTGTTGCATGAAGCAAACGAATCTCAGGGAGAGGAATAAATATATTTAATGCGTGTTCTTTGTACCGTTATTGTGTATATGTATTCGATTTTCTACCGGTCACCCTGACATTTTGACATAACACGTCGGCGTTGAACACATTCGCCAATGAGAAGGTCTGATCAAATGTAAAGTTCTTCCATCAATAAATTTGTACCCATTTTATGTATCCCAAGTATTTCATGACTGATATTTTTTTTATTTTTATGTCTTATGCACACTTAAACGTGCAATCAGCACGAACCTGGTCGTAACAATAACAATGAACGTGCCTTGAAAGGAAAGTGGGTGAATTTATAATGTGATCATGTTCTTGATCATGTTAACTAGATTTAAAATGTTTATAATTTTGACACTTCCCTAAATTTAAACAAAATGAACATGACGATAGTGCGAATCGAGATATATTTTTATCTACCTGAACGAGTTTCTCAAATTTAAACAAGAAGCGAGTGGTTATCTGTCCTAGTGTCACATCCACTAGAAGAAGACAAATTCGGACAATGGATCCGATCCATAAAATGCATGGACATGAAACGTGTAGAACAGAATGAAGGAAAACGAGAGTTGGCCTAAAGTCATGCTGACTTTTTTGTGTGGAAACCCTTGTCAACATTCCAAGAAGCCAAAGACCAACAACTAGGTGGATAAAGGTCAATACATTAAGTTCATCGACGATAAAAGAAAACTCATCAAACACGTCGAAATCGTACGTGAAGTTTTGATCTTTGTGACTTACGTTGACTTTGTTCAACTCAGTGTTGAATGAAGGCAAAATAGGATGCAGTACGTTACGAGTAAGTTATACAGTGTACCGATAGCGATTTAATAGGACCTTGCTCCACCACAGCAAGTGATGCCGTAAATATGCCAAACTCTGAATGTCATCCTCGTAAGCATTTGTACTGCAAGAAACCACATACACATAAAACAATAGTATGAATGTACGCAAATGCAGAATATCAGTGGCTTTTTATAACTGTTGTCATTTTTAAGTTAATTTACATTCGTGAACTCTCGGCGAGTCTATCGGGATTGTAGCCCATGGTAAGTTTCAAGCAAAGTTGATGCATAGATACCTGTCAGGTCAATGCACTGATAAACATGCTGACAGGCTAATTAATATACACTAACAAATTTGTAAAAAGTTACTCGATTTATTTCCACTGCCTGCAAATCAGTTAACTACTTTTACTCACTGTCACGTCTGTTTCGTGTATGTGCTCAGAGACGTTGGTGGTTTTCCATGTCCAGCGTCTTGAACTCATTCGTGATGATCGTTTTCTTCTCGATAACCACTAGATAAGAGTTCATTAACCGTAGTGAGGCTACTTTGTGCTGCTGTAAGAAGTTCCCAATAGACACGTACTGCAATCGAAGCAAATTTATTTTAATACCATCGCCAGCGCCACTGGTTACTATTGATATTGCCCCGAGAATAATTGTGATTGCTGTTGTTATGATAGTTTCGGTCGTTGCGATTACTGCCAAACCAAGGGCAATGGTTGTTTATGCTGTACATGGTGCTTCGCTATTTTATCTCAGTTTTGTTTCCACTTCGATTATTTTTTCACATTGATAACATTGAGGGTCTACGATAGTTCTTTCAATTATAATTTGACTGCGAAGTATAATTGCTCGACCTTCTGGCTTTGACGCAAATGTACTTCTTTGTTACTGGCACAAATGGCATGCGATTATAAAAAATCTGTACCTGAGGAATATTTAAGACTCTGGTGATTGTGCGTTCGGGGAGCCTAGAACGACGTTCATATAGGACTATTTTGAATGCACCCTTGATTAATGTCGAAAACGACCATTCGAAGGTTCGTTAACACTATTTTCACGCATATATGCGACGAGAAGTGGGACAAGATCTATATTTCTGCTAGCATCACTGGTCAGCAGATTAAACACCTCCTGGTAAATTCCACAACCTCGTTCGGCTTTCAGAATCTAGCACTTATATGCAATAGTAAATCGAATCTAAAGCACAAACACCAAAGACGGTTAATGCCACGTAATTTCTCATTTATCACATGTCATCCGTATTTATTTTAAACGAATCTGCAACCAAATTTGTTCTAAAGAAGTTGTCATTAGAATCTGACCTAACTAGAGTGTTTCTACGTCTAACCTTTTGGCTTCAGCATTGGAAGCTTCCAATTATTGCCTTGCTCTATTTATTGAAAACGCAGAGATCATCATGTGGTGCTTTTTGTTGTTGTTGTTGTTATAGGGTTTAACGCCATTTTTTCAGCACAAGATATGCTATACATGGCGGCCAGTAATAATGGTGGAGGAAGAACCAGAGAAAACCCTGGAAAGAACACCTCGTGTGTTAGTAGAGCGTACACAATAAGAACAATAATATACAGATTTATCAGCGGCAAGTATAAAGTCACTGTGGGGATAGGAAAATTACATTTGTTACAGTAAATATTTCATAGTTTACTACATAAACAATCTTTTCAAAATTGTTTTGTCACGACCTTGATCTCAATGTACTATTTTGTCGCATCATCATCAAGGTTATCGATACGTTATTACAACAGTTGTTATTGATTTCCTTTCTTAAAAGGTCTGAGCTCATTTCATCGCCAGACCGTTTAACTTTCGATTTTTTTTTATTTATGGACGTAGTCTTTAACACATTCCACTGACAAACCAGAATATCTAATTTCCTCGATTTCATATATTTCGGCCAGGTTTTTTTCTTCTCAAATGCGCTTCACAGTTAAAGGCCACTCGAATATACGCAGTTTTTTTTCTTGAAAAATCACAAGCTCGCCCAGGTTAGCGTCAGCAAAAACCCAACTGATAAACTCTGTCAAATCCGCCTTGTTGTCAAACGTACTCAGATCCACATCAGCGCCGCATCGGGATGAGTAACTTACGTAATATATATATATATATATATATATATATATATATATATATATATATATATATATATATATATATATATATATATATATATATATATATATATATATATGTATATATATATGTATATATATATGTATATATATATATATATATATATATATATATATATATATATATATATATATATATATATATATATATATATATATATATTGTTCGGAGTGGCGGAATGGGCCAGTTCACTCAGCATGAAAGTACAGACCCATATCAACATTTTGATACAGGCTGGTGAAATACCACAACATTTGGTATGCACACGGAGTGACGTTTGGTAATATAATTAAAATTTCTTCGGCGTGTTCTTGATAACCGTCTAACCGCAAAGAATCTTCGGACACTCCTGCCTGGTCAAATATCATTTGATTAATGGCCCGTTATTTTCCATGATAATTGCTGCATATTACCTTCACAAGAATCTGGTACAGGTGTGAAATAACTGGCCAGGAGCAACATCATGACGCAAAATTGAATAATTGTAGCTTTGTTTTATGTATAACGTGACTATATATTTGGCTCGGAAAGCCAACACCTCTGCAAAACCTATTTATATGACTGACAGGAATTACACATGAAAACCTCAACGGGTCTCCATGAAATCGTAATGGGTGCTGTATAAATCCAGAGTTGAAAGTCTGTTTTATGCTAATGGCCATGATGTATACATCTACAACATTATTGTCTGCATTTTTCTGATGTTTCAGAATTGTAGAGATGTTAACATCTGCATTATCGGATGAGTCCTTGTAAACATCATCTACTGACCTGCAAACATGATGGGAATACAACAGTATATAGTCCTTTTTTGTGGATCATTTATTTAGCTGAAAAGCTTGTAGAGTTGTCTAACTTTGACACGTACTCGGATGTTCATGTGAAACAAACGTACGTGTCTCGGCAACTTCCACATTCAGTTCATGTAACTGTTTGCGCATTTCTGCTAATTGTGCTGGTACACGCCTAATTAGTCGTTGTCGTATTTGTCTTCAGCAGTGATGTTTTTGACTTTCATTTGTGCTGCAATTTCCGCAGTGTTGACTACAATTTCCTTTGTTGGTTTAATAATCGATCCAAGCGTTTGTTCGAAGCCTGCGGTGAAGTCTTTCTGTGCACTTTCTCTCGAGTGTATGATACATCTGACACATTTGCATTCACACATGTACTCGCGAAGCAGTTCACTTCGCTACGTCGGTCTGCATTCTCTCATCAAAATTATTCCGAAACTCATCCAACAATTAGTCCAATGAATGTTTGCACGGCCAAGCGCGAAATACCATTAACACGCTACAGTTTTTGCGGATTATTTTAGTTACGTGTGCGTATCATTGTCTATGTTTTTGTTTCGACCTCGGTGACATGTTTCTAAACTCAGAACGGTCATTCAGACATCAGTACGCAGAATTAGTATTGAGGTCTTTGATGGAAGAGCGATCAGTCGTACACACACAAGTTGGTTAAAATCCACTGTGGCGATTCGACAGAAGGCCATCACCATTACATACATACTGATTTCACAACCATCGCATTTAGAACCACTCGGAAACAATTCGTTCGGTTCATGTGTAGTCCATTAATGTATTTACAATTTCAGACCGGATTGACTTTCCAGGACAACGAGTATGTTGTCATTTAGCGCATGCGGATGAACGAGAAGATCTTCACAGGTCCTACCACCGAGTAAAGCATTTGTGCGAGAATAATTTCAGCTGATACTGAGCTACCACCAATATATATTTTAAAACATTAGTGCATCATTGCGATAGCGTGTCATTCGCAAGTAAATTGACCGTTATGTCCGTACGCGTTAGTGCTGGTTCCGTCGGAGAATATGCATCGCTTGGTATCACGCATTGTAAACTCAGCACGATGCAACGATGCACACTATATGATATTTCTTTGTCCGGATCTTATTTGCTATGATTACGATTTCTTGTCGCTCATTCAAATATTTGACATATTTACCATGCTTGAAATTCTTTGCAACAACAGCCCTGATAAACCTTTTTGCATTTTTAATGTTCTTGCCGGATCCTCCGACGGAACAGAAAGTTTATACCACTGTCGAGTTAATTGTAGTACTCAGTCCCACGTATTCTTCGATTGGCTTGCCAGCATATTCGTCTTTGAACTTGCCAACAACCATTTAGCTGATGTTACTAATCAGTGAATGATCTTTTAGATACTCACTGAAATAAAATTCATTTAGTAAACCCGTTTCAGTGTGTGACACGTGACGTACATCAAGGTAAGTCTGTAACCGTGTAACTCGGCTTAATCTTATTATAGTTGAATTCCTACCTGAGCAGTTTTGATAAGTTCAATATAGACGTGCCAGAACGATTGGTTTTGCCAATTTCAGCTTGGCTCTTTTGCGTGGCTGAAATGTCGGGTCCGTAATTAATCGGTTAGGTGTGTATTGTTTACTATCACATACAATATCAGCACTGATTCTGTTGCGGAGGTTCTCCATGGCTTTGCCATGCACAGCATTGTTCATCAGTTTAAAGAAGTGTTTCTCAAACTTGTTCGTTGCCGTTTTGCACAGATCTGTATCCATTTATATATACAACACCATCCTGTCACGCTGGCAAAATCCAATTACCGAATGGGCTTTGCTTACGCGCATTCCTAATCGTAGATACAACTAATTGATTTCATTCCGATGATTTGGGACAAGCTTGATGCATTCAGTAATCTTGCCTTTGGATTCGTCCACAACTGCGTATTTATAAGGGGACAACCAACGACGCTTTTGGAGCCAGAGGATAATCGTTATGGGTGTGGTGAAGCTCGTCAGCATACTCCAAATCAACTTCAAAAAGCACTCTAAAACGTCTCAGATACATTTGGGAGTAACAGCCAACCAGAACGCAAATCCAGATCATGATAATCACCAAGATTCTGACAACCGAACGCAGATCAGACATTGTTTGCATGTGCGTAGTCGCTTGATGAAATACCTTCGTTCGACAACGATGAATCAAATGTCATGATTTGTGGTAACTGAGCTTCAATGGACTTTTTTAATTGCTCAATGTACTCATTCAGATATTGTTTGTGTTTGCGATGTTGATCTGTATGATTACTCGCTGACGTGAGCGGCTATCTGGAACAGTCATCGTCATCGACTGTCACGTTTACTACTGACCGCTGTGGAATACATGCTGCTATTTTAATATAACTCGATCCGCGAAAAGGTTTGAATGTGGAAATATAAAGCTTACCTAACACGCATCTGAAAAGCATCCATCCTAAACTTCCTTTGGAGCATTTTCAAATTTCTCGAGAAGTTTTGATTAACCTTTAATCAATTTCAGTATCCGTGTCTTTTTTGTTAAAGATTACACTGGCACCGCTAAGAAACCATGGTTGTGTTGTTATAGATGGTGCAAAGCCATCTTTGGTTATATTGCCAGGCATGGTAAATTCCACAATGAGAACAATGTCAGCTTTAATTCTGATCGGCAGCACTGTCTTGCCCACTTGCTGTAAAGTTGATACAATTCCCGGACGAATGTTTCCTGAACGTTTTACAACGTCTCTGTTGGTTTATATACAATGGATGTAATTATCGTAAACGTAAAGGTCACAAGGGCACTTATAAAACTTAAAATCTCGAACATTTTGTTGATTAGTATACTCATATGCCTTTGCAGCGATAATGACTGCGATGCTTATATTTTCTGCACCTTTGCGTCGTGTAGGAATTATAATACTGGATCGTGCTGCTGTTGCACGAAGCTCTCACACAGCCAGACGTGGTGCAAATGTAGGACCTGTTAACGCAAGTTATGTCAGCTTGTCTTGCAATTCTTTATATGTGTTATTACGCTCACGAGCGGATTATTTCAGTTATTGTTCTGTTAATGTTGTTGTTAAAACCGGTTGTGGCTGATGGGGGGTGGGGTGGCTCTGGTTCATTTTATTGTTCCGAATAACTCAAGTATGCTAATGTTTCGCATAAAGCATGCATACGTATCGCACATTGTTGTGAGAATGAGTTTAAATGATTAACGGTAGGAATACTTAGTTTTCAAGGAAATCATTGTCTAATTATAAATTCCGTCAAGACATGCTTTAAGTATTTTTCCTTTATCAGAAACTGCCATGGCTTAATTCTAGCTACTATTTCAATGACTTCCATATCATTTCAATCGACGTTGTTGGTTGTTTCTGCAATAATATTGTCTGGTGTTTCTAAAATAATATCGTCGTGTGTTTATATCAGGGGTTTCAAACACAAGGCCTGCGTTCCGCATGCGGCCTGCCAAGTCGTATCCTGTGGCCCGCAAAATAATTTGAGTCACAAGGAGTCACATTGATGTCAATGTTATCATAAGAGATAACAAAGGTGGTGTGGCCCTTGTGCCGTCGAAAATTCCCTCATGCGGCCCTTACGGTGGTTTGAGTTTGAGACCCCTAGCTTATATGATCATAGGTTCTGAACATCTTTGATGGCGCACGTTATAATACTCGGGAACAGATCCGCATCGTTGGCAAATCTTTACTCAGATACCACATTTAAGGCATAGTTGAGCGATAGTACCAACACGCATTACAAGCAAATACGATTTACAGTGTTCATCATGACAAGTTCTGTAGCATAGCTCACGTTTATCCATGGCTTTCACCTTTGAATTGATTGCGTCCAATGCCATTTAACCTCTTTTATATTTACAAATCATATTCTCTAATAGAAATAATCAGGTGTGTTTTCCGTTGATGGTGTACCTACCTATAGGCGTATATCCTCCTCACCGAATATAAAGAGGTTTGTATAAATAATCGTGAAATATTTGATTTTACGACAATTAGCTGTACAAAATGTTTCAGCTGTAATATTATTTTTTAAACTCTGTGCAGTATCTTGCAAACAAACATTTTCACCAGGTCACATGCACTGAGGATTACCATCAAATAGATTTTTGCGCTTGAATATAACTTTTTTCAACGCGATATTTGCTCAAATCACTGCATGCTTATCTTTACAACGTATTATACATACTGACATGCACAATGACATCCGATAACAGAAATTACTTGTATACTGACTCCATAGTTTATGTCTTTACATGTGAAATGTTTGCACAAAATTCATAACATTGCATATAGAGCTTAGACCCGTCATCTTTTAAAATATTCACATTCTTAAGAAAAAGACCTTTATTTATCATTGACGATTTTCATTGTTGCTTTCATAATTGCATCATCGGGATCAACATCATTGGAGCATTCACTCGCTTCATGACCCACACTGACTTTTCACGATTTTTCGCATTAGATTGGGGAAGTCTAAGTCGTTACGCTTCCAAGACAATTCCTAATTTGATTAATTTATCAATAAGCGCGCGCGCGTGTGTGTGTGTGTGTGTGTGTGTGTGTGATTTGGATTTTGAACGTAGCTTTAACAATTTTTTCAGTCATATCGCTTCGATGTCTGCAGTGTGGCAGTTTATAGTGTTGCCTAGTACTGGGGCATCATGCCGCAGACATGTATCATGATGTCCCACCCAGTCATATTATTCTGACACCAGGTCGACCAGTCCTAACACGAACTTCTTAATGCTGAGAGCCAAGCGAGGCAACTGTTAGTACCATTTTTGTAAGTCTTTGGTATCACTCGGCCGGGGATCGAATCCATCCGAGACGGACGCTCTAACCAACAGGCCACCGGAACAGTCTCAATAAGCTAGAGATACGGATTTGAAAAATCATACATATTTAGATCTCTGACAAATCCGTATGATTTGTTTAAAAGCAACAGCGATTTAATATTTTCTGTTACATAAGGGACACCCCACTGCGCTGTTAATATGATCCCAGAATTGGATATATTCATAAATTCGTTCGACATACTCTATTATTTGTGGTTTGTTTCGCCAGTTATATAGTATACCACGCTGGGTGTTTCGCTTGAGGCTTACCATAAGTTACAATCTCGATAGGTTTACCGTGGGTTAACGAGTATAAATTACACTTGTAAGTGTAAAGTTAAGCTAAAGTCATGGGCTATTGAAAGCTTTGACCTACATCATCGAGCTCGTTCCAAAAGCCCCGCATTGACGCATGTTCAGACAAAACAGATTTTATCAAAACTTTGATCGAACACAACTCATTTTCGTTGGGTCGTCCTCCACGACTCATCACGTGGTGTCATAAAGGGTTCCTACTGGCTTAAATGCCACTGAAAGAACGTCACGGATAACCCACTTAGTCTGGAGAAGGGTTTTCTCACAAGCACGATGGGAGCGAGTAGGAAATTATTCAAACGCATTTCATCTTCTAAGATTTGTTAGAATAAGAGGAAGAAATTAAACTGATTTGCACGTAAAGGGTGATATCGTTACAATGCTAGTATTATTTACATTACAAAACAAAGATTTCAACAATACAACGCGTATCAGTCTCAATTCATACACTATACGGTTGTTTAAATGTCATAAAGACATGTCCAAGTCTGAGCTAAACAAACACCCTCGCTGAATTATCCTTCTGACGATGCCACTCATTTGCCGCATGAATATTTACTGATCTATTTCAAAGTTAACTCCCTAGACTACTTGAGATTTAGTACAGATTTGTTATTCGATCTGAATCACGAAGAAGGTTTAGTCATTTACAGGTCTATTTCTTTCGTGTTCGTTTTCTCCAAAAAAATAAATAAAGCAAAATAAAAAATTGTCAAAACATAATTCACTTCCAACGTACATATCCGTACGTCCTTCTTATCTTATCCTCTTGTCAAATTCACTTCGTACTGTTTACCATCAGCGAAGAAATGAATGCACGAATGAGTAAGCCTTTGTTGAGAGGTAAGTATCAAAGATGTCTTATTGTGGTTTACTTTTGAAAACAAGTCAACTACTACAAGACAATGAAGCATTCAAACTTTCCACTAATACAAAACACATCGTTCGTTTTTTAGAAGCGTGAAGTAGTTTGGACATAACTGTTCGATCCAAGAACCCAAACTAAGAAACTTATTATCATGCTATAGGGTTGAAGAGTACCTATGGGAGGCGTCATTATTTGTTCCTTTTTGTACGATGGGATCCGTATTAGGTAGCCAAAGGTAAACAAACAAACTTCCAAGAAGAAATCGAAAGAAGTTGACTGTTGCAGTGATTTCACCCTTCACACTAGCCTCTCTCAAGAAGCCCAAAACAATTACCATTTTACCCTCAAGAAAGAAAGATACTGCGATTAGAACGCGCACGTTCTCACAGAAACCAAGCCTGTAAACATCACGCTTACATCCACTGTCGTGTCCTCTGCATCTTCCTCCTCATTTTCTCCGTTACTGATGATGCAAATCAAACCTGATTAACTAACAAGTGTGTACCAATCCGATGAATGAATGGAAACCAATCTATAATGGGACTACTACGTTTCCCTCTTCTCCTTCTGAATCTATTGATGCTTTGGTTGCTGTTGCTACTCTCAAAATGATCACACCCGACTGGTGGAGACGAATTGCGTCTTATAAGAAGTATTCAATAAGATTCACTTCAGTTCCTTTGAATAAGATATCTTTGCCCATGGGCTTACAGCCAAACATATGGAAACGGTCGCTCCTCCTCGCTTAGCCAAACGTTGGGCTCTTGTCAATGTCCACGAAAGGGAATACCCCAGTTCGAAAAAGTTCATTCAAAAAGCACCCAAATTATTATCGATACGGTTCGTTAACGGTTTTTAAGCATAATGAAAGGAACGGTTGCGCAGGTAATTTTCGAGGAATTGATGAAAACATATACTTGTGTTTTAGTGATCTTTATTGGTATAAATTTTCATTAGCACTAAGGCATAGTATGCATCGATGACAAATTTATAATCTCCTAGATCATTTCAAGTTAATTCTTATTTCCCAGTGTTGTCACCTTTGAAAATATATTCTTGTTGCACAGATTTTGACATTTATTTTTTTATTTATACTTGAGAATGAAAATAATATATATGGAAAGGATGAGACTGTAATTCACAGCAGTCATTTTCATTGTTCGTGTTTCATTGAGCGGGGCTTACGTTTTCGTTTTGAGATATAGATTTAGAAAATTTATGTCTTTATTTTCTTGTAGCTGGAGAAGAATTCGTTTACATGCTCTTTCATTTCTCTCTGTCGAGCTTTTCTTTGATTTTCAATGAAAAAGGGGATGTTTTCTTTTGCGTCAGCATACCAGTCCTTGTTGATATTTTCTTTAAATTTCTCACTTAAAACATAAAAAACGGTGCGTTCACCAGTCTTGCCATTCATCGTAAATTTGTCCACGAATGCAAATGAGCCAGAATATTAGCGGAAGACTAAGCGAGTGCTTAGTTCACTTCGACAGAGGGTGACAGAGAAAAATACTGCTGAGAAGTCAGACCCGAAAGGAGTGGTCGCTAGGGTTACTGAGGAAGAGAAAAACAACCCAGATCCTTCATATGGTTAAACACAACGACCCTTTTCAGTGCCACCTAGATGTCTCATAAACAAAAGAATTTATAATCAAATATTACCATAAACTCTGTTTATGTTTTGCATGTTTGTGAGTAGCAAATGGGGTCACTTTAGGGACAATGGGACTTAGCATTAAAAAACACCCTGGGTCACTTTAGGGACAATGGAAATTTAACATGGAGAAAAATCGTGGGTCACTTTAGGGACAATGGGAATTCAACAAAGAGTTTGGGTCTGTCTAGGGACAAGGGAAATTAACATGGGGGAATAGAGTTTGGGTTTGTCTAGGGACAAGGGGAATTGAATATGGGATTTTTTTTTTTAAATTTAAATTTAAATTTAAATTTAAATTTAAAAAAGGGGTAGGCAATTGAAAGGCTATCTCTTTTCGAGAAATATGGCTGGCCCTGAAAAAGGGCCTTTGGGTTTATGTTAATGTATCCATTAACATAAAGGGCACCGCATTGGTCTTCTTCTTGTCCTTAGGCTGCGTTTCACTGTAGGACCGTAAATCAGGACTCTTTTGAGGCATCCTTGTCTTTCTACGTAGATCCTACGTATCCACAGACTGGTGTTTGTCCTGTGGACAACGGTCCACTTGGATCGGACATACATGGGTATGTCCGTCCGGAACATCATGGAAGACACAAGCGTAGAAGATTGCACATCGGTCCACATCTTGAAGCGACGAGAACAAGTGAATCAATGCACTGAACTGCGCTTATTTATAGGTAGAGGTAGGATTGAAACGGATTGAGTTCATTCACCAATCCAAACACGCGTTACAAAATTCAGTCAGCCCGCATCCAATCCGAAGAGATTAGTCTGTGACGTCAGTTGGTCTATATAGATTCGCTAGCGCTTGTGTGCAGTCAATCTATGCGACAGTGATTCAACATGACGGAAACTCAGAAAACGATCCATTGGGGTGCACCAGTAGGGGAGACTGCCCAAGGGAACCCGGGCTTACTTTCAGAAGAGGTACATTGGGATTTTGTGGATTTTCTTACCTCGCAAGAATTTGTTCCGGAACCTTCGTCTCATTCTTCATTACCGCAAGTGGAGAATTTTTAGACAGAGACAGAAAGAAGAATTGGAGAAATTTATGCAACGACAAAAGGAAGCGGAACAAGCTTTTCTCCTACAGCAACAGCAACAGCAACAAGAAGAGGTAAGAAAAAAAACAACAGCAACAACAGCAAGAAGAAGTAGCAGCAAAGAAACAAGAGGGTGAAAATCAAACGGCTACGGTACTGTTGGACATTTTAGCGGAGTTAAGAAGTCTGAAACAAATGTATCAGACTTCTTTATCACGACCGAAGAGAATACGACATTCCCGAGCTAAACACGCCAACCCTGTGACTAAGCCTATCGTACCACCCTTAGTGATTTCAACCCAATCATCAGAAGTAGGCCTTGGCCGTGGCAAAGGCTTAAGGCAGTTAAAGTTGATTGGTTAAACTCACTCCTACACCATAAAAAAAAAGGCCCTTTTCAGGGCCACCCACATTTCTCGAAAAGAAATACAATTTCAATTTGCCAATAACTCAAAAATAAACCCCACCCATTTTACCCTTATAGTACGTGTCTGTGTATGAGTGCGTGAGTGTAGCTTCTTATTTTAAAATCAAAACTCAAAGACACTTACCTTATATCATTAATGTATTCTTTAATCCATTTTTTACAATCCAATTAACAATTCACAACAGAACACTTCTTCTTTCTCCTTGTTTAGTCTCTTTGTTTTTTGAATTTCTTCACCGTTTTTTCCTCATTTTCTTCCCTTCTTCTTTTCTTCTCCTGTTTCTTTGCCTCTTGTAAATAGAATTGTCTTCTTTCTTCCTCTTCCTCTAAATATTCCCTCTCTTCTTTCGAAGAATCCCTCTCTTCTTCCAAAGAATCCCTCTCTTCTTCTGAAGAATCCTTCTTTTCTTCTGACTCCTCTTGTTTCTTTTTTGGGCAATCTGGAGACCAATGTCCTTTTTCTTTACAATAATAACAGGTATCTTGACTTTTGTCTTTTTTAGCCCCTGTTTTTTTTCTTTTTTGACGGTCTGGACACTCTGAAGACCAATGCCCTTTCTTCTCACAGATATAGAAAGTATCCTGACTTTTATCTCGAAAGGAAGGAGAGTAGTCCGTAGGCTGGTTTGAAGAGAATTTTCTAATGACCCCTCGCAAAGCTCTGACGAAACGTTCCATCTGGGTAGTCTCTTCCATCGTTGTGCTCGGTTTGAGAGTGAAATGAATAGTGAAAGGACAAGACACACACCCTTTTATATACGCTGGTTTGTCATGACTATAAATTAGTCTATGGTGTTTAAACTTGAGTCATTTGAGGTTTTGCACTCAAGATGAAACGATCCTATTCATTCGAGAAGAAAGAAGAAGAAGAAGGAAGTAAGAGGAAGAAACGTGATCCATCGCCTCGTACCAGGGACGAAATCTTGGCACAAATTCATGCCAGTGATTTTGAAGAGGACATGAGTGAACCAGAATCCGAACCCTCTAAACCAAGTTCACCACCCTTAGTCAACCCTGAAAAGTACTATTCCATTCGAGAGACGGAAAAGCGCTCCTCTAGAAAATTTAGAACCACGGCTTACACCTACACGGTGAAGTTTAAAGATTTCAAGGCCGACGTACCCTTGGAGAAAGCAGAAGGGTTTATCACCGAGATGTGGGATTCTTTGCTCACCTCACTCAAGCGACAATGTCAACCCAAAGAAGACGATCGCTTGACACTATCCATAGATCACGACGGTTTGAAATCCCCTGTTTGGATCGAGTTTAGCAGACCCGCAGAACTAACCCCTTCCAAAGTCATGGACAAGATTCAACACGTACAACAATCTAATGACCAGTTTGACATCACCGATGGTAAAGCCACACTGAAAATGGCTCACGTCTCTCTTCCTCAAGGGACAGGACGCAAAAAGGTCCTACTGGTGAACGACCTTCGCAACACCAAAACAAGTCTCGTCCGAATTAACAACCCTCAAGACCAGATGTGCTTAGCCCGTGCCATCGTGGTGGGACGAACCTATGCCAAACAAGAACGACACGGTAGAATGGAAAAGAACCTGGGAGAACATTCGGAAATCGAACCGAACCAAACAACGAAACGAAGCAGAACTCCTGTTGCAACAAGCTGGCCTGTCCAAAGACACACCCTGTGGCATTCCTGAGATGCAAAAATTGCAAGATGCCCTAGCTCCACGCTACACCTTGAAAGTGCACCCTCAAGAAATGCGCGGGTCTCTGTTGTTTCGAGGCCAGGATTTTAAGGACGGAAAATACATTCATGTTTATCATCACGATGACCATTTCGATACCATTACCAGTATCACTGGATTCCTGGGATATGTTTATTATTGTGAGAAATGTGACTATGGTTATAACAATCGAGAGCAACACAAGCATTGTGGATGGAAATGCCCAGGATGTTTGGCTTCTCCACCCTGTCTGAGCGAAGAACCAGTGCCTTGTTCGACTTGTCTGCGCACGTTTGTCAGCCCTACCTGTTACCAACAACATTTGAAAACACAAGGTTCACAGAAGAAATGTGCTTGTCAACTCCTGAGATTGTGCCCTACCTGTGGACAAGGCATACGTACCAATAGTACCAAGGCACACGTATGTCGAGGAAAGAAAAAATGTCACATTTGTCACCACATCGTGGACTTGGAACACGAATGTTACGTGCAAAAATACCAACCCCCACCAGAGAAAGAGGACGGTCACAAGAAGAAAGGCAATTTCATCTTTTTCGATTTCGAATGCATGCAAGAGACCGGCATTCACATTCCTAATTTCTGCGTGGCTCATCGAGCGTGCGAGAAGTGCATTCAAGAACCTATCTTCAGTCATTGCCCTCACTGCAGCAAGATTCCTGGAGGGCGTGAAAAAATCTTTCGAGGACCGAACACGTTAGCCGATTTTGCCCAATGGGTCTTAGACCCCATCGACAAGACGTGGAGCAAAGAGGACATCGAACGTTACGGAGATTGTCATCGTCATGCCACAGTGATGGCTCACAATTTCTCCGGATACGATGGACAGTTTCTTTTGAGGTACTATACGGAACAAGGCACCGAGCGTCCTAAAGTGACTTTGAACGGAGCCAAAATCATTTTCATGCAAGTGGGACAAGTGCAGTTTAAAGATTCGATGAGTTACTTGGCCATGCCTTTGAGCCGAATGCCTAAAACGTTTGGAATGACAGAAATGGCTAAAGGGTACTTTCCACACTTTTTCAATACGGAAGCCAATCAACACGCCGTTCTACCCCATTTACCTGAGGCTCACTATTACGACCCCGACAACATGCGTACCGAGCAACGAGAAGCTTTCTACGCTTGGTACCAGGCTCACGCCTCGGACCCTTTCGACTTTCAGGAAGGAATGCTAAAGTATTGTCGTTCCGACGTGGACATTTTACGGCGTTGCTGTGGAAAATTTCGAGAACTGTTCATGGAACACGGAGGGGTCGATCCTTTGAAAGAAGCTTGCACCATTGCCAAAGCGTGTTCCTTAGTGTATCGACAACGATTCATGCCTGAAAACACTGTGGCTGTCATCAGTCCTCAAACGACCCACTTTCTCAAACGTCAATACTCGGTCAAAGCCCTACGTTGGTTACATTACTTGTGCGACAAGGAAGACAAATGGATTCAGCATGCCCGCAACGGAGGAGGCGAAAAGACCATCGGAACGTATTCGGTCGATGGCTGGGACTTAGAAAACCCCAAGATCGTGTACGAGTTTAACGGTTGCTTATTTCATGGATGTCCCGTCTGTTACCCTGACCGTGACACTAAAATCAGTTTTTACAACGAACCATGGAAGACTTGTACCAGGACACTTGTCAGCGGCGCCTAAAGTTAGAACAGCAAGGATACCAAGTGGTGGAAATGTGGGAACACGAGTACGATCACCGTATGAAAACCGATCCCGAGTTTAAACGCCTCGTGGAAAGTTACCAGTTCATGGACCCGTTGAACCCGAGGGATAGTTTGTACGGAGGAAGGACCAATGCCACCTGTTTGCTGTACCAAGCCGACGAAGAGAAAGGAGAAGAAATCAAATACTTGGACGTGTGTTCGCTGTATCCCTACGTGTGCAAATATTGTCGCTTTCCTGTAGGGCACCCGCAATTGCTGACGGAACACATCGACCTGAAAAACATTCGACAATACGAAGGCTTGATCAAGTGCAAAGTTTTGCCTCCCACGAACCTATACCATCCCGTCTTACCTCACCATTGTCAAGGCAAACTGATGTTTCCCTTGTGCCGTACTTGTGCCGAAACGTGCAACCAGGACCAACCTTGCCATTACAGCCAGGAAGAACGTGCCTTGACGGGAACCTGGGTCAGCGTAGAATTGTTCAAAGCTCTGGACATGGGATACCAACTGTTAGAAGTGTACGAAATTTGCCACTTTCCCAAGATACAACAGTACCACAAGGGTGACCCTACTCAGAAAGGCATTTTAGCCGACTACGTGGATGCCTTTTTGAAACTGAAACAAGAAGCCAGCGGCTATCCTTCCTGGTGTCACACTCCCGAAGACCAAATACAATTCAAAGAGAAATACTACGAACAAGAAGGCATCTCTTTAGACCACATCGAAAAAAACGAAGGCAGGCGATCGTTTGCCAAAGTGATGTTAAATTGCTTGTGGGGTAAAATGGCACAACGACCGTGTTTACCCAAGACGGAATATTTGACAGAACCTTCCCGCTACTTCCAGATGATTCACGACAAAACCAAATACATGAAACACGTGGACGTCGTTCGAGAGGATTTGATCTTGGTCAATTACGAAGAAGATCTGGACTTTGTACAAGACGACCCTTTTGGAAATGTCATCATTGCGGCTTACGTGACAGCTCATGCTCGCTTAAAATTATACGAAGCTTTAGAACTGTTAGAAGAACGCGTCCTGTACTTTGACACGGACAGTTGCATTTACATCCATCACCCGATTCAACATCACCCTGACATCGAAGGAGACCGTTTAGGAGCCTGGACAGACGAGCATCCCGACGACAAGATTCTAAGTTTCGTCAGTGGCGGCCCCAAAAATTACGGCTACGAATACCGGGACAAACAAGGAGAAGTGCACACGACGTGCAAAGTGAAAGAACTGACTCTGAATCATCGTACCAGTCGAGTGGTCAACTTTGGGGTATTGAAAGAAGCCTTGCAATCCGGAGAGGATGGAAAATTAAAGTGACCACCTATCAACCGAACAAGATTGTACGTTTACCCACTCACCACATCGTCAGTCGACCCTTGGAAAAAGTCTATCAAATTGTATACCAGAAGCGAGTGCGACTTCCCAATCACTTTACGTTGCCGTACGGTCACGTCGGTATTGGTCTGTATATAAAAAGGAACCCTAGGCAAGATCGATAGTTCATTGTTCATTGAAGTAACTTACCATGTCGTTGACGAAGAAGAAACCAGATTGGTTTGGCTTGGACCCAAGAGGTGGCCCAGTATGCACGAGAGTTATTCAAGGAAAAAAGTTACTTTTCAACCCGTGTTAGTGACGGTGCCAGAAGAACCCGTCACCCAGGACGGGACTGTCGTGGACAGGCCTGAAAGACCCTTTCGGGAGGACACTTGTGTGACCTTACCCCCTACTATAGAACTGGTTAGAACTTTACCCAAAACATGTGGTTGTTGTACAGACACTTGTTTTTATTCCACGTTCATGGTTATCATGTGCCTTTTATTCTTGTACTTAAGCCTTTGGCTTTTATGTATTTTTGTCTTTCGTATTCATGTTTGAAAAAAAACATTCAATAAACGTGTTCTGAAAAAAGTATATAAACTCTTGTCTTGTCTGTTTTCGTGTCACAAGTGACATTTCTCACACCATGGGTACCTCTGCTGTCTCTGCTCCCTCTTCCTCTACTGTCAAAGTCATCGACGAACACTTAGATCGTGCCAATTGGGAGGCTTTGTATCTTCGCCATCCCTTTAACATGCTCATTGCTGGACCTAGCGGTTCAGGCAAAACCGAATTCGTCAAACGTTTGATCGAACATAAACATCATTTGATCGATCGACCCCCTCAACGAATCGTGTGGTGTTACAAAGAGTGGCAATCGGCGTACAGCCTCTTGCGAGAAAGTCAAGGCGATTCCATCGTGTTTGTGGAAGGCATTCCTAAAGAAGACGACGGTATCGTCTCTGACTCCCGTCAAACCCATTTGGTCATTTTCGACGACATGTTAGGAGAAGACGAAGAAGAAATTAAACTGTGGTTCACGCGCAAAGGGCATCACCGTAATGCCAGTGTCGTTTACATCACCCAAAATTTGTTTCAACAAAGTAAAGCCCATCGCACCATCAGTCTCAATGCGCATTACGTGGTCTTGTTTAAAAGCCCTCGAGATAAATCGCAAGTGCAAGTCTTAGCCAAACAGTTAGGAACGCCTTGGCTGACTCAGGCGTACGACGATGCCACTCAAACGCCACACGCCTATTTACTCGTCGATTTGAAACCTACGACTCCCGAGGATTTGCGATTTCATACCCACTTGTTTCACCACTGGTGCCAAGACGGAGGTCCTGTCCTGTACACGTCTCCGTCCTCGACTTCATTTCACTCCACATAAAAAAAATCTATAAAAACCTCAGACCCTTTTTCGTCTGTCTCACTCTCAGTGCGAACATGACGTCCCTTCAGTCGCATCTTCCCGTCAAATTGATTCGTGCCTTGTATGGCATCAGTCGAGAAAAAGATCCACAAACACGAGCTCGTGTCTTAGAAGCTAGTCTCAAAGAAATCTTACGATGGTTCACGGTGACGGCACGTCAATTACTCCAAGGAATCATTCAGATTCCTCATCAAACCAAACGCTTTTTCGATCGAAACAAAGTCGCTTTGGTCCAACTGGCCGATCCCCGCATCGACACTCAAACCAAAAAACAAATCATTTTGAAACCTGGAGGGAGCGGTACTCTAGGAGGGGTCATCATTCGCTCACTCTTAAGATGGGATCCTAATGCCCCCAAAGTTATACCCAAGACAAAAGTCCAACGAAGCCCCAAGAAGAAAAAGACCAGGTCCCCAAGGAGAACTTCTCCAGTGGCAGGACCCTCCTCTGACCAGACACCACCACCCCGGAAAAAGAAAAGAAGCCCCCAGGAAAAGAAACAGAGAAAAAGTCCCCAGAAAAAGAAAAGTCCACAGAAAACTAGTCGCAAGAGAGGCACTTCGGCCAGGACGCAACCTTACACTCGCAAACCACGACCTGCCACGGCGGTGACTGCGTCTCCGGCAGCCTCACGTTTGTCCACTTCTCCTTTAATGACACCCAGAACTGAAGAGTACTTGGAGACGTTGATCACACCAAGAACTTCTCCGTTGATGACCCCCAAAAGAACTTCCCCAGTGGCAGGACCTTCCAATTTAGTGGCAGTGGCTGCTGCTCACAAAGTACCTTCTCCCAAAATCAAAGTTCAAGAAAGATCGGGCATGTTACAAGGTTTACTGGATTTGTCCAAGCAAGAACTGGCTCGATTTAGTCCGTTACGTACCCCTGCACGACGTGTCATGCCTGTCCTCAAACTAATACGACGTCAAGACAATCAGTGGCGACGCGTTCCAGTATAAAAAAGGCCTGTGACCAAGTCGGGTATCAGTGTTTTTTGGTGCTCCTGAAGACTCAAAGATGTCACCCTCCAGAAAACCCCAAGGAAAGAAAAGGAAAGGACTGCCACCACGTTTAGCCAAACATGGGGACATGTTATCTGTCCTGTCCAAAGCTTCTCCACCCCTACGAAAAAAACTCATTCAAACGGCCTCCAAAGAGGTAATCGATACCGTGTGCGAATGCTGTTTGAACGTTTTGAAAGGCACGATCCCTTTGTCCAAACACCAGAAACAATGCTTAGGCAAACATCGTCACGTTCTTCGCCAAATGGTTCAAAAGAAAATTCCCATTCGTCAAAAAAAGAAGATGTTAGTGCAACGTGGAGGTATTTTACCTCTCTTGTTAGGCCCCATACTGAAAGGAGTCTTGGGAATCATGTTGGGAGTACTGGTGGGAGCAAGATAAAAAGGCCTCGGAAGTTCCAAGATCTCAGAATCGACCCCTGACAACACCATGGAAGGACGAAAACTAGCTTTAGTGCCTTACAAACGATGGATGGAATACCATCGGTGGCAAGAACAACACACCCCGCATTTACCTCCCAATCCCAATTTGAGCGAGATGTCCCAGTTACAACACGAATTGCAGTCCTTGATACATCGCCAAGATTTGTCCGAAACAGAAAAATCGCAAAAGTACGGTCAACTCTTGCAACGACTGCAACTCTTTCACCAGAAAGCTTTAGACGAAACAGCTCTACCCACTCTGAAAGATTTTAAGACCTTGATGAAAAGTCCAGCACCATCACCAGTACCAGTACCAGTACAACCAGTACCAGTGACCAAGACAGAAAAAGGAAAAGAAGAAGAAGAAGAAGGGTTTCAAACTCCACCAGAAAAAGTACGCAAGTTAACAACACCACCTACCTCCAGAATTGGATGGATTAAAAAGATGATGGCCACCCCTTCTTCATCACAAGAGAAAAAGAAAGTGAAGACAGAAGTGAAGACAGAAGTGAAACAAGAACCGATATCCCCCGCTCAGACATCCTCCTCCTCTTCAACACCTATTGCCGGTCGCACACGCAAAGCATTGCAATCCAAGAAAATACCCCAAGAGAAAAAGAGTAGCATCCTCCAAGAGTGGGTGCCTTATTAACACACCAACCAACACAAAAAAATGGAAAAAGTCTTAGCAAGCATTTACTACGATCCCTCCCATCCTGCAGGTTACGCAGGAGTTCAAACATTGTATCGTGCTGCCAAAACGCAACTGAAAAGTCTCCGTTTACCTCAAGTGCAACGATGGTTACAAGAACAAGCTACCTACACTTTACACAAACCCATTCGACGCAAGTTTGGCAGAAGTCGCACCCGAGTGGAAGGCATCGATCATCAATGGCAAGCCGATTTAGCCGATGTCTCTCATTTGGCCAGCTACAATCGTGGCTACAAATATTTGTTTTGTGTCATCGACGTCTTTTCCAAATTTGCTTGGGTCGTACCCTTGACTTCCAAATAGAGCAGCGAGTTAGTGCGAGCCCTGCAGCGGGTGTTGAAACAAAGCGGTCGTCACCCTCTTCGATGGCAAACGGACAAAGGTACCGAATTTCTGAACCAAGCTTTCCAAAAAGAATTAAAGAAACGTGACATTCATTTTTTTACCACCGAGAATCCCGAAACCAAAGCCAGCATCGTGGAACGTTTTCAACGCACATTGAAAGAACGCATGTGGAAATATTTTACGCATCACCACTCTGAAGTACATCGACATCTTACCGCACCTGGTGCAAGCGTACAACCAATCTTACCATCGAAGCATCGGACGTGCCCCGCAAGACGTGACTCCCGACAACGAAGTGCTGGTGTTTGAGCGTCTGTTTGGTACGTCCCCGACGAGGGCTGTCCCCAAGAAAAGTGGAGAGTTGGCCGTAGGAGATTGGGTGCGCATTGGCAAAACCAAACGCACTTTTGACAAAGGTTACTTACTTAACCGGACGACCGAACTGTTTGTGTCACTGGACGAGTGCATGGCCGTCATCCTGCCGTCTATAAATTGGAAGACATGAACGGAGAAGTGCTCAAAGGAACGTTTTATTTGCCCGAGTTACAACGTGTCACCAAAAAAGAAGACGACGTGTACGACATCGAAAGCATTCTCGAACGCAGAACCCGTAAAGTGGGCAAACGACGTGTCAAAGAAGTCAAAGTACGTTGGAAAGGATATCCACCCAGTTTTGATTCTTGGATCGACGCTTCGCAAGTCATCGACTATAAAAAGAAGTGACCATTATGCCTTTTCACACAGACGCAGCTACGTCGACCACTCCTCCTTCACTCAGTTCTTCTGTGCAAGATTTACAAAAACAACCCTTGTGGGTGTGGTGTGGAGAACGTGTGCCTAAAACGCAAATCGTCTTTTTCTGCCAAATCTTCGTGGTGTATTGTGTCATCGGGGCAGCCATCGCCAATTTGAGTTTGCAACAAGGAGACAAACAATTGTGGACCATTTTATTGAGCAGTTGCATCGGTTACCTGCTTCCTAATCCCTCCCTGAAATTCACCTCGAACGGGAACCACGGGAACCTTGTGTCCAGTGCCAGTGCCAGTCACCACTCCAACCACAACCAGAACCCCATTTTGGGCGGAGACACGCCTCTGACGTCCACTAACCCCTCGGACAGCCACAGAACTCTGGAATTATGAGTCACCAAAACCAATTTTACTTAACCTTACCCAGTGACAGTTCCATGGAGGTGTTTCCCAAGAACACGTTGTGCTGTTACACGGCCAAATTACCTCAAGCCATCCCCTTAGATCACGAAGCCCATTGGGAAGTGGCTTTAGTAGAAATGATTCACACGACCCAAGTCCTCAATGTCCTTCCCAATCAAAATTTTTTTGATGTGGAAGTTCATGACGAACAATTGCAACAGTGGATGGATAGCAATGTCAAATATGACAAGAAAACCCGTACACAAAAGTACACCACCTATCACTTGTTCATTTCCCCAGGCTATTATTTTAGTGGTCAACATTTGGTCAGCACCATAGCCTCCAGGTTTAATCTCGTGTTTCTGAAAGCTTTGGAGCATGTTAACAAAAGTGTCACCATGGAGTACCACAAAACAGCTCGTCGCTTCTTGATGAAATTTGAACGGAGTAAAATCCTGTCCATTTTATTTTGTCCTGAATTGTATGACATGTTGGGCGGAGACATGAACCTGAGAATGAGCATGATGAAGAAAAGCGAATTACCCATCGTTTACGACAACGAGTCTTTTAGCAAGTTATTTCGTGCCCCGGTAGAACTGAACCAAGGACTGAATTTGATCTTTGTGTACTCCGATGTGGTGGAGTATAACGTGGTGGGACACACCTCCGTACCGTTACTGCGTGTCATTCCTTTCAAAGTGGATTCTGCCACGAACACTGACGAGGAAGGTGGAAACACTTACCACGTCCACCGCGAATTTGTACATCCTCACTATTTGCCTGTCAGTAAGTCGTATTTGGACACGGTCAACATTACTATAAAAGGAGATTTGGGACAAAATATTCCATTCACCAAAGGAAAAGTCACGGTGAAACTCCATTTTCGAAAACGGTTTTCTCACGATTCGTAAGTCATGTATCCAGTGTACCAAGGGGTTGCTCGACAGCGAGGACACGGTTTAGGAGATATGTTAAAATCGGCCTTTCGTTCGGTGGCCCCGGTGTTGAAACCGATGGTGACACGCGGATTGCACGCCTTGAAAGATGCGGCACTGACGCAAGGCAAAGAATTTCTCCAAAATGTCATCATCGACAAACAAAACCCTAAAGAAGCCTTCATGAGGGCAGGCAAAAATGTCTTGCTGCAAAGGGGCAAAGACATTTTGGGTCACCGAGAAACACCTATAAATGCCCTGCACGCTACCGAGTCAGGCATTCAGCAAGGACAAGGCAGAAAGAGACGACGAAGAAAACACCCTTTCACCAGACTTCAAGCTAGAAAGGCGAAGAAAAGAAGAACCTTTCGAGACTTAGACGTTTTCGATTATTGAGAAAAGAGACAAAAAAATGATGCACCGAGAATCTTGCGCTTGTTCCAAGACGGAACTGGATCTGTTTGCCATGCCCCCCCACGATGATGAAGATGCAAGAATCCCAGTGGGTGGAATTTCACCCCGTCTCCTCACTGACCGATTCCGCTCCCATCGAGTTTGAAATCAAAGGACAGCCCGAAGATTACATCGATCTGAATAGCAGTTACTTGTACCTGAAAGTCAAAATTCTAGATAAGACTGGAGGTGCTATAGACGATGAAGCAGTAGCTCCCGTCAACAATTTCATGCATTCCTTGTTCAGTGGAGTGGACTTGTACTTGAATAACAAACTGGTCAGTAGCAGCATGGATACCTACCCTTATCGTGCCTACCTGGAAAATCTCTTGACGTACGGAATAGATGCCAAGAACACTCATCTGAATGCCTGTGTGGTATGGGAAGCTGACGAACCTACCAAGTTTGAAATATTGGAAACTGATGAAAAGAAAGACAACAATGATGGATTTATTGAACGAAGAAAGAGAATCACGGGAGCCGACACAAGTTTAGAACTAATGGATCGTTTGCATTTGGACATGTGGTTGCAAGAAAAGTATTTGCTGAACGGGGTGGATGTCCGCCTGAGACTGAATCGTAGCAGTGCCGCTTTCCATTTGATGGCTGATAGTGACGGTTACAAAACCAAAATCCTAGAAGCCAGACTCTACGTACGCCGTGTGGAAGTGTTACCTAAAGTGGGAAACGACATCAGTCAGACGTTGAGCAGAACGACTGCCAAGTATCCCATACGACGCGTGGAAGTGAAAACCTTCACCATTCCCAAGGGACAGCGATCCATGATCGAAGATCATCTGTTCCAAGGACAGTTACCCAAACGTTTGATCGTTGGTATCGTCGAGAATACAGCCTTCAACGGAGCTGCCGAAAAAAATCCTTTCTACTTTCAACACTTTGGCGTGTCCAAAATCGAAGTCAGTCGCGATGGCAAGACCTTGTGTACCCGACCTTTCGAACCTGACTTTACCAAGAAGAATTACTTGAGATCGTACTTGTCCCTGTACGAAGCCACCGGACAGTTAGGAACCAATACCAGTCACGGTATTACGTACGAGGATTATGCAGGAGGCTACGCTTTGTGGGCTTTCGATTTCACTCCAGACCAAGGCAGCGACGAGGGACATTTCCACCCTATAAAATCCGGCCAGATTCGTGTGGAAATTCAGTTTAAAGACCGAGACCCTGATGAAACGGTGAACGTCATCCTGTATGCAGAATTCGATAATACCATAGAAATCAACAGTTTGAGAGAAGTCATCCTAGATTACTAGAAACCATGGAAGACTGTTATCCCTCTTTACCTAGTGGAGAAACTTTTAGTGTTGGATTATTGTTAAAAAATGTTAGAGTTGTTGTTTAGTGTTAAGTGATTTTTTAATAAAAAATGTTGTGTTTTGAAAAAATTGTTTGATGTTATATTGTTGGATTATTGTTAAAAATGTTAGAGTTGTTGTTTAGTGTTAAGTGATTTTTGAATAAAAAATGTTGTGTTTTGAAAAAAATGCCTTTGTCTATTGTTTAGCTATAAGAATGTTGGATTGATGCTCTTTCATTTCTTACTATCCCTCTCATGACACTCACTAAACGTTGCGACTCAAAAACCGTGTGAGGGATGTTTTCCTTCACGTCCGCGCTTTGACTTTAAGACCCGGGTTGTTTCCAGTCTAACCATCCTCCTACGAAGATGTGCTCCAAACTAGCTAAGCTCAACGAAGCCTACGTGAATTTGCATAGGGTCAGACACAGTCTGATACCGAAGCCAGAAGAAATAGAGAATGTGAGAATGTTAAAAATCACTGAAGACCTGATAGAAGAGCTCTTCAGAGAAGAAATGAACAGGGAAAAAGAAGAATGGACAGAGAAGTACAGACTTCAGAGACAGCAGCAACAGCAGCAACAACAACAACAGCAGCAGCAACCTGAAGCTGACAGAGGCTTTGTCGATTGTCGTATCGACACCAAAGAGTTCTTCTTCTCTTTTCGAAGAAGCAGACCTATCGCCAGAAAGTCTATCCTCAGAGGACATCGCATTCTTAGAAACTAAAAAAGAATGCCATAGCAAACAAAAAAACAGCCCTTTTCAGGGCTACCCAATACTCTAGAAAAGAAATAACAATCCATTTGCCAATGTGTGTAGGTAGAGTAGTGTGAAAATAAACACTAACTCTTTTTTTAAAAAAATGTGAGGGTATGTGATTGTGTGTTTGTGTTTGTAAGTGCTTAAGTAAGTTGGTATGGATAGTAGATTAAAATGATGTCATTTTTGGTTTTTGAGGTGTATATTTGGGGTTAGATTGGATTGCTTTGCGTATGTGGATAGTCTATTGAAGTGATTTATAAAAAAAATTAAAATAGTGATGGGTAGCATAAAAAAGTGAGTGAGTGTTTCTTTTAGGTCCGAGCGTTGTTGTTTTTGGTCATGATGTAGGTAAGATCAATTTTCTGTTTTTAGGGGGATGTTTTCCTTCACGTCCGCGCTTTCACTATAAATTGAAACTCGTTCGGCAGTCCAACTACCCTTGTTGATTGATCAACACCAAAAATGAACACGAGACTGGAGAAACTGTTGGAACTTCATGTGCATCTGGAATATGCCAGGCGCATATTAAATGAACTGGCCGCGGAAGCCATTGTGGAGGAGGGAAGGATAAGAGAGGAGGAGGAAAGAAGAAACAAAGAAGAGGAGGAGAGAAGATATAAAGAAGAAGAGGAAAGAAGATACAAAGAGGAGAGAAGATACAAAGAAGAGGAGGAGGAAAAGGAGAGAAGAAGGAAAAATTTCAAAATCCCAGAAACCGAAAATTGGGATTCTGAAGCCACATATCCTGCCTCTGCTCTCTCCCCCAAAAAGGTAAAAAGTAACTGGGGGACAAGATGTGTATGTGGCGCCAGGCCTGGAAGGTGCCACCATTAACCAGGTGTCCATGAAGTTCAAAAAAAAAACAGCCCTTTTCAGGGCTACCCAATACTCTAGAAAAGAAATAACGATCGATTTGCCAATGTGTGTAGGTAGAGTAGTGTGATTATAAACACTAACTCTTTTTGAAAAAAATGTCAGGGTATGTGTTTGTGTGATGGTGTTTGTAAGAGCTCAGGTATGGTTGTGTGAATAGTAGATTATGGGTTTCTTTATTGTTTATTTTGTGTGTTTGTGTTTGTGTTTGTAACTGCTCACGTAAGTTTGTGTAAATAGTAGATTATGGGTTTGTTTATTGTTTCTTAGCGTATGTGGAGAGTATAGTTTTGGTTTTATTATATGAAATGAGAAAGTAGGGGATGTTTTCCTTCACGTCCGCGCGTTGTTGTTTCTTTGGTCATGATCTAGGTAAGATCAATTTTATGTTTTAGGGGATGTTTTCCTTCACGTCCGCGCTTTCTCTATAAGAACCCACAGTATTCGTCGTTCAAACCATTCTACAAAGAAGATGGCTTCTAACCAAATGGACAAAATGTAAACATTGCAAGACGTTTTAGACAACTTAGGAATGATGGAGCAGATGTTAATAAGACTCGTTAAAGACCATTATTCCTATAGTCCCCATCGTGTAAAGATGGAAATTAATAACTTAAAAAAGGTAAAGGACAAGATTAGTGGTGTAATGAAAGAGATAAAGGAGAAGGAGGATGAAGAGGAAAGGATAAGAATAAGCAAATGGAACGAAAAAATTGAAAAAGAAGAAGAAAATGAGAAGAGGAAGAAAGAAGAGGAGGAAGACAAGAAGAAAGAAGAGGAGGAGAAAAAAAGAAAGAAAAGAAGAGAAAGAGTGTAGGAGAGAAAATAAGAAGTTGGTGGAGGAAAAGAAGAAATTAGAAGCAGAAGAAGAAGAAGAAGAAGAAGAAAACCCAAAGGCCCTTTTCAGGGCCAGCCATATTTCTCGAAAAGAGATAGCCTTTCAATTGCCTACCCCTTTTTAAATTTAAATTTAAATTTAAATTTTAAATTTAAATTTAAAAAAAAAATAAAAAAAATCCCATATTCAATTCCCCTTGTCCCTAGACAAACCCAAACTCTATTCCCCCATGTTAATTTCCCTTGTCCCTAGACAGACCCAAACTCTATGTTAAATTCCCATTGTCCCTAAAGTGACCCACGATTTTTCTCCATGTTAAATTTCCATTGTCCCTAAAGTGACCCAGGGTGTTTTTTAATGCTAAGTCCCATTGTCCCTAAAGTGACCCCATTTACTACTTTTGTGTCTTGCCGTTCTCTTTTACCTGTTGTGTTATCTTCAACACAAAACATACGTCTTCTGTCCTTTGTTGTTTTTAGATGTGTGATAGTATATACCTAAATATATGCTTTTGTGTGAGCATTCCTACGAATGTATTTTCTATGTTCTACGTACTACTCTTCCATACTCTACCCCCCTAATCTACATCCACTTTCACACCGTGTGCTGGGCAGTAGGAATCGGTGTTCATTAGAAGAGACGAGTATTGATTATTTTTCCTGGGCGTTTGTAAGTTGATGAGGGTTAGGGTCAGCCACAAGTCGTGTTGACCAATAGGCATAATCGATGGTCAGTTGGTGTGATGGCCAGTCACGACGTGGAAGTGTTGTTCAGTATGTGTGATTGCTGGCCAGTATGTTTATGTGTTTTCACACTACGTTTCCCATGAGTCTCCCACCATGTTCAACCTATTGATGTTTTTCACATTGCCATTTCCGCGATCCTTTAACCGTCCCACCATTTTCATAATACAGACAATTTTAATATTAGCATTACCCTTGTCCCCAAAGTGTCCACCAAAAGTTATTCGTTTAGACTAATGTTAATTTCCCATTGTCCCTAGTGGGTCATATATTTCCAAATGGCGGCCTTGACGTTATTCTTACTGTCCAAAGAAGATTATTATTCTTCCCATATCGTCCCACGTTAATGATCCTCTCACATTGATCGATAATATACCCATACATGAAGTCAAATTATGACTACACAAGTCGAATAAGCAATATTATAGAAGTATTTCAATTATCGCATCAAATATGTGTTCTAAATGTCTCCATTGATTTACTTGTTCTCTCATCCACCATATATAATTTGTACAATGCATGTAAAGAAGTTATACAATTTTCAGATAATATGAAAGAATAAACTTCAATTGGGATTGCACATTTTGCCTCGAGATATGTAAAAAAAGAAACACAAATATTGGCTCAACTATCGCTATCTAGGAATCATGTGACAGCGCCAAATATTCCGTGTTCGACGTTTTGGCGTTGATAAACTATGCAAGCGAAAACATTGCACAACTGACAGTCTGTTCTGTAGGTTTGATTTACGTGCACACAAAATATAAATATAGAGTAGGAATGACGAAATAAAAGAGTACGACGTATACATGTGAGCAATACGAACTCGAAAAGAACATCCAAAATTAAAGTATGACAACATGCGATTTCGGAATGAAAAACACTGTTTTGGCAACAATGAACACACGAAACACACTTTAGAGACATTTTAATTCGGGGGCAGTGGGGTTTGGGGGGTTTGGTCTTTTTCATATTATAATATAGCAAAGTTGAATTTTTCTCAGTTATATCTACGTTTCACACCGCATTAGAAACAACAATTCCGCAGTGGGGGTGGGGAGGATATGTTGAATATATGGTCCTTTCAAAACCGGACCTGTAAGAAACAACAGTCGGACGCGTGGAATAGTCGACAATATATGGCTGTTTGCCCGACATTTTTATAATCTTAGTATCGCTTTAATTTCAAAGTAATCAGAGTATCCTTCCCATTTCGTTACAGTTAGACAATAATATAAGTTTGGTTTTTAAAAATAATTTCACACTCGCAATCATGTTACATTCGGGACATGTATTAATTGGTTATAGACTCTAAAAAAAAATGTTTTTGAAAAAGAGAGAAAATCTAGAACGGGGGACTTAAATATTCCACAGTTAAAATATTTAGTTTGATGATATGCATTAAATTAATGGACGAGGCATTAGTTCCATCTTTTCCAAGACTACATTCCAGCTGTGCAGTCTTTGTAAAATGCATACCGTTTTGAGACTGAATTTTAAAGAGTTGAGAGATATACACGCTATATACTACAGCCTAATCTCAGGCGTTGTATTTCAATTTGCCTTCGATTATTAACTACGTGCTTATGCATTCATATGTATTACCTGCGGATTACTTACAATATGTATTTAACAATAGGCGTGGGGTTCTCTGAAGTTTTGGTCGTGTGATTGTTGCGCGGCATAGATCAAAGGGCCTAATAACTCGCTCAGGTGTGCTGTCACAGGTGAACTCTTTCGGTATATGGACTTTTAGCTTTGATCTTCGAGAGGAAGAGAAACATATTTACCCAAATAAACCCTCCAGAGTTGTAAAAAGCACGATGCGTCGATTGATGCTGGAGAGTTGTTGTTAAATGCTATTGACTTTTTGGCGCCAAGTCCATTTCCTTGACTGCTTATCCAGTATTGACAACTTAAAAAATTCAACAGTATTACATCTATAAAGTTACGCTTTGCGGTTGTTTACATGACGACAGTTCTCTACTCGAAATCTATGAGAGAAATATTCGATCAAGAACCGTGTATACTCTCTGAAAACGGATCCAACTCCAAACTACATACATCAAGATCTGCATTCACATAATGAGACAATAGATCTGGGTCTTTGCTGTATATTATGAGCAATCAGTAGAGCAAACAGCATACACCCTGATCTGCTGACCATATGTTGTTGTTTGTAGGTGAACGCGAGTTTAAGAGAGTATATACGGTGAGTTGTCAAAATAATCTAAGATTTAAGATGATACCATTGCCGTTTGCTACGACGAAGTGCTGCCCGAAAGTTTAGTCTTTGTATACAGTACTATAGGTCATATCATAAAGCATGCCTTCCTGACCTGTTTTCAACACCCATTAATCAAGAAATAAATAACAACAATATGTAATACATTATACCATATCAAGAACAGACCAAAATAGAACAAAACTTGGCTGAAACAAAAATCATACTTAGGCCATGCATATATGACTTATGAATTAAGCACAAAGTTTTATAATATAAAACCTCACCATGAAGTAATTCTTTCACACATAATTTAATTTAGAAGAGAAAAGAGAAGCATCAAGTATTTTTATTGGAATATTTGCTTTATTTTTCTAATTTAGTTAGTTTCGGTGATTGGTTTGTTTTGTTTAGTTTTTGGTTTCCTTGATTCCGCTATTTAAAACCCACAAATAACTTGAAAAAACTTTCCGTGAAAAAGAGAAAAGAATCTATTACATCAATGATATTATTTGATAAAATAAATATTTTGAGGTGAAAGAAACAAAAATAATCTCAGACTCCTTCCACCCTCACCGCCTTTAGAAAATAATTTAATGGTCGGTCCTTTACGTGATGCAGATTTTATCTGTTTCGTTTGTACCTCATTTTTTTTCATTTGGAATTTAATATTTTTCTTTGAGGAAATTTTTTATTTTACAAACATGTTTATTTATTTTAGTTTTCTTTTCCTTGTTTTTTGGAGTTTAATAATTTACCTTAATTTCATACGTGTGGTTTTGTGATGATCTTCCATACACTTTGATTTAGAGGATCATCTATTTCAGTATTTGGTCATTTAATATCCAGCAACCCATAATATACCATCAACACTATGGATAGTGACCAAATACACAGTGAGGTATGATCCAACACACCACACATGATATCCAACACGCCGTGTGTAATAATCAATATCCATTGATCTACTAACATCCCACACTATACCATCAACACACCCTGTGTAGTGACCAATTCCAAACACTTAATATTCAACACTCCACGTGTAGCAGTCATAACCAGCACACTATACAATCGCTACATCGCGAGTAGTGACCTCCTGTTAGAACTCTATGGTCACAAACTAAGTAACAGGAAGATATAAAACCAACATGTTTTGTAAAACTTAAAAAAAACAATTTAGTTATCAAAGTCATAAATGAAAATGTGAGAGGAGCTTACAGTAGTATGACGTGAATCCATAATAATCCGGACAAAGTTCTATGAAAGTCCTTAATGTTCTGTATAAATTTCAATACCAAAAAATGTATTGGTCCGCCAATCGTCCAGAATTCCTTCAAATAATTCACAACAGTCCCAAAATAACATTATAATCCAAAACATGGGCACTTTCCATTTCCACTGAACAGTCCAAACAAATGTTTTTCCTCTCGAATACTATCTAAGCAAAACATAAAACACATCTGCAGAATTAAAACAGGAATACAAGAAATGAGAATGATTCCAAAATCGGAATGAATCTGATTGCTAGGTTTTCTCTTTATACACACCTTGTATTGCGACTAAATTTCACAATGTACCCCACGTGGCGGATCGTACTACTAATTGTGCCTCGAATTTGCATATTTGCCCAGCCTAACCAATGAAAAGTTACTGAATTCTTCTAGAAATGACGAAACCCCATCAGCAAAGGAGAAATTAACCCAAGGGCGCCATTAAGTCTTATTAATAAGATTATTATTAACAATTGTAAACACATATGCATCTCTTTATAGAGCCTATGTAACATTTTCTCTTAACATACTCGGGTCACGTAGTCAAAATCTAACTAAAGATATTCTGTACAATCTAAAACCATGAATAAAAATTATAAAAACTAAATAAAATCATGTACCAGGGGTTACAAAAATATAGATATTCAAAAAACCTCCTATATAGTAGCTATATTCACATATAAGAGATTTATACATAAAGTATTACCTATACCTCAGATTATGTTGGCAGTAACTGCAAAGTTGCATACATTGTACTGATATTACAAATTGCTTTAACCAAGGTGTTCAGCTCATAATAACACTAAGATGGAGGTGGCTAAATGTAGTACTTACATTCTAAAACGTATGCGGACTTTAGCGGAGACTAAAATGTCTGACAAATGTTTATAATATAACCTTCAGTAAATGTAAAAACAAGTTCTAAAACTGTTTTAGCTAAGATTATAAAGAAATTCCCTAAAATGTAAGCATTGTTACAAATTATTAACATAAATACAAGTGAGCAATTTACAAATACAATCTTTTATACAAATAAATGACTAAATAAATATACAGAATTTAGCGTACTCTAAAATTTGTCATAATAAATTAGAAAATTGCTAAATTGTTAAACAAATTGTAAATATAATATTGTAACTTTTAATGTTTATAAATTAATAGATATGAGTAAATAAAAAATATAATAAATATCAAGATGTTGAGTGGCCAAAACCATACAGCTGCGGATGATGATGTTGAATAAGAATTAAAGTCGCTTACGCAACTAGATGCTTTTGCAACTTGTTAGATCCGAAAGGTCAAGATTATTAATTGGTCAGGGTTATATGAGTAGTGCCACTATAACCCTGCATTTATGTATGAATGCCACACTTTTTAGTTATGCTGTCCGGAAGAGGCAAGGTGGAAACGTAACCAGCAAAAGGCGCAAACGTAACCAAACAGACAAAATTTCCAGTTCCGTATCAGAAAGAAAAGCGTTGTATTTACCCACAGCAATTAGGATGTTCTACCAAGTTATCCAGCTCTCAGTTAAAATTAACCCAACAAAACCAATTCCACTTCATTAAAGAAAAACGAACCAAAGAATTAAACTCTCAATCAAATTCGAC
This sequence comes from Sinohyriopsis cumingii, assembly GCA_028554795.2. Classification (NCBI taxonomy): domain Eukaryota; kingdom Metazoa; phylum Mollusca; class Bivalvia; order Unionida; family Unionidae; genus Sinohyriopsis; species Sinohyriopsis cumingii. The sequence continues at coordinate 80,755,176 of CM068829.1, read as the reverse complement.
CTTACATATCTGACACGAACAAGTTAGAAAACCAACCAAGAGCCCAACTCCCAATCAGATTTGAGTTTACATAACTGACACAAACAAGTTAGAATCCATAGTGTTCAGCTCCCAATCAAATTTGACTTTACATAACTGACATTAACAAGGCAGAAAACTACCAAGGTATTCAACCTCCGATCAAATTCGACTTTACATAACTGACACGAAGAAAAAGTTATTGACTTAATTTTTTTTACCAAAGTATTCAACCACCAATCACAATTAACTTTGTATAACTGGATTCACTACCCGTAACAGCCCCAAAACGTCAGCTCGTACTTTGAAATTAAATTAAAGTCCAGTTGTACTAATGTACAGTAAATATAGCCAATAATGTGTAATCTACCTGTGCAATTTGTTCAAATCAAACGAGTCATAAAATTTTATTACTTCCTAACTGATCTAATAATTCTAGTACATAATGTACCTGTAAAATGTCTTATGAATTTCTGTGTATGGGAATGTCTAAGCGACGAAATAAAAAAAATTGGTCAATATTAGGTATTTGGTGTTTAATTTTGAAGCGGTGGATGAAAGGATCAAGTTAGTGCATTGGTTTTATCGAATCGGGATTGCAAGCCAAAACGTAATCCCTTAAAATAAAAAGGCGATTTGGAGCTCTTAGAAGATCTGTTTTGTTCATGGCTGGAAGGTGCCCCGGCAGTCTTCTGCAGTCTTGCACTTGAATACACTGCGTCGGTCTTGTCCGGTGATATTAGAGAAAGCATATATGTGAACAAATAATCAGCAACTTTTGACGATTTGCTAGAGCGGATATTGACTGTAGGGGTGTTGGTAGAATGTAGAGAAAATTCTGACCCCGTAATGCCACTGTGCTGGTCTAGGTTTGTGGGTCTCTAGGGGTTGCCAGGTGATGTATTTTACTGCCTTAATACAGTGGCCTGCTTCCTTAACGTTATCCATCGCCGGTCCTAGTCCCATTTCCTTATACCTTTTGATGTCGGGGTCAATTTCCTCTTCCTCCACCTCTACTCCTGTTTCTTCTTCTTCTTCACTTTCCTCGTCTTCTGTTTCGTGCTCTTCTTGACTTTCATTGGAAGAAGTCGATATTTCCAAATCTCCTGCAACTGTTTATATGTCACTGCTATCATTCTGCTTTGGAGAGATTGCCTTACCGCTAACCTATAAAAATTAAAAAGGAAAAAAACGAAGAAAAAAACGCGTGTGTGAAAGAAAACATCTTTTTTAGAACAACAATTCAAAATCGCATAAAGAATGTGAAAAAGCGCTTTCAAAGCAAGGTATTTTGTTTCTAAAAGAGAGCTAAAATTATTGTTTACCTTCTAAATCAACATGTTTTTGTTCACGTTAGTCACACAAACTAAAATATCAAAATTCTAATGAAGAGGGTTGGTTGGTTAGGGCTAGTCCCTTCCTCTTTGTGTACAATGCCAAACATTGAAGAAATGCGTATTTACAAGGTCGGTAACGCTGTGGTGTAATACTAGAAACTCAACGGTATAGTACATTTTGATTTTGCCATCGTTGCCATAATGCTTACAAAGTCACATATTTATTGTCTCATCGTTAAAAGAGACATCAAGTTCAAAGTACATCAATACATATTCTAGAATTGCATTGATAAAGAAAATACATCCACACAGATCGAATTTGATCCTCGTAACATCAACTTATTACAATACGTGGATATGTCATGACTTCTCGTAAAGTCGATGGTATCGTCTTACAGATGAGGTAATCCACAATAATCAAAATATTCCACGATGTGGTGGTTGGAAATATAGACACATACCCAGTGGGTTCCTCGACGGTGGCTGTCGTCCATGTTGATAACATAGGCTTTAACGTCCTATGGTTTTCAATGAGGACGTTCATAGACTTTAATATCGTATGGTTTTCGATGAAAAGATTCATCCTTAACACACCACTGGATTCCAATAACCTGTGTACAAACTGTGATTTAGAAGGTAATGAAGTTTCCACATATTCATTTTTCAAAGACAATTACAGGGTATGAGTTCACACTTGACTTTTCCTTGAAAATATCTGTCAAGTAGGTCGATAACCGGGAAGTCTCAGTCTTCTGTTGCAAGATAGCCTCGATGAATTTAGTTTCAAAAGAAATCAATGGATGTGAGGAATGGCACTCTAGGCTTTATACCACTGTTTCAAAACCTTATCTTCTACGGTGAGGATCCGTGCTTTTTCTTATACTCTACTAACTTTTCTTCTGGACTCGTTAGAAAACAATTTTTGTGTTGCTTCTGACTAGGATGATCGATGTGACGACTAAAATGATGTTCCATGGTTACAAGTGTGATTCTTTTAGCCAAGTGGTGAGCAAAACATCAAAGTGTTGTTCTTGTTCAGGCCATCTTGGCATCATGACAATTTGTTTTGGTTCATTTTCTTCGTCACGTGTGTACTCGGACGTTTGCTGTTCTGGATAGAAAAAATTCTCTTTGCCTATTTCATTAGAGCGTGTTCAGTCTTGTTCTAATCGTCTTGGATAGCTTCTCTCAAACTGTTGATTTCCAGAATATTATCGAATTCGACATACAAGATCATGTTCACCATGTTTACCAAAGCCAGTGCAAACGAAATTACACACGGAATCGGCAAGATGATTTTATAAGGATTTTGAACGATAGATCCGTTGACAACTGCATTGTTGACGACAATAATGCGCAATTACTTTGCCAGCTTCCCTTGGAAAACATGATCTTCAATCTTGAATCCGAACCCAGAAGCAGTGGGGAAGGATCGGATTTCTACTCCAGAGGATACTTGGTTGTCGTTCTGCTTAGGTTCTGATTGACATAGTTTCCATGTTTCAGGTATGGAATTCTACTCTATGTGATTCTTGCATCGTCACTGTCAGTGGCATTGCAACCAGATCGGATTCTGACTTGGAACATTTGCAAGAATCTTGGTGTATGATTTCTCTTTGTTATTGTTTAATTATTAAACAAAATTATCTAATTCTTTCACTGTTATTCTTCTTTGTTTATTTCTTATATGGGCAGCTGTGTATCTATCTATGAAATCTATAACTTTTTCAACTTCCCTTGCTGCATTGACTTTGCTGTGGTGTGAAGGTTGAAATAATGCCTTCGTCAGGAGTGTGAAGTCAAATTAGTGGGGTGTCACAACGACACAGGAGTTCCTTTCCTGTGTGAATCAAAACCATTTTCCCCTCTTTTTGGTAGTCGATGAGTACATTTTGGAGAATCGTATTTCTTGCGTCAAAGCTGTGTCTTTTGAAGTATGATTCAAGGTTCAAGATTAGTACTACCGTGCAAAAAGCTGATTATAATGCATGTCCTAAATTATCCCCTCGTTGTCAACCTACACCTCGGTACATATGATATATCTCTTGTAACTCACTGAAGAAACATTTTTGAAAATATAGTTTCACCGTGAATTTTCCCTTGGAGAATACAATATTTTATTCAAGGTCTTAAAATACAATTTACTGACAGGAAGATAATGAGAACTTACGGTGAACATGATACGTGTTTCATCTTTCAATGTCAGCAGCCAGCTGTGGCAGACTCCACATTAGAAAGGTTAGCTCCCGGCAACGGGACAGGTGTGTTTCCTACGACGTTGAACTCGACTCCATTAGAGTACACTAACGTCCGCATTAGTCCTTTGAGTAACTCTACAGTAAATTTACAATGCTTGCAAAATCGCTCTTTGTTGAAGACATTTTTTGACTGCGGTGCTATAATTGTGCTTCCATCCAGAACAGCAAACATACTTGGAGAAAATTTGATACACAACGTTTTGCAGTCAGAAAAAATTAAGTTGAGACGTTGAACAATTTTATGTTACTCTATGATTACAGTTCGACGAACTTTATCCAGATATTTGCGAAATTGATCGATGAATATAGCTGAATTTGTTTTCACCAGATGTTAAGCATTAAAAGAAAATCCTTCAGGAATTTTCATGTAGCAAATAATTAACTGGAAAAATTCGCTTGCGATAATGTTTTGGTGTCGTAAATGTTCCTGAACTTGTTCGTGGAGGATTTCTAAGAGGATAGTGGTTTGATCTCCATCTACATTCGTGACTTGAGTGGGATGAATGATTTCACCAAAGTCACTTCACTGTGGGCATCTTTATCCAGTTGTTGGAATAAGGTAATTTGTCAGTGAATGCCGTACTATGTTGCCGGGAAACCCATTCATAGAACGTCTATAGGAAATGTTAAATAAAATGGATTGTTTATATTTTTATGGTTTTGGTCTTCGACGTGTCTCTCAATGTAAAAACAGACTGTTTACCAATGGTCCCAGAAAAGGGATGCTGTGACTGGAACATGAATGGTGAATGTCGTTGCCGCAGCTACCATTGTTGTTTTCAATGAAGGACTAAGAAGAAGATAACTGTTAATGAGTAAAACAATCCAAAGTTGCTTATCGACTTGAATTTAGGGATAAGTTCTCCACATCATACCCAAAGTGGATGATTTGAGTTCTTGGAGAGATGAACCTCGAGGAGGACAAACAGCTTTCGTTTAATGATAGGGCGATGACTTCTACTTATTTTCATTGTCAATAAGTTGTGAAAAACGGTTATCAAAGAATTAAAATTTAGCGGATATCCTTTCCAGCGAAAGTTCACGTCTTGGAGTCGTGGTTATTTCACATTTCGTGTCCTTTGATCAAAAATGTTTTCCATATTGTACATGTCTTCTTTCTTGGTCACTCAGTATAGTTCATGCAAGAAAAATGTTCTTTTTAACACTTTCCGTTCATATCATCCAGTTTATAGATAGGATGACCACGTCGACGTATGTGTATTGTGACACAAAACGATAATATGGTACACATGGGTAAATAGCCTTTGTTAATAGTTTGTCTTGTTTTTGCAAACTAAATATCCGGTGTTTAACGCTTCTGTCTTTTTTCTGTTCTGTGACGTTCCAAACAAACGTTCAAATGCAGTACGTCGTTTTGAGGTGTCTCTTCTGAAGTACAGCCGATGCTAGGATGGTACGATTGATTCTTATCTATGGCTAGACATGGCACCACCTCGATGCACTGGAGAGTACGTTGATGTGTACGATATTTCCACATACGTTCTGTTCAGGTTCTTTGAAAACATTCCAAGACACTTGCTTTTTTCGGAATTTTCAGTTGTGAAAAAATTAATGTGTCTTTTCCTAAATCCTTTCTCATAAGCTTGGTTAAGAAATTCGTTGCCTTTGTCTGTTTTCCATGGCAGAGGATGTCATCCACTTTGTATCAAGACAAGTTTTAAAGTTCGCGTTAACTTTGAACTTTTTTAATAAGGTAATGAACTAAACAGGCCGATTTTTACCAACAAATCCATATCCAACAAATATGTGTAAGTTCCATTGTACGACGCAAATGAGAGACATTCCTAAGTATGCTTGCCATTCATTATTTATTGAAGCTACTTTTGTTTCGAGGTCTGGAAAATTTTGGTCTAAACGGTTTGTGCAACGTATACATCAATTGTTATTTTAATCGTTTTCTCACATCTTTCAGACGTAAACATTTTGAGCATGTCTTTAGCTACACGATACAAATTTTCAATTCCTCCTTAGCCAGATGCAAGAGCAGAATGTTAATAAATACTGGCTAAAAGTATATCTACATGGTTGCTAGTATTGTTGCTCCTCAATAATTCACCCACTGTTTGATACTCCTCGTGTGGTATTTTGGATTTCAGTGATCGAGGTGTCCGACCAGTAATAGAGGGAGATGTAGTCTTTCATTTATATTCATCTGAAAGGCGGGGAAGATGTCAACAAGTTCGTAAGACTTGTGCCGAATAAAAGGACCATATGTACTTTGAAACACTTTTCTTGTTTCTTTTTCTTCTTCCACTCCTCTTTCTGGCACCGTCTTTTTTACGTTAAGTTTTTGTTTGGATTTCAGTTCATTCTGTAATCTCTCAGAGTAGGTTTAGAAGTATTTGTAAAAAAAAATACTTGCCTCTGAAACAGTTGAAGACGTTGCAATAATTGTAAGCATCGTTGTGATTTTTCTGTTCGATTCATGTGTATTTCTAATTATTGTTCTAAGTGTGACAGCTCATGGAGACTAGGATTAGGAAATAAATGTCGTGTCCATTGTTCTTATATATGATGTAGTTCATTCATAGTTTGGAATGAAATAGGGTTAGTTTTCGTCCATCGGAACGATTCAAAGGTACAATCGAGATATCTTTCCACAAACGTATGTCCTCTTTATATTAAGTTTCATCATCGCATCACTCTTTCTAAAGAGGTATATCAATCGATCCTAACGAAAGAGCAACTACATTAACTACCGTTAAATGAACGAACATATTTCCCTTCTGACTGATTGGCACTTTAGTTTTGACCATTTGTAGAAAAATGTAACGATGTCATCCTATTCGTTGCTTCTGTCTCTTGGTCTCTATTTCTTTCCAAAAGATCAGATAACATTCCGACATGATATCGATACTTTCTTTAGGCGCTTTTGTTGAAAAAGTTGTTTTCGCATCGGAACATTGAATTTGGTTATTATTAATAAAACATTCCAATTTTAGAAAAACGAGTAGGGAGTTCCATTTTTCCTTTACTGGAAGATCTCTTTGGACATTGACGATGATGGTGTAAACTTTGTGACATCTTTGTTTAAGGAGGAATAAACTGAAGTGCTTGACCGTTCCGGTGGCCTGGTGGTTAGAGCGTCCGCCCCGAATGCGGGAGGTCGTGGGTTCGAACCCCGGCCGAGGTATACCAAAGACTTCTAAAAATGGTACTCACAGCTTCCTCGCTAGGCGCTCAGCATTAAGAGGTTAGTGTTAGGACTGGTCGGCCTGGTGTCAGGATAATGTGACTGGGTGGGACATCATGATACGTGTCTGCTAGGCATCACTATAAACTGCCACAGAGCAGACATCGTAGCGATATTACTGGAAAATTGTTAAAGCTACGTTACAAATCTAAATCACACACACACACACACACACACACACACACACACACTGAATTACTTGTAGCAGTGTATTAGTAATGGCTGTAGTAATAAAATGTTTTGCCATGACCTGAAACCAATTAGCAGTAAGTATCTGTTGTGAAATATATTTGCTACTTCTTGGTACCAGAGAGTGGACTGTTATTTCATTTCAGGAGGTAAAGCAACGAACAGAAATTTAGATTGCATTTATTTATTTTTAAAAGGAAAATAGCTTCCACAACTGAACGTAGGAGTGAACGCCTGAATATGAATGGACGAAAAGGATAGGAGACTGGACGTTGAGAGAGGCCACTATTATCACCATATGATAGGCTGTCCATTTTTATGACATCACACAGTATATAGTAAATGGCGATCCAATAATTTTGATTTGTGTTCGATTACAAGTTTGATAAATTCAGTTTTGCTTGAATCACTAGGTCCACCAATCAACATGTTAAATTGGTGGCGAAGATACAATGCTTCCCAACATTGGTGATCTAACTTTTCGTCAATCACTTTGAGAACGGTAGGTACAATTATAATTTTCAAAGTTCTTTAAAAATTTAAACGTCTGAGATTCCATCAACGACAAAAGATGCTTGGTACATTTTAAATATTTAATGTGCCATGGACTAGCAACAGTAAATATATCAACAGTAAATATATTTACAAGGTTCGTGTTTTTCGTTTTTGTCTTTCTTTAATCCGTCTCACTTGATGTATTTGGCATGGTCAGCTACTTTTATGGGTCCAAGTGTCGATTCCAAGACCTTTCCAGTCACGTACATCCTTCTAGTCATCAATCTGTTCGTGTATCGAACTTGCTATGTACATTTCGTGATAAGTACGAAGAATAGATGAAGTGCAACAGATGACAGATGTTTTGTTCACATACGAGTACATTAGTCGTATTCATTCCTATTTGTATAATTTCTAGCAGAGTGATGTTTTTCGTTCAAATGAATATTATTTATACTGTCCTATCTTAGCACTAACTGTTCATAAATGTACCACAATAAACCTTCCGGGAAACGACATGTTGTGGAATAAAAATACAGGTAAACGTATCCAATAAATGAAAAGGAAATGTTTCGTCTTCTGGAATCAATTATTACAAAGGTGTTAGGAAATTCATCAAATCTTGAACAATATAATTGACTTTCTTCCAAGGAATTGGGTATAACATTGATGACATAGTAAGTTTGACATCGTTTTTGCAGTATATCAGTGTCTGACCATGATAACATTATCAACATAATCAGACTTCTTATATTATTCAGATAATAGTGACTAATGCGTCTGTGCCATTTCGGATGGAACTGTTCTTTGCGTTTCACTTGAACCTGCACAAAGTAGTGGTAAATGCGTTCTCTCGGCTCTAGTGGCAGTTTGCGAATGGACTCCTCTTAAGTAGTGACGCATAAGAATATCCTTTCATGGAATAGTAATACATGGGCAAAAGGGAATTTTTAAATCCAGGTTATGAAATCCTTAACTCAAACATGGCTCGTCGTAAAGGAGTCTCGTCTCTAACTCCTCTCGAACCTCTTCTTCGTCCCGCACATTCTGGTCTAGTAAACCAATGCTAAAGATTGAAGTCTAAAGTCGTACAAGATGTGTCTAGTAAACCAATGCTAAAGATTGAAGTCTAAAGTCGTACAAGATGTGTCTAGTAAACCAATGCTAAAGATTGACGTCTAAAGTCGTACAAGATGTGTCTAGTAAACCAATGCTAAAGATTGAAGTCTAAATTCGTACAAGATGTGTCTAGTAAACCAATGCTAAAGATTGAAGTCTAAAGTCGTACAAGATGTGTCTAGTAAACCAATGCTAAAGATTGAAGTCTAAAGTCGTACAAGATGTGAGGCCTAGTTAGTCAATATCTGACCACGTGAACGCTTTCACAGTAATCAACCTGATTATAGCATGCAGGCGAAAATGGTTAAGTTTCGTATGTCGTTGAGGATGCATTTGTTCTGTGCGTTTCACTTGTGTCACGACTCGATTGTCTTAAACAACGCAACAGAAAATAGCTAAATCCAACAAGTATTGCAGAATTCAGGAAATAATTTATTTCCCTAGAATACAAAAGGGAAATGTAAATAAGCTATTGGTATTGCGAATTTAATCCCAATAATCCTATTCTAACAAACGTACTAATGACCAATGTTCTGAATAAACTTTAGTTGTATTCCAAATAATTTCCAACGTTGACAGTGTTGATGTGCCTGTATTGGACGGTAGTTCTAATGTACTAATAACGTACCAATGTCCCCAATTGTATTGATGTGTCAGCTGTAATTCCCAGATAATGCTTCTTTCTAAGAATATTACATATCACTTTGTATTTCCAGAGAATAACAAATAATTTCACCCAAATCAAAATCTGAATACAACAGTATAAATGTTTTCTGTACAGATGTTTTTGCAGGGATAAATATTTTTCCAGTAAACAAGATTATATAAAAAGCAAAGACGCAACAGAATAATCTGGATGAGGGCCAAAGTATCATTTCTAGAAAAAAATCTTAGCTGTAATTAGAAGGTCTGCTACTAAAATTATAATAAAGAACATGGTAAGCACAATGTCCTTGACTCACACCAAGATACATATGTCTGCTTCTATTGATAATGATCCTAATATTAAACCCTTACTCATAGAGAAAATATTAGCTATATATTAGTTGTTTACAGAATTAAAAAAGATGAATGATTCAGACCAGATGGACAATGAACTTGATTTTGGATAAAGTCAGCTACAAAATACAGTTTTTTATAACCCATATAATAGCATATAATGAATGAAAGAAAACATAATACACACACACACACACACACATATATATATATATATATATATATATATATATATATATATATATATATATATATATATATATATATATATATATATATATATATATATATATATATATATATATATATATATATATATATAATGATTGTTTCCATCGAAACAATCCATTTACAGAAATGTAATTCGTTGTCACGTTGAAGGCCAAAGAAGTGGCATCGAAATCGTTATATCCACATATATTTCTGTGACTATCATAGTAATTCCCAATAACCAGACGTCTTTACTATGCTTTCTGGCTCCTAAGGAGATAACTAGCTATAGTCTCCACCTTTAGCGTATGCAACACGAACATCATATTTTGGACCGATCATATGAAGCTAGTGACACCATCTTGAATTTTCAGAGAAATCTGCATTTTTATGACCCCATTTGTGAAATTTCACACCGCAACTGAAACACTGTACCTAGTCCCTTTGTCCTAAGTAGACATGTCCTGCTCTCTCGAAAGATTTAGGACTATGTTCATTCAGATATTTCAGCCATTTCCCTTTGAGCGTCTGGAATCAATATTCAAAGTTTCAAGTGTGAAGCATGCATTCTTCTTTGCTGCGTAACTCTTGTTGAAGTTGTTGAGGTTTTGTAAGTGTGTGATGATCTCCATGGATGGGCACAAGAACGATATTGCTTTCGGCAGTAAAGCGGCAAGGTTCTGCTTCGATTATTTCGCAGAGTACAGCATCACATTCGAGTTTATTGAAATTTGAATCGCAGTGGGTCCATCACCCGGCTGCAGTATCGAATTTATCATTCTCAGCGGAAGCCTCTGATCACATCGATCTTTCTTTCTCGATCTCTCTTTCTTTGTTTTCTGTTTGTTGTTTTTGTGTTTTTCTAACAAACAAAAACGTTTCATGTCGAAGAGTGGTCTACGTACGATAGATTGCATTGTTAGGAACGTCGCACTCGTTTCAAGTATATGGTATCATATATTTGTTCCAATATTTGACTGGCGATTTCATGATTTGAACACGGTACAATGTTATTTTATAAGCCATAGTTTTCACGCGAAAATCTTAATTCTGAAATGACTTTAAAGCTGACCACTTGACTAGAACTGTAACAAGATAACCGGGTGGGATATTTCGGATTGACAACAGAACACGTTTTGACGACACATATATATATATGGTTTAATGTGGTGATTTATATGAGCAGTAGATTATAGAGATGTGTGCGTATTTATAATCCAAATATTGGATTTATTTAACATAAAACGCACAGATTCAAAGATGGAAATAAAAATACGAATAAATTAGTTCAGTAACACACAAAAAACAACACAGGATAAATGATTCACAAATGATTCAATAATGGAAAGATGAATATAGTTCACTCAAATAGTAAACGATGTAAGCTTTTTACTCATAGTAAATGTATTCGCTCAGGTAGCGAAATTATGTTGCTAAACACAAGAACGGATATACCATCTATCTTTCCAGTCCTGAATGATACACTGGGTCTTACTAACCCAAAATTAGCATACAGCTAATAGAATACATGTATGGAGATACACTCCGTTACCCGTGCACCATATCCGCTCCACAGCTCCTACGAATCAATTTCACAACTGCCACAGACTCCGGACCCTTGGAATACTATGATCACTCGGAATATTAGACCCTCCGGACACCCTGGTCCTCTGACGGCTCTACAGCTGGGTCACCTTAGTCACACTTGACATTAGACACTCCGGCACCTTAAACGCTCCGGACAAACGGACGTTTCTACACTCAGACAACACCGGACACCCCGGATATTCCTACCCTCAGACAACACCGGACACCCCGGATATTCCTACCTTCAGACAAACACCGGGCACCCCGGATATTCCTACCCTCAGACAACACCGGACACCCCGGATATTCCTACCCTCAGACAACACCGGACATCCCGGATATTCCTACCCTCAGACAAACACCGGGCACCCCGGATATTCCTACCCTCAGACAGCCCTACAGCTGGAGTTGTGCGAATCCTTTAAGCAGGCCGCTTGCTGACAAAACCATTAGTATTGTAAAGACCCTTTACATGCAGTAACGTATTTATACCTTTAGACTTTTCGTTTTGCCGTATCGAAAGCACCTTGCACGTGTGGCATAGGACAAATCGTACTCACGATTTCGAAATACCATAGACCATATATATAATCACCCTCAGGTATTGTTGTACAGCGAAAAGAAACGAAACCCGAGTACATGTATTTAATAAATAACATTTACACCATTCCGTGACAAGAACACTAAGTCAATGTCAGTACTTTCACTTTGCATCTGGAGTGAAGGTGTTCTTTATTGTCTTGGTTCTGTAGTCGTAAGTTTTCGGTTTACCTCTGGCAAAACACAATGTAGTGTTACGAGTCTATTCTCTTAAAATAAGTAACAGAAAAGAGTGAAACAAAAGAAGCTTTTAAAAATTTTACAAATAATTTACTTCCCTAGAATACAAAGTGGTAATTAGAAAAAAAAAACAACTTACGGTATTGCGAATTAAATCCCAAAATAATTCAAGAATTACAGTTGCAAGTCCTAATAATATAAAGTCCTGAATAAAACTCAGTAAAAGTCCCGAAGAGATCCAAAACTGAAGGCGATGGCGTGTCTATTATAGCTTATGGGGTGATGATGTGTCAACAGTCTTTTGTTGAATCACAGTAATATAATTCCAGGTTTGAATTCAGTATAAATTCCAATGAATGTCTTTGTCCAAGAAATTTATCATAGCACTTTTTTACTTTCAGAATAAATAATCACGTGATTCAATAATTTGAAAGGAAAAAAAATCAGCCCAAACTGGTGACATCATAATACAACTTGAAGGTGCTAGATGTAAAAGCACGAATGACCAAGTCCTCACAATTACAAGATTATACAGTTCTCTACTTGACCTCAGGTCACAATTAGCATTTTCTAAAAATCATTAGCGAATGGAAAATAACCTTCTAGAATGAACTAATGAGCCTTGTTTACTTATAACACAAAAACCTGTAAAATTCATTTAGGAAATTCCCAAAACCCGACCCCAATAAACATATTTACTTCTATTGTTTTCTTGAATAATAATCCTGATATTAAACTCATGCACACAGAGAATAATTTAGCTATGTATTTGTTGTTGACATATAATGACATAAAACATTAAAACAAGTCAATCAGGTCAAGTAGAAATGAACTCAGTTTGGAAAAGATCAAGTCAAACATACAATGTCACATTACAATACCATGTAATGAAATAAAATTTGTTTTAAAAAATACTAACAAACAAACAATTACACTAAATATACATAACACTTATCCTCATAAAGGAAAGGACAGATGTATGCAATGAAGCGTTCTCTATAATAAGTTAAATATACATGTGGCAACAAATAACATAAGATACATTTTATGAGTGGCACATTGTGTAAATGAAGCGATATATTTTTATACACGTGAACGTGAATCTGCTATTAAATTGTCTTTTCCCTTGATGTATCTGATGTCAATATTATATTCCTGCAATAACAAACTCGACTTTAATAATCTCGAATTTTTGTTTTTTTATCTTACCGATGAATATAAGGGGGTTGTGAACATTAAAACAATAATCGGAGAAGGAGCTGAATTAGTATAGGCTTCAAAGTGTTGTAATGCCAATATCAAAGCCAAACATTCTTTCTCGACTGTGGAATAATTTTTCTGGTGCTTATGTTGTTTTTTGTTTTTTGTTTAGAAAACTAGCACACTGGGTGATCTACACCATTTTGGTCTTCTTGATTTAATACTTGTACAACCACAATAGCACTTGCATCAACAGACAATTTAAATGATTGACTGAAATTTGGAGCTGTAAGAACTGGTATGGCCTTTAACATATTAAAAGCCTCCTGACATATTTCAGACCAATGAAACTTGGTTTTCTTGCACAATAAATTTGTCAGCGGTTCAGCAATTATGGAAAAAGTGGAACCAAATTTCCGATAATATCGACAGATAGCCAAACATCGCATCAGTTGCTTTTTACTGATAGACACACGGAATTCACAAATAGCCTTAACATGAGTATCTAGAGGTTTAACTTGTCCATGTCCCACGATATGTCCTAGAAATGTTACACAAGCACGGCAGAACTCATTTTGGATAAATTAATTGTCAAATTTGCACCACTGAGTCTGTCAAACAATTTCCGATTTGTCGCTAAATGATCTTTCCAGGTGTCATCACAACTATCTAAACCAGATGTAGTCATTTTCATTAAACGCTGAAATGTACTAGGCGAACCTTTAATCCCAAACGGCATCACTTTATATTGATAAAGTACATCTAGGAGTCTCGAATGCCGAAATTTCCTTTGCCCATTCCGTTAGTGGAATTGAACTCTTCAACATATTGTCTGAGATTTTCGTAATCTTTATTAACCTTTTTAGTAGAGTACCACCTATCAAATATTCGTGCTTTTTTCCCATGCTAATTCGACATAGGTCTGGTCAGTTGGTTTTCTAGAATTACTAAAACCTTGTCGATAAGCCTCGGATATCAACTAATAATCCTTCAAGATATATTCCTTAACCACATCATAATCAACACTCTGCTGTAGTGACAGTGAAATGTAAATATCACGAACTTTGCCAGTAAGTACACATTGTAATAATAGAGTCCGATGCTCACTTGGCCACTTCAATATTTCAGCAATTTTCTCAAACTGAACAAGATATTGATCTGCTTCTATTTCCAGAAAAGGGGGTACTAACTTGATATTTTTAAAACATAACAAGTGGGGGAGTGTTTTGCCAACTCCAATTCTTTTAATCTAATTTCATATTCCATTTCTTCACTATCTCTTTCTTTCTGCAATTCTCTTTCTTCATTTCCTTTTTGCAGTCGCATTTGCATTTGTTTCTCTCGCTCCCTTTCTCCAATTACATTTGCATTTGTTTCTCTCTTTCCTCATTCTCCAATTGCATTTGTATTTGTTTTTGTTTTTCCCCTTTCTCCAATTGCGTTTATTAGTTTTTGACATAAAATGAATTTTTTTTTAAATTAATCAGGTCAATCTTTTATAAATGAACTCAGTTTTGGAGAAGGTCAAGTCCAACTTACAATGTTACATTACAGTAGCAAGTAATGAAATAGTTTTCGTTTTAAAACTAAAAACAAAAAAAAAAAGAAATTAAATATACAAACCAGTAGTCTCTTCGTATGCTAATCGGTAAAAGCTCCTGAACGTTCGTCTTTGACTTTGGTTTGATTCCTTCCACAGCGATCGAGGTACCTGCATCTATCGGTCTCAAAGTAAAGGACTCGATCTCTTAAATGTTCCAATAACGAATACAATCTTAAAAGGGGCATCAGCCGTCGCTAACCAGCAATGATGATATTACCAAACGCATCAGACGACTCTTCGTTTGGTACTGGGAAATTGTCCCCGCCCCCTTAAAAGTTTGCATTTCTTCGGACTATTGGAGATGAAACGTGTGATATGAAGGGTGTCTTTTCCATCGATCTTGTCAAATACATTATTGAACTGGTCGAAGAAGTTAATTCTACAGCTGTACTAAACTCGGTGAACACAGGATAGTACTTCACACTGTCCTGTGTGATGGATAGTCTCAAATGAACGTCATCTTGAACTTCACATTGCCATCTAAAATCTTCTTACACTGCCTAAAATAAGTTTGGAATGAAGACAGTTGCTTTATTTGCCAGGACTTAGATTTGGACTGTTTAAATTTGACCGTGTATGTTTCATGGACTTTTTAAATTTGACTGTGTAAGTTTAATGGACTATAAATTTGATTGTGTAAGTTTAACCCATTATTCTAAATTTTCTGAACGTCACGTTTTGCTTAGTTCGAATATGAAAATAATCTTCAGGAGCAATAGAACGATATTCTTTCTAGTCCAGTCTTGACTCTATGTGACATGAGGTTGATGATATAGGGTAATGATCAATCATGTTCCTTTCAAAATCATTCCAGTGAATTTCTTCCAACATCATCTTGGAAAGTGTTGGGTGAGGCAGAATGTCATCTTTGATCGTCTTCTAGATTTTCCTTGCAAATATGTGATTCCTTCATGATGCTAAATGATTCATATTTAATTTGACTATGGTACACAACACCTCCATATATAGAGAGAATCCTATGAAATAAGATAAAACAGTCATTTAGTTTCAATATATGAAGATGGAGAAACCAAATTTCTTGTTAGAGAATTACAGTGAGTCATTCAAAAATCACTCCCAACAAGATTTTTGACTGCTTCTCTCGAGATAAATTCATGGTACATTCCAGTCCAGAATATCCACAACGTCAACGAAAAGGAATATATGACACGAGAAAAGAGAGACAAAAGTAAAGAAAATGCAAAGAAAATGGACATCGGTCTTCAAAGTGTCACAAGAAGAAAGAAAACAAGGAGCAGCGTTCAAAAGCAAAACAGAATAAGAATCCATTCTAGTAAATAAAGTCAAAAAGGCAAGACAAGAAGAAGAAACAGCAGAAAACTGCATGCCAAAAGACAGTGAAAACGTAGATGAAAATCGATTCTTGTGCTATGCTTTGAAACTTCAATGTGATTTTTGTTCACCAGAATATACACACAAAAATCCCGTAAGTGTATTTTTGGCCTGATATTTTCATTTAGCATGGAAAAGATACTCAAACACACTTATACGGACAAAAAATGGCCTGTTGGAAAACAAGTGTGGGATGATGGATTTTATGTATGTATATATTAGTCTACTGTAAATTGTGTATAATTTGCTTAATTACCATTGTTGTATAAAAATGTAATTTTGTACTTTTGTCACTTCTAAACTTCGTTTTAATAATTTGTGAAAATTCTTCCACAATTTTACATTTTGGGAATTTCATTGTATTGGTCATTGCACATGGTGTGTTAGATAGTATGTCTTTGCTATTGTCATAATACAATGTGTGTTGATGATACAGTGTATGATGTTGGATAGTAGATCAATGGGTATTTGTCACTATATATGGTATATCGTGAGGTGAGGTGATGGATAGCAAATGACCAAACACTGGTCATTACACACGGCGTGTTGAATATTATGTGTAGTGTTTTGGAAGGAGATCAAAGGGTATTTGGTCACAACACATGTCATGTTGATGGCATAGTATCAGGTGCTGGGTAGTAGATGAATAAGTATTGGCAAATACACACGGTGTGTTGGATCGTGGATCATGTTTTAGTATTTCGCTAAGTAATGGATGGTAGATCGCTATTTTACTTGTTACTCCATAAAGATCAACACCAATTTTGCAACATTAAGGCCTTAAATTCTCTTAGAGACCTATATCCCCACCGCCACCCCTACCCCCAAGTGTTAACTTCTGCAGAGCATGCAAGTGCCACATATTGCTAGTGGCGGGGAATAAAGCATCTAATTATCCTTATTTTCAGACTGAGGACAGACCTAAACTTTACTGAAACAATCACACCCGGGCCATACATACTTAGAATATGAATCAAGTAAATTGAAGTTTTGTTGTTTAAGAAATCGTAATGGTGTAATGTAAATAAAACAGAGAATAGAACAAAAGAAAGTGACAGAAAAGCAGAGAAAGACGGGGGTGGGGGTTTGTATTATCTACACACTACGCATCTAATGAGTATCGAGAGAGAGAGAGAGAGAGAGAGAGAGAGAAAGAGAAAGAGAGAGAGAGAGAGAGAGAGAGAGAGATGTGGGGTCTTGGACTATGTATACAATAAACGTTTAATGAGTATCTCGAGAAACAGTGATCAGGAAATAACTTAAACGAAAATTATATATATATATATATATATATATATATATATATATATATATATATATATATATATATATATATATAAACTTACAAAAGGTTAAAATTAGAAATTAACATAAATAAAATTTCTTGATCAAATTCCGTCTTGTCTCCTAAAGAATTCACAATAAGATTAGCGATATTCATTTTTGTCATTATGAACATTGTCTTTCTTGATATAGAAGTTCAGTTTATCGACGAAAGTTCAACAGGTACTTTGTTCGTCCTGACTTTCAAGATTTAGGAAGCTTATTCTTGCAAAATTTGTAAAATTTAAGCGTCATTTTATAGACGATATTTCTGAAACAGATTACCAATTTTGTTTAAACTAATCTAAGCGGAAGGTTCAAATATAGGTAGAAATATCACCATTTCTATAATTTGACTTTACGTATCTTCATACCAGTTGAAATTCATATATTATATATGTTATCCATTTATGTTTGGGTTTTTTAAAAAAGGCCAGAATCAACATGCGAGACCGTCTTGCTATAAACAACACTTGACAATTCATTTTCCTTTCAATTGTTGAGTGACAGTCAAAAGTTAATTATACTCATATTTACAGTGATATCTAGTGGATGCCTGCTTAATTCTGCATGCAATATCTAGACTGGAGAACGTTATTGTAATTTTGTTTTTATTTCCTTAGAAAATGATCATGGAATATTACCCATTAGATTTATATTTTCATATAACCAGTGTTAAATCCCCTAGGTACGTATTTGTACAATGGCTGGTTAGCTGTAGAACCAAGTCCAACTCGAAGTTCAGTTTAAGAGCCATTTGGACTTCGTCCAAGCCATTGTCATGCAAAGCTCTTGAGTTTTAAAAAGAAAACGCATAAATGATTTAATGATCAACTATTTCTAAATTGTAATCATCCCAAAAATTGCAACTGATCGATGTATCTTGGAGAAAAAAATTATTTTGTTTTTGTTAAAATGAATAGTTAATTTCAAATCCTTGCAGTATTGTAGAGCAATATAAACTCTCTTTGAGTTTATTTCGGTCTGAGCTCATATGACAGCATCATCTACATAAAGAAGCATTCAGTCCTCGAATAACTTTGTAACATCAAATGAAAAATTAATTAACACATTTCACGAACTTGGATAAAGCAATAACTTTTTAAAGCAATCAGCTTTTAGTGGTACGTATCGCACTGAAATTGATTCAAGTACGACACCAGCATGGATGTAGATCGTATTAATTGCACGTGCATTGATTCAAATCTTAATAAATTAGGAGAGTGCACTGATGCAATTAGTTCGTTAAACATTTGCGTTTAGTTCTGTTTTTCAGACGCTATTGCCTGTTGAGTAATGTATCTTTGCATACTGATACTTCATGAAGACTAAACAAATTTTGTTTCGTAAGCAAAGCGTTTTCAGTGCTTTTCTTGTTTATAAAATGCTTTTAACAAAATTTGCATGAGAATTAGTTAGGAGTTGTTTTAAAATAAAATGAATTACCCGCTTGCAATAGCATTTGCAAATTACGTTTGCAACGGTGCTGTCAAGAGTAAGTTTAAAATAAAAGAATTCGGCTTGCAAATCTTTGTTCCTTCACGGTTATTTATCGCGTTGCTTCCAAAACATCAATTACTGAAGCAAATATCTTATCAGATTTGGCGGATATGAAAGTCAAAATGTCAGGGGCCTTTACCTGAAAAATAATAGCCAGAAAAGAACAAATGCTCTACATCTCTGATAGATGCTTTTCTTTGCTAAATGAATGTGACGACTGTCCATGCAAGGTGAAGAAACTATGAGAGTTATTTCCGAGGTTAAATAGATGACATATTATGTACGTCTTACTGCGTTTGAAGAAGTAATACATGTTTCTTGGTCCCATCCTCCTTTTTGCTGTTTGCTACAAATTAATTTGTTAACAGAATAATACTCTGACTGTCGGTGGATAACCCCACAACCAAAAGCAAATAACTTAAACCAAGATCTGCCCACGGATAATGGTCAGGTTCAAAGAGTAGACTTGAATTTAGTCGGCTCACTACAGGGAGTGCGTCAGACACGGTAAACATGGTACCGTTGGCTCAGGTGCATGGTCAGGCCGTGACTAATGATCAAGATTCAAATAGTCTGTGCCCTGTGGTGACACAAGCAATCACATTTTTATACTGAGGATCATCACGTGATTACAATCGTAATTGTGTCGAGAAGACTACAATAAAATAAACACGTATTAGTAGTCCTTGTATTTGACTAATGTGAGCAGTTGTCAAATAAATAAATAAACAAATAGGTCAACGGTCATATATTTACATCAAAAGGTAGTATTTAACGAAAATGTTGGAATATCACAAAAGCCAAAATACTTCATTTCTTCTGTGCAACAGTAGATAATTGAATTGTTGAGTTAGCGCCAAGTTTTTCTCCAAAGAGATGATAAATCCTATAAACATTATCTGGTCACGGTGGTGAGAGACACTGCAGACGACATTATGCATACCTCAGAAGTCTTCATCACACTCAACTCAGTGTTAGAAGTTCAACGCATACGTTGATGTTATTCACCAACAAAAGACCATATATTCATTGCTACATGTTGAATAAATAAGCAGATGACAACGATAATAACGGTAGCCATGTTGTCATCGTTACTAAATAAAAACATATATTAAAGTGACACCCTCTCACTCTACCAGGCACGGTTTTTCTATCATCAAGTTTCCTCGATCCGTGATTCCCGTTCCTACAGCTTACCTCGTTTGAATAATATAGATATGGATGGGCATTCAGTAGGCAATTCTGTTGAAACCAAATTCTATCAAACTCCTAAAATGGTGAGGAGGAGGAGGAAGAGAATGAACTTTATTGTAATTACGACGATACTGCTTATCAATGATTTCTCGCAAGAGCCCTTCGATAAAATCATTGGAAATTCTACCTCAGATCAATTCTCTATTCACTAAAAATGAACATTATAGACATCGTACAAAAACAAAAACAAGAACTAGACACAGTCAAATGAGTTGAGAAAACTGTTGTTACCTATCCTAACCAATATTAATACACCTTTACAAGTGGATGAGAACTGCCGTAACGTTCATTGTTTGTTTTTGGTTGTTGTTAGAGTTTTTTGTTTGCTCGTTTCTTCCTTTCTTCCATGCTCGTTTTTAACAGGCACAGGTGATGTTGCTTTGGTTAATGGGACGTTGAAGCTAGCCGCACCACAGCTCATTAAAACTCATGATCATTAAAGGTTTAGGTGTGGGAAGTGTACAGTACACAAGACACCGTCTTGTTCTCAATCATCCACCAGGAAGAGAGAAGAACGTGCCGTTAATGAATGGTCAGCCGAACGTACCTCGCTGATTGTGAAGAATGACCAGTATAGATCGTTATCAGAGATCAAAGGACCGCCGTCATAATTAGCGCTCAGCTTTGGCACGTGCTGGAAGATGTTCAAAGAAAAACGTGCTGATACCGCCAGGTGCCGACGTGAGTTTAGACTATATTTTTACTTGTCTATAATGATACACAATCAGTTCATTCCAAGAAAAGAAGTGAGCTTACACTCGCCATAATATCGCGTAGTTTTATTTTCATATTGATCAATATTTTTCAAATATGTCCTTTGAATTTGGTCCAAACTTTCGGAATCTAACATGTTTACCTTCCCAAAATGAAATAGATCAAAGAGTGATTATTACAAACAAATACATAATGGCACGTTTACTGGAAAGAAAGAAAAAAATATATTGGGAACACTGATATAGTAAATGGCGTCAAAGTATCGTTAATTTGAATGTATGCACATAACAGAAATAGATTATATCAATTTTATTAACTGTTTATTGTACGAAATGGGACAACTGTTGTCCCTCGTAATGCAGCTCAATCATGGCTATCACATTCTCAAGTTTAATATATACTGACAGCCTTTGATGTTTAATGTAAAAGATATCCGAAGCTACATTAAGATCTACTTTACGGAAATTAAATGATAACACGTAATATGGATTTGTTCATCTGCAGTGCCCATGGCTTCAAAAAAATCATCAAGGAGATAAATTCGCAAATAGACGTCACAGATGGGTTTATGATTTCGTTCTTTATTCTGAGTCCTGTCCTTACTTTGCTGACAAGAAACGACGAATACTTTCTGGAATTGAATCCTGTTACGTCATCGCTTTCGTTTAAGAGAAAGAAATAAAAACAGTAGTTAGGTACTTCTCGCACAGATCTAAACATAAATATAATCTTATAAAAAGTCTTCTCACATTGACTGTTGTTATTATCAAGTGTTTGCAAATTGCCTAGTTTTAGGTCTTAGGTCTACTGTATTAGCTTTGTTTCCTGTCTTTGGGATTGTATTTTGCATGTTTCGATTTCATTATCGGGTTTGATGTTATAGATAGATAGAAATGTTATACACTATTAATGCTCAGTGTCACTTATTTTGCCAGTGTCACGCTTAGAATTTATTTCCAAACAATTGGAGGAAGTGGGTATAACAAATTTAACAACCTCTGCTTAGCATCTAATGAACTAATGATTTCAAGAAAGTATCAAGGCCGATAAATCTAAATCTGAATCTCTCTCTCTCTCTCTCTCTCTCTCTCTCTCCAGGCTGACTGATTGAACTCTAAGAGAAATTGTTAAGGAAGATTTCATCGTGAATCTTTATTTCCGCTAAGAAGAAAACGTCACATGCTTCACATCGGAAATACCTTAACAAGAAACAACTTAAAATTATATCCACCGATTTCTGAGACGTCTTTAATAAACCTCGTCTTTAAATAATGCTTTCGACGGTTTCTGACAATGTTTTTTTTCTCTCGAATTTCTTCACTAGTGATAACCCATTTTAACAACGTGTCGTCGTCGGTGCCTTTGATGTCTGTAGCCAGAGATTCCCCGCCTCGTTCTTTTGATCAGAATCGAACTTTTCCCCGCAAGGTTTGTCCCCATAATTAGTCAACACGTTTTCAACTCTATAACGACACACTTTCTATCTTCATGACATCTCCAAATCTCTACGGGGTACATTAAACTAATGATCAGCAATACATAATGCGCGGTGATAAAATTTCCAAGCTTCTTTTATTATAGGGGTAGATTCTTCCGATTCGTTCTTGTGATCTTTCTTTTGAACCGTAGGTTTTGATTTCTGTTAACAAAACGTTAAGACCGGATGCTTCCCGGGTAGGCAATAATATCATACACTCTAAAGAAATGCACAGCTTTCTTTTAATCATCGATTCCGCAAAAAAAAAATTAATAATTTCCTAGCATAGTCACTTCTTAATTAAATGTATTGAAAAAGTATCCGGTCAAGGCCTCTTATTTTATGTGAAAATCGTTTCAAAGATTTAAACTTAAAATCATGGCTCAAAACACAACTGCGGGAAAGCTTCTTGAGTGTATATACGTTAATGCAAGTTATTATACTTGTAACAGTATCAGAGTTAAGGTCAATAAAGCAGTATGGTTCTTATTTGTACATTATGATAAACAAATGGACAAATTATCATTTTTATAATATATCATTTGGTTTTAATTTCGTGCTCCAGCAACTTGGAACAGTTCAGCAAACCGGTATAGTTTAAAGTGACTATGTGCCTGGATATAACATAATACTAGTTGAAGTGATCTTCAATAAAAATAGCGATGAAAATTCAAAGAAAATTCATGGCAAGCATAAATAGATATTGAATTGTTCTTTTTCAGTCGGGGATATCATTTCTGTCGAGCTCAGTGTTATTCTAGTAATGTCATAAATTTTTTCAAACGTGTAATCATATCTTGTAACACAAATTGAGAATAGTTTTATTGTAATTTTTGAAATTATTATAAATATTACATTTATTTTAATACATCAGGAAATTTCGAGAAATTAAATTTCTGGTTATATCAGTATATCAAACACTATTCAATTCATGGTCCAGTCGGACCTGAAGGGTTAAAAAAACACACACACACAAAGAAAAACAATTTCAAGAACAGTCAGCAGACTGTAAAGAAAATATCTGAGGCGAAAACAAATAATAGTTCTAACATTTTGTACGCATCATTAATAACGGTACAAATCTACATTCTATTAAATTCAACAGTTTTTAGGGACTGAGAATGGAATAGATTGAGGACTTAGCATGGTGTCACTTAGATACGCTATAACACATTGAAAAATCTACTTGGACAAAGATGTTAAGATATAAGATAAAGGCCATGGTCATTCAGCATACGCTTTGTGGGTCATTGACCAATATGTGACGGTCAAATGTTTAAAAAATTGGATAATTGAGGAATAAAATTAAAGTGTTGGATACACGTTTACTGGTTTGGTGTAAAATATGTGGTAATGTTTGCATTTGAAATTTGAATGTGTGGATTTCATTAAACTTGTGTGACTATTCACATATTACCCATCAGGCTTGGGTTTAGCAGTTCAGAAACTCGAGATATATTTAAAATAGCAAAGACAATTTTGGCGTAAAGTTTCGCTCACGCACATCAAATAAAACTAAACTGATTAATTCAAATTACGTATATGTCAATAGCACTCGAATAGACAAGAAAACGTGGCTGAAAAACGATATACACTATTGTAAAAATATAAAAAAGAACTGAAGCACTTACTAAACCATTGTCAAAAGAAAAGAAATCTGAAACAAAATTGAAAGACATAATAAACCACTGAAACCTTACTACTGAAAGACACTATCAGCTACTGCCTAAAAACAATACCATCTCATCCCCTTGAACTTGGCATTGTATGCTGCGTCTGTTTGTTAATCACTCCAAAATACAACTTGTTAAGCGTAAAGAACATTCTGGATATCTTTGTACCGTTTAAGCGTCAAAATTCTATATAACTTTGTACTGTTCAAGCGTTAAGAACGCTCTGGGTATCTTTTTATTATACGCTCACATGTTTCTCTCCGTTAACTATATACAGTGTCAGAATTGTTCAGTATTTTACGCTATTGCACTCGCGCTCAACTTCATATTGAACTCACGTGTGCCCAATATTGTATTAGGAACTACTTTGAAAACAAATCATGTACACTATCGTGTAGACACTTTACAGTTTGGTTGATTAAATTAGTTTCTGAATAAACTAAACGAGATGTTTCGTGGGATGACATACTAGCTGCTTTGGCAGATTCCGCGTTAATGTTTTTGATACAATGTTTCGGATTTAGGCTAGCTATAGACGTCAGACAGTGTCCTTACAAATAACATGCAAGTGACAAAGGGTAAACTGTCTTTTTTATCTGGTAATAAGAATCGCAAAAAATATACTTGCAGTTTTACATCCTGAATTTCCTCCAAATCTACTCTTTTAGTTCTACAAATCCGAATTACATGAGCCATGTCATGGGTTCTCAAGCTTGATTACACATATCGATATTGTACTGCAATTTCTACTATATTCCCAATGCAATTACATCCTCCTTACTGCATTCAAAATGAAATTAATATTAAATTCCATAGCGTTGTTTTGATAATTGCAATTGAAAGACTTCATATTTTCCCCCACATTATGGTTTCAAACATTCAGTGGGAGAACAGAAACAAGCTTGCAGATGTCAACACGTTTCTCCCTCGCTGCTTCAATCCGATGTATTTCATGTAGAATTGGCACAGATAAATCCAGTCCATAATCACGAAATTTCGTAGAACCGACACAAATACCAAACTCTATTCTTCCCAGATAAAATGGAAAAGTTGTTGCAGTGCGCTTTCATTAACAATATGACTCCAAATTTCAATTTTAAGTAAACCAAAACACCAATTTTTTTTTTCGAAAGCTATGTCTACTGCGCGACTAAGTTCAGATTTATTTGGGCGGAGTTATGTGCGCATTAATAATGTTGTTGTTGTGTAATGATGAATCTGCTGTTGTGTATTTAGTTTTGAATAAGTCATACATTCAGTTACTTTCTTCTTGTAGTGGATTTTTGTTTATATAATTAAGCTTTTGGTAGAATAAGAAAATGAGCATATAATAAAAAGGTTACTGCATTTGTATGGGAAAATATGAACTCGTTTTGTCGGATGGATATACTGCGCTCACAAGGTCGTGCAGTATTTCCATCCGAGAAACTTGTTCATATTTTCCCATACAAATGCAGTAACCTATAAGTACCGTTCAAGCGTAAAGAAAGTTCTGGATATCTTTGTACCGTTGAAGCTTAAAGAAAATTCTGGATCACATTGTACTGTTCAAGCGTAATGAGCATTTTGGATAGCTTTGTACTGTTCAATCGTAAAGAATGTTCTGGATAGCTTTGTACCGTTCAAGCGTAAGGAACATTTTGGATATATATGTACATTCAAGCCTAAAGAACATTCTATATATCTTATTACCGATCAAGCGTAAAGAAAATTCTGGATACCTTTGTACTGTTCAAGCGTAAAGAGCATTTTGGAGATCTATGTACCGTTCATGCGTATAAAAAATTCTGGATGTCTTTGTATCGTTAAAGCGTAAAGAACGCCCTGGATATCTTTGTACCATTCAAGCGTAAAGAAAATTCTGGATAACTTTGTACCGTTCAATCGTAAAGGATGTTCTGGATATTTTTGTACCGTTCAAGCGTAGAGGCAATTCTGGATAACTTTGTACCGTTCAAGCGTAAAGGCAATTCTGAATAACTTTGTACCGTTCAAGCGTAAAGAAAATTCTGGATAACTTTGTACTGTTCAATCGTAAAGAACGTTCTTGATATCTTTGTACCGTTCGAGCCTAAAGAACATTCTTTATATTTTTGTGCCGTTCCAGCGTAATGAATATTCTGGATAACTTTGTACCGTTCATTCTGTGTATATTTTTTACCGATCAAGCGTAAAGAAAATTCTGGATAACTTTGTACCGTTCAATCGTAAAGGATGTTCTGCATATTTTTGTACCGTTCAAGCGTAAAGAACGTGCTGGATATATTTGTACCGTTCAAGCCTAAAGAACGTTCTGGATATCTTTGTACCATTCAAGCGTATAGAAACTTATGGATATTTTTGTACCGTTCAAGCGTAAAGAACGTTCTGGATATATTTGTACCGTTCAAGCGTAAAGAACGTTCTGGATATCTTTGTACCATTCAAGCCTAAAGAACGTTCTGGATATTTTTGTACCGTTCAAGCCTAAAGAACGTTCTGGATATCTTTGTACCATTCAAGCGTATAGAAAATTATGGATGTCTTTGTACCCTTCAAGCGTAAAGAACGTTCTGGATAACTTTGTACCGTTCAAGCGTAAAGAGCGTTCTGGATATCTTTGTACCGTTCAATCGTATAGAAAATTATGGATGTCTTTGTACCGTTCAAGCCTAAAGAACGTTCTGGATAACTTTGTACCATTCAAGCCTAAAGAACGTTCTGGATATCTTTGTACCATTCAAGCGTATAGAAAATTATGGATGTCTTTGTACCGTTCAATCGTATAGAAAATTATGGATGTCTTTGTACCGTTCAAGCCTAAAGAACGTTCTGGATAACTTTGTACCATTCAAGCCTAAAGAACGTTCTGGATATCTTTGTACCATTCAAGCGTATAGAAAATTATGGATGTCTTTGTACCGTTCAAGCCTAAAGAACGTTCTGAATATCTGTACCATTCAAGCCTAAAGAACGTTCTGGATATCTTTGTACCATTCAAGCCTAAAGAACGTTCTGGATATCTTTGTACCGTTCAAGCCTAAAGAACGTTCTGGATATCTTTGTACCATTCAAGCGTATAGAAAATTATGGATGTCTTTGTACCGTTCAAGCCTAAAGAACGTTCTGGATAACTTTGTACCGTTCAAGCGTAAAGAGCGTTCTGGATATCTTTGTACCGTTCAATCGTATAGAAAATTATGGATGTCTTTGTACCGTTCAAGCCTAAAGAACGTTCTGGATAACTTTGTACCATTCAAGCCTAAAGAACGTTCTGGATATCTTTGTACCATTCAAGCGTATAGAAAATTATGGATGTCTTTGTACCGTCCAAGCCTAAAGAACGTTCTGAATATCTGTACCATTCAAGCCTAAAGAACGTTCTGGATATCTTTGTACCATTCAAGCCTAAAGAACGTTCTGGATATCTTTGTACCGTTCAAGCCTAAAGAACGTTCTGGATATCTTTGTACCATTCAAGCCTAAAGAACGTTCTGGATATCTTTGTACCATTCAAGCGTATAGAAAATTATGGATGTCTTTGTACCCTTCAAGCGTAAAGAACGTTCTGGATAACTTTGTACCGTTCAAGCGTAAAGAGCGTTCTGGATATCTTTGTACCGTTCAATCGTATAGAAAATTATGGATGTCTTTGTACCGTTCAAGCCTAAAGAACGTTCTGGATAACTTTGTACCATTCAAGCCTAAAGAACGTTCTGGATATCTTTGTACCATTCAAGCGTATAGAAAATTATGGATGTCTTTGTACCGTTCAAGCCTAAAGAACGTTCTGAATATCTGTACCATTCAAGCCTAAAGAACGTTCTGGATATCTTTGTACCATTCAAGCCTAAAGAACGTTCTGGATATCTTTGTACCGTTCAAGCCTAAAGAACGTTCTGGATATCTTTGTACCATTCAAGCGTATAGAAAATTATGGATGTCTTTGTACCCTTCAAGCGTAAAGAACGTTCTGGATAACTTTGTACCGTTCAAGCGTAAAGAACGTTTTGGATACCTTTATATTACATACCCATTTTAATCGAACATGGCTGATATGGTGGTTTGATACAAATGTTCAATCTGTGATTCCGTATTGCATATTCCGTATGGCACGTCTAAAAATTCCATATTGCACACCCAGCCTGGAACTACTTTAGCGACTTGAAATATTAAATAAAACTCCACTTATAAAATAACGAGAATGATTTATTGCTATACATTGCCGTTTAATAAATTATGTCACGTTTGCAATTTTAAGAAATACGGTCATATTGGGTGATAATAGAAGAGTACGCTTAGTAGCGAAGTGCATTTATGTGCATTTCATGGTATCTAAGGCGAGACATTAGTGTAAGTTGAGGTGGACAAGACTAATTTGGAAATAATGTCTGACAATGAGTTAAAGATGAAGATGGTGTGCAAAGTGACATCAAACATAAGAGAGAGAGGGGGAGGGGTTCGAGTATTTTCAAGACTTGAGGCATGGTTAAAAATTCCACCTGTTTAATTCCCAAGAGACATTACATAATGTAAATCATCAAAAATACCAAACGTAGCTAAAATTCATTTCAGCTTCAGAGTTTCAAAAATGTGGTCGGCGAGATTATGTTTTCAAGGAGCATGTTTAAGTCGAGGGATTTACAATTTGTCTATTAAAATTACAGAGGACTCGAATTTGTTTAGAAAATTTGTGGATAAACATTTGGAACATAAAGGTAGACGTATCACAGAGAGCGGCAACAGCTTTGATTGTGACGCAAATGTAGAAGAATTATTTCTTGTTACAATGTTGATGAGACTTTTCTCAGCACTGGGGGAAACAATGTATGTTGGAATTTTAAATTCTAAACTATTGTTTACAATTTCCTTTTTAAAATATATCCAAATGAATATTAAAAATGAAGTACGCTTGTTGGAAAGAGACCGATTCTTCGTTTTCTTATAAACATATTCTTAAATTATGACGTCAATTTCAATTCATCATCATCAATACTAGCTTGTATTAAATGAAAACATACAAATATATAGTTGAATATAATTTAAATTAATGAGCATTCAGCATATAATTGAATATATGTTATTACTAATAGTCTGTGAAATTTGCCATGAGATATGCTTCGAAGTAGAATGTGACAATTCAGTAAGTAAACAGAAAGAAAAATGGTCACTTTCTGGTCCAAACCTTATCTTCCATTCGAGAAGTAAGGGCAAATTAAAATTGCCTGTGAATGCAGAGTAAATCATTAATATGTCATATACAAAAGAATTGAAATTCAAAGCTGAATAGTAAAGCTATATCTTTAACGAAGACAGATCAATGACGCAACAGTAAGGTATATAGTTATAAGCATAACCCTGTTTAGGTAACTGAGAGTTGTACATCTTTCACAAAAACGCCAAACGCCTAAATCAACTTTTATTAAAGTATACACTTGAAAAATTAAGTGTGAATGTGTGAATAAAAATAGGATATGTAATAAATACAAAACCACTCAATTATTTTGTTCCGATTTGGGGGAAAGAACTTGTCTGATACGGAGTAGGAACACACGTATCGGCCTAACCGTATCAAACTCGATCTTTCCGCCCATTTAGAACAAAACACAAATGTAGTTTTGCGTGTATACCGTTTAAGCGCAAAGAACGTTCTGGATATATTTGTACCATTCGAAATGACTGACAATAAATATTATGTAATGCATGTAAGTCAAGATTAAAAAAAAATGTAATATACTTTTGCCATTCTTATTGTCAGCTAATTAAGATGTTTTTATGCCTAGTCACTTTCATGTTTCCCTAGCTATGTTATGACTTGTATGACGTCTGTCGCTAGCCTAAATCCGAAACATTGTATCAACAAAGTTAACGCGGAAAATTGCAAAGAAGCTGGTGTGTGACAAGAATTTATCGTCGTCTTCGCCTATTGGCTCTGAGACCATCACTTTTCTACGAAACGAGAACCTTCAGTTGCATTTTTCACCACGAAATAAGTACTTTCACTAATAAAATGCTACGTATCTGATAGATATGCGATAGACCTTGCCCTCAGTACATATTTCTCCTAAATAACTGCTTAAATGATCAGAATGATATTTTCAGTTTTGCGTCTCTCATGTTTGTTGTGGACATTGCGAATATCGCGATCATTCATTTGCTTGTTTGAAAGTTTCATTTGTGCCTCATTAAACTCGTCCACATTGTTCATTTTATCATTTCTATTTTCAAAAAGACAAAACAGCTGTTTTAGTTCATCCACAAATTTACTACACTGCAGCCTAAGGTCTGCTACACGTGTGTACATGGGTTGTTTACAAAGTAATCCATTATAGAATATATTATTTTATTCACACGTGTCGTGCACGTGCTTGTAATATGAAGGTGTTCAGCATCGTAGAATAATGCACGATTCTAACAATGTAAAGTTAACGGATTTAAAAAGAGTATATAATGAAACTCTTTTTTTCTCTTGGACATAATTCATCAAAACAGCTAGCTTCGACCATATGTTATCCAGTCGAACGTGTAAACAATTTGGTGGCATTATCTCGAAATAATGATTTTTTTTTAGTTTCCCGGTAAACTCGAGACATATTTTGAATACCCTTCAAAATGCAGATGAATTTAAAGCTATCTAGCTACGCCATTATCTACGGTGTATAAAATAAAGAAAAAACACACACAAAATTAAATCCCTAAGATGTTTTGGTTTAGTTAGCATCAACGCTTGTCTTCATAGTTCGTTTTTATAGTACTTTTTAATTTATGTGACACACACAAGTCGGGTTAGATCAGTTGACGTGTGACAGAACTGGATTTTGGTATTCCAGAAAGTTTGCATGTGAAAAAAGATTCAATAGGTTCAATTGTCAATGTATTACCTACTAATATACTAAAAAATTGAGATTTGCCTCTGTCACCTCCCCAGAAACATCAAATTTAATTTTTAAATACTAAATTTAAACACGTATTTTAAGAGTAGTATAAATTATTGGTATTTCAAATACATTTACAAATATATTTAACTCAAAGTGAATACTAGTGTAATGGAAATGAAAGATAAAGTATAGCATGTACTGCGATCGAATTCAGATTATATTAAACTCCTCTTCATTATTTGCAAAGTCATCAAGTTAAGAAAAGATATCGAGTTCAAAATGATTCGAATGATTTCCGTACATTTTGATCACTGTGTATGTTGAGATGACCTCTTTGTATTCGTAATGTTTATTTCTAGAATACAGCTCGAATTTTAGCTTGAGTTTTACTTTAAGCTTGGACCAAAATCAACGATTTCCTTTTATTACGTAACTACCATTTCTTATACAAAGCAACGCAATTTAAGAGTTGCATTTATTTTGTACGCTAAAGGAGCAAATTATAAAATACTTGATAATCCATCTCTGAAAATGAACGAATTCTAAAGACATCCGATTGATTAATGCCAAAAAATATACCATATAAAGATGGTCTTATTTCATTAGAATAGTAAACAAACTTAGTCACGTTTAAGTACCAAACAAACTTCCGTCACACTTAAACATGCACCAAGAACAAAGTGGCTTCAGAGTGCCCAGCTCCAGCAGATACGGTTTGATCTCATCCATGGGAAATTGATGACATCGGTGAAATTATGACTTCATAATGTGAATGATGTCAAAATAACACTGGCTTGAAAACGTTTAAATAAATAATGCAATATTTTCCAAACTGATGCAAATTCTACTTTTCTTTAATTAAGGATGTGAATTGGTATGCTTTGTTTTCATTATTAATATTATTTTATCTTAGCAAACAAAGGCAGCTAGGCTTAGTGCCCCAAACGTTGGGGCACCTCGAGTTCATGATCTTAACTAACCAAGGTTCCTATATGTTAACCCTATCGACACACTGTATATCAATCCGGTATTTCAGCACTTTGTCCTAGCGACATCTCTTGGGAGTCCTAGTTGCCATTCTTAGTATATAATGCCAACTAACTAAGAGCGCGTAAGAGCATTGCTTTATACATCGGCCGAAAATGGAATGGGCAACTAACTTCAAAAGGATACTGCCTAAGTTTAACATCGAAAGTATGACTACGTACCAGGGATAAGACATTACAAGCGTATTTGAGGGAAAGGATGCATTTTTTATCCAACACGGACCGCCAGTAGAAAATTGCTTATTTATGACTCCATTCCAGTTGTGTGTTCCCTTTCTTTCGATCATGTAGAAATAATGTTCAAATTTTAGCAACATGATTTTGATTGGATGCGGTGGCTTATCGCCGCATCCAGTTAAGTTCACAGACGCGAAGCAATGAAATATCTGTTCGATCCGTCAAGGTGTAAATGGGGTTAACATATCGGAACCTCGGTTTTTTCTTCCCCTGGCACTGGCTTGTCTATCGATAGAACTACGATGAAAGCAGGTGAGTGCCGGGTGACAGGTTAAGAACAAATGACTTACTACAAAGCATTATATTTGTGTGTGATTATAAATAGACTGCGTCCATGGCATTTACACATTTTATGGATCAATAAATGATTACTATATATGACGGTGGTCAAACTTGAGGTAGCTCAGAATCATTGGTCCTAAATTAATTATTGGGAATATGTCTCTGAGTTTGTTTTTCATGTTTTCGGTGAGTGTGTATTATTATGTTCATTGTACAGGATAGAGAGCTCGGATCATACAAAATCTCAAAGCAAACTTGTCTAAGAAAGCGTTGTCGCAAAAGTATTGATGTGTAAATTTAATAGTGAAATCATAAGGGAATCATACACAGTGATGGCAATTTACAGGAAATATTTATCGGAGTTTCAATGAAATAAAACCATAATTTCTACAGTCCTAGAAACAAGTGGTTATATCGGTAAAAGCCGTAACAGAAAGTTAACTTTCATCGAGCTACATTTTTTTTTTTTTGGGGGGGGGTATTTGACGAATATGTTATGTGCTGCCGACATAAATACAACTGGTACTTTTTAATTTTCTTCTCATCCAAGAATTCAGTACACTTACTGTAATTATCAAATCAGTAAATAAGGAAAGAATAAACTTGAAAGGAACAATTTTGATTTTGAACCCGTCTACACAAGGAGGTGGAAGAAAGAATTAATATACCGCTCTCTCACAATTGTTTCTTTGATCGTCGTTTATATTTCTTGTATTCGGCCCTCTTACTATTTTAGGATACGATACCGACACTCCATTAACTATGGGTCAATTAAGGCAGCAATCAGACATTGATAGGAGAAATCTCTCTCTCTCTCTCTCTCTCTTTCTCTCTCTCTCTCATTTATGTATTTAATTATCAGCTGCATATGCAACAGCTGATGTTGCTAAAACCTTTTAAAAAAAATTAGAATACACTTTGTTTTTCTTATGAAAAGAAGCCTCTCTGGGAAATGGTATTATTCAAATTAAATATAAATAATTTACAATTATTAAAGTCATGAATGTATCAGACGAATGTTCTTAATGTGTTAGTACCTCCGGGAAATAGACACGTTTTAATCAAGTCACATCAACCCCTCCCCAATCAAATAAATTCACTTGGATCAATAATAGGTTGTTCTGTTGGGAAATAAACAGTGTAAAGAACATCATGATGTTATCACACACACACACACACACACACACACACACACATATATATAAGTAAGTAATCAAAATGGTTCGATAGACAATATAAAAGCCCTCTTCAAAACAGTTCATGATCCAATACGGAGAACTCTACTGCTTGCCAACAGATCAGTATCTTCAAAGAGCCAAAGAAAACACATCGATAAACAAAGATCTAAGAAGCTAAATATTTCTCCATTTGTTATCCCACTTAAGTATTTGCCTGTTGTGTAGGATAAAGAGTTCGACGTGTGTGATTTAAACGCATCTAGTCCAGACCTCAATATAGATTTGTATGATTATCGTCTGCAAACCACTGCACGCGGCAAATCTCAAGCGCACACGTCAAATTCCTCGGATTACAGAGCAAGAGGCATGGGCCTCGAATGGTGCAGGAAACTCTGTAATGTAAGGGATACGTTTATTTTACTTTAAGATCACAGATATTGGCGCTTACACATTCAACTTGTTGTGTATCACGCCGTACGAAACATCAAAGGGGTCTGTAGAATGAACCGAAGCTAAATTTGTCGCCCAGGTTATTCATTAACGTTTATTATTCACAATTGTTTGATAATTTTCTCGTCTAGCTACCGTTAGATTCTGCAATGTGGGGGACATTTTCGGCAAAATGAACAAAGAATTGT
Organism: Sinohyriopsis cumingii; assembly: GCA_028554795.2. Taxonomy (NCBI): domain Eukaryota; kingdom Metazoa; phylum Mollusca; class Bivalvia; order Unionida; family Unionidae; genus Sinohyriopsis; species Sinohyriopsis cumingii. The sequence continues at coordinate 80,720,635 of CM068829.1, read as the reverse complement.
AATAAATGATATTAACATTATGTTGATGTTAGAGATAAATAGACACCCGAACAAAAGGTGAATGCACTTTTATTGTATTCAATTTAATTTCTATCCGACTTACATATCTGCGTAAGCCTGGTAATGAATTTCCTGAATAACAATTTTACAGCACAAATAACAACGTTATCGCATATGAATCATAGGCTCACCTTGAGCTGGTTATGAGAGAGAGAGAGAGAGAGAGAGAGATTCAAAATTGCTCGCTATCTACAGACATTACCTTTAAATGATAATACGTTAAATATGTTAGGGTCATTTAAGTTTAGCGAATGACCCGAGCTCAGCATACTGGCGCCGCCAATTTTTGTTTTCAGACTGTTGGTTTCTTATTTACTATCATATAAATTTAGCAAACATTTTAGTGGATATACTTTATTAAACGAAATCATTAAACATTTTTGCTATCCAAATCTTTGTGATATAATGTGCTGTTGTGGTCATAGCTCTATAAGAGTAACATCATTCGAACAGTGTATACATAGTGTATACTTGTGGAATAAAATCCTAATTATGAAAATCATCTTTTAAATGTTCAAAGAAAATTGTCACAACTAAGCATATAAAACTACTTAAACGTGGCCATTGTATATGCTCCGAGTAATTATAGTCGTGGTTTTCCTAAAAATGGCCAATCGTTGTTTCTAATTAGCAAATGTCATGATAGTAAAATGTAAAACACTAAAATAAATGACATCAAAATAGTAGTATTCTAAAAAAGCTGAAAATATTATTTTTTATCGACTGCAGCAAAATTCGGATTATATGGAGATATAGGCGAACATACGACATATATCCATTTCGCACTCTTTTCAACTCTCAAGGATTGCGTCTATTTATATTTAGATGCTTTCTTCACTGACTGGCTTGTTTTCATTACAAATATTATCAATGTAGACAAACCACAACATTATAAAATTGTACAGTCCGTTACAACTGGAAACTGCATGCATTGATGCCGCCAAACTTCACCGGCAACGCATTTGACGAATTTCCGGTGTAGTTTGATACTCTGATAAAACTATCTCACTCGACTTTAAATGTTGGTAATATACGGGTTTTAAATATAATGCATCTTTCCAGATACTACCCATATATCATTAAAATCACGAAGAAAATAATTCAGAAATCTGTCAGAATAATGTCTTCATAAAATCCATATTAGACGTTGTGAAGACCTCGCTTTCCATAGTCCTAACCCTAGTGTCGCTAAGTTACTCACAACTACTCTTCATTTTGAGATTTTACACTTATACCTTTTTAAAAAAAATATTTTGTCTAGTGGTAGTGGTAGAGATAGTAAAAATGATAAGAAAAATAATCTCCTCAATCCCAAAATGTGTCTAAATAGGGATCTTTTTAAGTCTTGACTACGAAGTCCTTAAATCTGAGGAAATCCTCAAACACTCCTCAGCGATAAACTTTTTTGAGAAGAATTAAATTTATTATTACTGTTTTTAATCCCTAATTCCTGCTTCAAATTTAGTCACAACTATGGGTGTCAATTAAGCTGTAAGAAAATAAAGACTGAGATGTCCAATGACGCCAGAACCTATGCGAGAATAATGTTGTCTCTGAAACGTTGAGTTTAGCTGACAAAGCGACCGTCAACATTTTACTACATTTCACATTTCAATACGGTATTATAAGCGTCCATGATTCTATGTCGATATTACCATCTATACACACACACACACACACACACACACACACACACACACACACATATATCCATTTCTATATCGTTCTTATTCGCCATCTTCAAAGGGGTACATCATTTTCAAATGGTCACCCTTGAGTACATATTTCAAACATATATCAAGAAAATCGTGACTGTCAGAGGCTTCAACGACATTTAGAAGAATCTATGAACAAAAGAGGTCACGGACTTAGAGGTTATACAACATATGTAGTACGAGAGTTACACGGCACAATTTCACAACCCTGTCAGGTGGTAAAAATGGCCATGAAACGTATGAGCAAAGATGGCATCATGGTTGACGTGCACGAAAATGGAGTAAAATAACTTTATGGTCATCTGAAGGAAGGAATGAAGAAACACAGAACGTTCTGTTGCAACCTGGCTGTGCAGAACTAGCAGCCATCAAACTGCAATGTTGCGGGGGAGAATATGTATGGATGACATATGTTTATGGAAGCCATATTTGACAAATTTTGTGCAGAAGTTAAGAATTCTAAATTTATATTTTTATGATTTTAATTTTGAAATTTAAATTCCTAAATAAACCAGTCAATCACATCAATTAGATAGTCTCGTGCTGGTAACAAAATTTCTGTACAGTCCCGAGACCAACACAAGCAAACTCTTGCTGGGTTAAAATCGCCGTTTTAGTTTACCCGACTAAGCAGCTATTTGGATTTAGATAACTTTTACAAGACCCATGTGTACAGCTATACTCAGATGTGATCTTGAAAAATAGAGATGATCTAAAATAATGGAATGATATTTTATGCATGAAACGCACCTAAAACTCTAGCAGATGTAGCGATTGCAGAAAAAAGTATCTATTATCAGCATTACTATCCCAAATACATCACGAATTCGCGTGCTGTTCACTATACAATTAAGCCTCCCATAAAGCCCTTTTTGTGCCAATGAAATAACATCTATACTAATTTAAACAAACGAATATGCAACTGATCCTCTGATATGGCTAAGGACCGTGAAAAGCCGAACTTCTTTAAAAGAGACGATTTGTCGCTTTGTAATATAAGGAAGGTACCTAAAACTGAACCCTTCAAAGAACCGAACACTTTCATTTTATCCTGTTTGTGCTTTGTGGGCAAATATCAGTTTTTTATGTTTTCAGCAGACTTACTCACAGAACAGCAGAAAACGCACAGTCTCGAAATTATTCGGCGAGTTTCATAAAGTTCATACAGCATGAGCACGGACGTAAAATTATGTTTATGACATGATGCAATGAGATGAATTTATTCAACGGACTGCGTTTGAAGTCTAGTATGTCACGTGACGATAGAATACAAAGAAAGAAGTACGATATTACCCCGTTTGAAAGCTATAGGTAATATTACATGTACTAAACACAGAAGACATACGGATTAATGAAAAACCACCTCAGTGAGGTCATTCATAAAATACAAAACAACGGCTGAATTGTTTGAAGAGACCTGAAAACCCACTTTAAACTAGTAATTGTGGCACACACTGGAGCAAACTGATATCTAATTGCTGTTTAAATTTATCTTTTAGTTATCAACAGGCAATTAAGCACGGTGGGACAGATTCTATAACAGTACCGGTCTCGCCCCATGTAACGTGGAGCTCGTGCGTTGCGACCCAGTCTGTGACTCACGATAAACTGCAACCTTCCGGACCAGAGATAATTGTGCATTAGGTACAGAATAAATTGTCTATGCAGTCAGATTTCCTTTTATATTCATTGAGAAGTTAGATATGGGAACAAATAATCTTTTTCCAGTACCAATCCCACCCCGCCCACCACACAATAGAGAGTTGTCGACTTTTGCATTGTACCTAACGGTAGAAGAATCCTAGCGATAGGGAAACAGATAGCATCCTATTGACGCATAGTGAGACATCTCCATCCCGATATTATTGTAAGGAAAATGCTGCTTATTATCACAACCTAATCGTACAAAGTAAAAAGTGATATTATTTTATCTAGTGCTACCTTACAAGAGCAAGCCTTGATTAAATAACATGTCAGAAACTATTCAATTATTTTGGATCTGTCATTTAAAATAGAAGTTATTGTCAGAGAACTGTTTGAATTAAAAACTGAGAGTCAAATGGGAGAATAGTAAAGGAAAATTCACTAGCAAGATACGTGTCTGGCTGAATAAGACAACTTGATATGTTTTGATACCCACGGCAAATATATGAGCCTTCTTTCTTATCGCAACTAAGCCATAACCTTCGCAAGCATTAACCCCACTTTCAATGTAAGAACTAAAGTCATTTATGATACACGATTCCATTTCAGCTGTAACATTGAACTATTGCAAAAATACATAAGAAGTAATAAGCGGAATTCGGAGGGGGAGGGATACTTTGAATTTTATCCAGCAATGTCAAACTAGCTTGTGAAATATCAGAATGTTAGTCCCAGTCTAAGACTTAACTGTACGAATTCGTGGTCATATCTCAACGATCGTGTGGATTATTACCAATTATCAAATTCCCTATGATCTATCACACAGTCTGCCTTCACACTCGTAAATTAGTTGTATGACTGTGCAAAAATTCATGTTGGTAAATAAAAAAAAGATTGGGCAATTTTGCAGGTCGTATTACAACTTATGATTTACTCCAGCGAAAGGCGATATGAATGTTATATTGTACATTTGAAATTAATTAAAAAGAAAGGTAACACATGATAATTTGTGGAGTATGTTTGGGGCGCGACGCAAGCTTTGGACCTGTCATAAATTTGAATGCTGTCTCCAGTAATTCAAACAAGTACCAGCCACAAACTCGAAAATGATCGGGTGTAACATGACAGTAAATTGTCAAGATTTACATAATAACCATAATAAGATGTCTCTGCAACTGATCAATTGGTACGATAACGGGAGCGTCGCGTTGTTCTCGCGACCCGCGGTGACGGTTTGTCCGGGGTATTGCGTTCACCAGTGGTCAAAAGCTAGGGTGCGGTACTTGACCTTAGCATGAAATGGACAAGAGACCCATTTTTTTGTTTGTTCCCTAATATTAAAAAATCAAACAAACAGGACTCAAGTTGCGAAATGTAACGCCCAGTCATTGTTGATGATACAATTTCAGTGTATTAGTCCGCAAACAACTGCAACTAATATGCGCCAAAGTAATGAGGACACCAGGCGCTTATACATAGATAGGCGCTTCGATAACCTTTGATTCGAATATGCGCCCTATAAATCAACTTTGCGGCAGGAAGTTGGCGAAAAAATATAATTTAAACTGTACTCATTAGTTACGAACCAAATCAATCAATTGCATAAGACTGCACTTTTTACTATATATATATATATATATATATATATATATATATATATTTTGCGGGACTAACTGTCACTATCAATTGTCATATTAGACTGCCCTTGTGCAGATAAACGTGTAGTTTGAGTTTCCTCTGACCCTGGTTGCGAGATTTGTATAGACATGTGACATGTGACTCGGGATACAAATGGCCAGATTCAGATCAAAGTTCAGCAACGACGTACTTTCGTATCGTCTGTCAGCGGATTAAAGACATGACGATTGCTATGCTCAAGATTTTTGAGAAAGTAAATCAAATTCCTATCGATTTCATACAGGTATATCTCAATGAAGGGTTGTACAAGTTTGCTGGGCCGGCTAGTAAGTGGCTACCCCATGCCAACACCAAATGGTGTCGGCGAATTCCAACTTTTCGACAGAGAATGGATTCTGACCCAACACTCCAACATAAATATCCAAATATCAAAAATGGGGTGACAAGGGTCATAGGAAACTCGGACTAATACACGTGTAGCATTCTAGGGTCACGTATACCGTTTCAAATGGAGTATTTCACTGAGATGTCAGCGTGCTTGGACTGTAGAGTGACGGCATTTACGAAGAGGTTCAAAACATGTCCAAACCAGGCAGAGTCGGTCGCCGTGGTGTCTCTTTATGCAAGGCACTTCCCTTGAATTGGTAGCCCCGGATGGCCGAATGGTATAAAACACTCGCCTTTACCGATCACTGCCATGTCATCATGTGGGTGTGTGAAACGTTTGCCAGTAGCTTCTCGGTGGTTGTTGGTTTTTCCGGGGGGTTTACCCAGGTTTCGCCTACATCAGTTATACTGGCTGACATATACAGCCAATCGCGCGCTGAAAGATGACGATAAACCACCACCACTACCAACAACAAGAACACTCCAATTATATCGTCAATGTACAACCTCATATGTGCGGATGCGTAGTTAAACACCAATCACCAACCCGCTCTCTGCCGATATGACAAGATTACTGCTTCCATCCAAGTGCCCCATTTTAGGACAACGTGGATATATTATACCAAATATTTCTGCATATTACTCCTCCATCCAAGTATCTCACATCTACGGCAACGTGAAAATATACAAATATGTCTACAGCTTACACCCACAGCTTGTTTTCTCAACTAAAATATTGAAAAAGATGTAAGACATATATAACATTTTTGAAAATGCTGCAACAACTTTCTCTGACATGTAGATTGTCATTTCTGTTTTGTCAGTTTCAGTCTAGATAGAGTAGAAAATGTTAGGCGTATGGTATTATCATTCCCGAGCTTATCCCGTGTTGGAATCGATGCAAGAATTTAGTAAAACAACGTATATTAAACAAACATGAACTTTTATTTGGCATTGAAATCTCAAGCAACACACATATATATACACGTACACTGTGCTTCGTGCATATGTATACCTTCACTCACATGCATATATATATATATATATATATATATATATATATATATATATATATATATATATATATATATATATATATATATATAATACACTTATACACGCGCACATATATAAGTACCCGCAGACATGTATGCACGTGTATGCACTATTGCGTCTCGTGGTCTTAAACTAAGTAACATAAAAAGCTAAACCAGGACGTTTATTAAATTCAACAAATAAATTTATTTCTGTATGGTACAAAGTGAAACTTTAAGAGGAACTTACAACATTGTGAATTAAATCCGAAATAATCTTAAATGTTCTTTCACAAGTCCAAAATATAGTGATATTAATGAATTCTACTATTGAATTAGCTGATGTACCAAACGTATTGACGCATCACAGTAACATAAGCCAAAGTGTTTTTGAATGAATTCACAATAATCCCAAAACGTGAATTAGCCCTAAACGTCAATGAGTACTTTGTGATTCCAATGAATAATGTAAGTAAATGATATCTATATAAATGTCTATGAACATAACAGTCAGTTATTCCACAAACTAAACTAAAAACAAGAAGTAATACTTTTATATATGTGTGTGTGTGTGTGTGTGTGTGTGTGTGTGTGTGTGTGTGTGAATACGTTTAGTAAGACTTATTAGTGTTGATCAGTTAGAGAGGGAATGTTTACCAAACGGTATCGCAATCATTTCATCACAATAATTAAGTCGTTAAGAATTTATGCATTTCTTTTGAGAAAACAGGACAGACAAAACATTAGTGCAATTCATCAACTATGTCATCCTTATCGCACACAATGCATATCCTATCTTGTTGTTTTTTTGTTTGGTACGTTTCCCCAAGCCATGACTCTTCAGGAAGCTTTTTGTTTCTAGTTCTAAATATTAGAAAAGGCAAATAAACTTTCTTTCCTAAATATATCAAGAACTGCTCAAGGTCTGAGTCTCGTTTGAATAAATGGTAATTCGTTCATGTCGAAGTAGCTTCTAATCTTGAATTATAGTCCTGGAAAAATATATCATTTAAAGATTGTTCAATGCTTGTTTTCAGAGGATGCGGATTTCATATTGATGCTTGGTAAAACATCAATGTTTCCAGCTGAAATGGTTGTTTCTGATATGTTCAACCCATTTATAAATAGAGATGGAATGTATATCACTCCACAATATATGTCCCATTTAAAAACAAACAAACGAAAAGAAAAGACAAAAGAAACAAAGAAACAAACCCAAAATTGCAGTATTTGGAATTTATTATTGAGATCCAAAATCCAATCATGTGGCATTTGATATCAAATGTCAGCTGGCTTCCTGCCAAGTTCTGAATACAGAACAATGACTGGTGTGCTTTTTCAAAAGTTTTGTTATATATCGAATGTATTCAAGGCGACGATATATCGAATGTATTCAAGGCGACTATATTCAATAAGATATCTGGACAGCAAGAGCGGAAAACTGTAATCGAACAGTTAGTTGTAACCATCAATCGATTGGAATGTGAGGATTATTTATTCTTCTACTGAAAGGATGACCTGTTTTGTGTTTGTTTGTTTGTTCAAAGTTGTCATTTATAGAATTTAAAAATCGCCGATGTTTGGAAATAATCATACGAAATTATCTGAGTTCCTCACAAATATGAATGGTGTTTCCACCAAGTTTGCAGGATACCGTGCTTGTGTTGTACCAAACAGATTGGCCGCTGCGTGGATTTAGTCATCCAATCAGATCAACACCATCAAACAAGTAATCTACAACAAAACCTTGCATCAATGCCAATAACACGTCTTTCAAGTCCATTTGCTTTTTCTTGGATTTCTTTGATTTGACAGCAATGGTTCTTTGATGTTAAATCGTTTCCATATTATCCGATGAAATGTTAATCAGCTGGCGCTATTATGAAATTGAGACGGTTATCTCAAGAATCTTAATTCCGTACTCCTTTGTCCATAGACAGAACAAACGGTTTCATTGTTAGACATGGTGTTTTCCAGATGGGTACAAATCGTTATCATTTTTCGTCAAATTAACTCCATATTATAAGGCGTTAGTATATTAGATATGTCCTATGAGAGGATTTGAATTGCTGACATCGAAACATATCTAGCTGGCTGACATATAATATGAAATACAAACGGAGCATCTCGCTTTGTCTTTGATTTTTTGTGAGTGGAGAGGACAGAAAGAATATGCAAAATGGCAGAATACAGCGACATCTATAGTCAGTTTAATTAGGAGCTCTTCTTTATTATTTGTTACACATGCAAGACGCCAACGGTAAGGATAATTACAGAAAGAAATATTGCCCCTCCACCACTACCCAAACCCCCATAAGAGACAAAATGTTGTGCTTGGAAGAACAAAAGAAAAGGTTAGGTGATCAGTAATCTCGAGACAATCAATGTTATGTTTGGTTTCGTACCTTCAAAGTCATACATTATACGGGAAATCAAAAGGAACATATAAAAACCTGAAACTTTGCTTGTCAGAGGAAACGTAGAGATTCGGTTCCATGTATGTACATTTGTCAGCAAGGACCAGCACAACCATATAAGCCAACTAGGATGTCGTTTAAGGCTTTAACGAGCACCAACTTAGAAGAAACAATTTTTTTTTTTCGGATGCCAAAATCGCTTGGGTCCGCCCCGATGTAAATAACGAAAATAAATAAGATGTTAAGTTCAGCAGGCATAAAATAATTGTCTTTAAAAAAACAAAACAAACAAAAATAAACTAACAAACAAAACAAATAAACAGAGATAAACATTTCCTAAAGTTCTATGGTTTGACCCATAGCGTGAAAAATATTCTTGCTCATATTTGTTTTAAAAACTCAAACATTGGGTGCATCATATTATTTGACAAAAAATAATTACCTTGCGGTGAGAGGCAAAATTATATTCTGGTTCTAGAGAAAATCTCAGCCCCTTCTTCCCCCTCCAACATTAAATGCCGCGTCCCTTAAACGTACATCTCCACATTTTCAGAAATATACTCCATTAATTCTGATACGCTTTAATTTGTTTTCAAACATAAGTTCTTGTACTAAAGCATGAAAATAAAACGCCATTAACATGTTGGCTCATGCCTTTCTGTTTATTTTGACGACATAGCGATCCTTGTCGGAAAGTTTGTTCTTATGTCATGTGTTCTGACGTACTTCCCATGAACCTGCTTCTACCCATTACATGTAATGGGAGTTAAAGTCTTCAGGAGGGAAAATCACAATTCAATTTAGCATTCCTAAGCGCTATCTTTAGTTTTATCACAACTGAACTTTTTTTGAGAGTAGTTAGTAGAGCTTTTTGAGGAACTTTCTGGCTGGAGAAAAAGAGAATTAGCCAAATGTACAAATTGCTGATACAAGCCTAGTGTTGAAAATAAAAGAATAAGTATCAAGGACAAATAAGTTTGTTATTACTGGCTCTGATATTAGCCGCTACCTATAACAGTATAAAAGAGATATGGTAGTAACTTTGAAATACTTCGCTCCACACATGACTTTCCACTTTCGGGTACTCCATGAAGGCGCACTGCCACAGTATCTGGCTCATTTGAATCGTTTAGCTTTACGCGTCAAATCGAACAGAGGCGTAAGAACTGCGCGAACATTTGCCTGGTCAGACAACGTTACGTTCGATAGGGGCATACCGTACTTTTTAGAGATATGCGGTTCAACAGAACATTCTTCCATCAATATGAGAATAAACCTACGTGGAAAAGGCACGTTTGCGCTTATCGTTCACTCGAATGAAGTCTCGAAATTATATTCCTTGGAAGAATTACCTATATGTCTGCAAAAAACGCACTCATTCAAATTCCATTAACACTTTACATAATCTCCTCCACTGAAGAGCTACTTTTCGACGCACGTCATTGGCGAAATTTAAATGACTCTCAAGTTGCTACATACAATAATAATGACTGCAGTGCACTATAGTTCAATCTATTTCAGTGGAGGAGGCTGTGAATGGAAGTGTTCATGTGACAGTCACATGTGATCAAACGGAGTTATTGTCATCTATTTTTACTTCAATTCACTAGTATTAATGATACGGTTTTCCACTCATATTTTTTTAATCTTTCCACGCGGATCACTGTTGACAAGTATAAACAGATGTGGTCGAAATGTCATTGAAAGCAAAATTCTCTGGACAATCGGGAGTTTTAAGACACCGTCAAAACGAAGGAGAGTCAAAACAAAGAACGGGGCAATAGGTTTGTTTACATCATAGCTTTAAATTTAAGACAGAAAACCTTGTACATTCTATCTAATCCAGCGGACTTTTGTGTGGAATGTTATCTCCGTTTACCTCCTCGGGTATTTAATCCAATGATATGCCAATTATTTATAGGTAAATCGATCATCTCTGATGTGGTCTACTTGATTACCCTTTGATTAATGGAGTGGTATTTTCCGGCTCTTCACTCGGATGACCTCAGTTGTAAAACAAGCGACCCGAATAATTCGTCAGCAACTGATACGGTTATTGGGGTTCAACATTTTGACAGGTGTTCGCAAAAGTCAATGGACTGGGAATTCGGCACGTGGTCTCTCACTACAAAGAAGAACTTGCATTGTTCTATCATTACACACATGTGACTTTTGTTCGTTTAGATCAAGTTTCGTCTTTACTACAGTCTATCTTTGATCGCATATTTGTTATTTACATGCAGATTAGCACACAATTTATTCATGGCACTATAGATAATGTGTCAATATGTTTTCAAAACTGTAAAATCAAAATCAAGAAGGAGATTTTCTGAATACAACAAAATAATAATAATAATAATAATAATAATAATAATAATAATCGTTAACATCAGTATAACGAATAGTACACACTGAATTAGTCACAATTTATTGAAATGTGATACTATCAAAATATCCTTCAACCAGACATATCGTTTTATTTATGTAGTCTGATTCAACTCTGTTCCCTATGAATAAAATGGTTGTAAGGATTTATAATTCAGCACGTCGTTTCCCATTTAATTGATCGTTTGAAAGAAATCATTATTTTTGCAAACTTGTTTGCTTGTTTGTGTTGTTCTTCCCTTTAGACACCAATAGTTATTATTATTATTATTATTATTATTATTAAAAGCCTCAATATTTTACATACAACACATATTTTATGTAATTTATTTCACTAAAATTGGCTTCCCTTCAAGTCGAGATAGCACGAGATATATAGCAATGGACCGTGATGTTACCAAATATTTGCTGTTATTGGTGCCCTTCTATAAAAGTCTTTTGGAAGGATTTTCGGTGAATACTCCCATGTTTGTTTTCCGTCTCACAAGACAGTGCTAACGGTCTCAGAATGACCACACCTGCAGATTTTTCACTGTTTGCGAACTTGCAAAGATTTGAGCAATTTTTTTATAAAAAAATTCTTGTCATTTTTTAATCTTTGTCATTTAGTTATACTTACAGACTATTTGTCTATACGCTTTTGGACAATCAATATCTATTTCAGATCCTACTAATATACATGAAATGCATATAAATTGTAATATTAACGTACAAATAAATGTGTTAGGTTCTTGCATGCAAAGTATAAATATTCTAAATGAAGACGAACTTGTCTAGCACTCATGTTCTTGAAATAAAAATAGAAATGGATTTTGCGCGTATTTAGAGTGGGGAATTTTGAGCAGTTTGGAGTGAAAATTTATGGAATTTTCTTAAAATGTTTTTGAGTTCACACTGCATTATGTTCTCCTTATTGATATATTCTGTCCCTTTGACAGAGCTCTACCTTCAAATCTTCTTTAATTGCTGGTGAACAAATCAGCTAGGTGTTATAATTATATGGTCATAGAGACATAATTGTAAATGGCAGCCATCACAAAATTCTCGCCTTTTGGAAATGATAATGTCTGTTTAGGACTAAAAGTAAACTGAGGAAGTGCTACCTCGCAGGCTCGTCATCACTAATCCTCACACCAACTACACAACTATAGCCACTATTATCACCAAAAGCAACACCAGCCCTTACACTTCATCACCCTACCAATGGACTGCTACGCTAGGGCCAAAACAAAAATGTCCATTATATATATCATGTGCCTTCCACATATAACTCCAAATACAAATTTGGTTTTAAAAAAGACAACTAATAAACGTTACTCGTAATACCATATGAGCACTAAAACAAATTCTTTAGATCGTGTACAACCCTATTTTCACTCTTTGTAAGGTTTCAGAGGTTCTTCTTCGTACCATGTTAAAGTGGTATCAACGATCTTCAATTTGACATGTACGATGACACGCGCTGGTGATATCCTTTTCTGATCCAATTATCTCTCCAGCGCTATAACATATATAACATGCCTTGATAAACTTTACAAAAAGAAAAATAATAAAAATGTAATCAACAAGGGAAGGAAAGATATATAACTTTGTTGTTACAACACTTCTTAAAATAGCAGTGGGGAATGGAATTCCGGATATGCAACAATGCCTCATTACTTACTGCACACACAGACACATGTTAAATATGCATAAATGAATGTGCGACGAGACCTGAGTATGTGTATGATTTTGTAATGATTTTGTATTTGTTTTAAAAACCGTGTTAACATAACCAAGTACAAAAATTGAGGACCACATGGCAGATGGGTCATTCATGACCAAATAAGAAAGTTTTATTATTATTATTATTATTATTATTACAAACAGACCATAATGCTCCTATTCTAAAAAAATCACAATTGCCTTTTAACCAGTATCAAGAATGCCTAAATCGAACTCAGTTATCACCACCAAAAGGTGATGGAAAAGAAAGTAGGCTACATTTGTAAGTACTGACCCGGAAGTAATAATTGTGACCCGAGTCTATCTGACACCAGAATAGGGAGGTATAGCCATGTTAAAAAAATAATAAAAGATTGACTCTGTGATCGCAACCTGTGACTGTTTTTTTTAGGACTCGCGGTACTAATTCAGTTCCCATAGTAAACCTATGCAAATATCATGATATTAAAAATTCAGTAACACCAGATTTCTGAGTGTTCATGATCAAACTTGTATTTAACAGCATAGATGCATCCTAAATGACAGCTTCTGTGTAGAGAAAATGATATGGACCATCCATTGTTTGTAACATGTGCTTTCAATTCCGCACCAAACAGTCAGGAGCTTGTTTCAGTAAAGAGTGTCCCAAACTCAAGACCGTTAAAGGACTGAAATTCCATCAATAAAACAATGTGTCTGTTTTTCCAGCTTCAACTTGGATGAACTTTGAAAGGATTCTATTTACAAAAATCTTCAACTATCAACCAGATATGTCACGTTTGCCTGCCCGCGATTACGTAAGTCAGGAACAAAGGAATGGGTTAGCGCAATAAGTATGTCGACCCTGCACTGTTATGGCGAATTTTGTTTGTACAAGAGACGCTTCATTAGGTGTTAACACTCGCATATAGATGTTAGAAGCTTTGTTCTAAGAACAAAGGATCCTCAACGCTATTGTAAATCTCCCCGCTTTGACAAATGGCCTGAGGCTCGTCTGTTAAGCTAGACCGACTGGGGGTAGAATTGATATCCAATCAGAACTGAGGAAGGGTGGGGCCATCAATTCGAACCAGAACTTAACAGTCATTCGGACTGATAACGAATTAGTGATTCGTAAGCCGTCGTACTGGTAAAGCAGAATATACTCACTCCGAGGGAACCACTCGTGATTTGGCGGGAAAACTCTTAGTACATTCTAAGGACAGAAAGCTTCGTAAAGGTCAGTGAGTTATTTGCTCGATTGTTGCAGAATGTTACGGCACTGTAATTGTAATTAAGTGCAGTATGTATATTTACTTACTAGAATCGTTAGTACGTAGAATTACACTTGTATTGTTTAATTTACATGCGTATTTGAGAAATGAGCTATGATTATGTAGATTGCTCGCTCGTCAGAATTAATATTGTATTTAGCCATTTAGTTACTTCGTAGTAAACTAGTGTATTCATTAATGTGATATTCTAGATTTTGCAATTGTTGAATTAAATTGTAACTTTGGAAATAGTTGCAGTGTGTAAATTTAAATAATATGAATGTTTGAATATTTGTGTACACTTGTGGGAGTGTAATGTACAGAAATGCGTCGGATTATTGTGGTAGTGTTGAGAATAATGAGATTAAGAATATATATATATATATATATATATATATATATATATATATATATATATATATATATATATATATATATATATATATATATATATATATATATATTGATGTGACGCAATTTAGTGATTTCTGTATGATAAGTAGGATACCGCTCTTATTGCAACGTTGTTTCTATAAGAACGTGTGTGTTTTTCGATGTGCACGAATGCGTGCCCAAAGATGTAGATAACCTTGATCTGATGATTGATTGTTTGTTGATTTGGTGTGAACGAGATGGCTAACACAAATGCTAACGTCCTTGTGTTTTTCGTAGGAAGCTTTTGGGGACAGAATAGTCAAGTCCCGAGTCTCAGAGAGACAGGATAGAAGTAGGCGGAGAACAAGCTCCGTTGAAGGAGAAATAGAGAATAGAAGTAGGCGGGGAACAAGCCTCGTTGAAGGAGAAAGAGAGAAAGAAAAGGAGGGGGAGAAAAGAAGACGAAAAGGGAAGAGGACAGGAAGAATCGGAGAATGCCGGAAGGAGGAAAGCAATTGGCGTAGTAAACACAGATGAGTAGAAACCAAGTACAGGGGAAAGCCATCTCACACTATAATCACGTGATGAAATAGATTGTCACATGGTCGAGAGGAAGCAGATTGGTTGAGAACTTAATATCGTTTAATTTGTATTAAATTGTTATTCTTTTGGATTTCACCTTTGTGTTCTTAATAATTTAATTGTCGGTATTGGTGACTGGGGGCTCGGAGCTTTACCTCTCTCTATCACTAATTTCACTTCCTACAAAAACGAGCCAGGGTGGGAATTCCTCAGTAATTCAAATAAATATTGCGAGCATCCCACCCCAACGCATAACAGTGAGTCATATAGAACTTCACAAAATATGACCATCCAATCCCATATCTACTTTATTTTGTCTTCACCCTTTCCCAGACTGGTTCCAATTTTGCTTACAATTAGTACCGTGTGTCCTATAAGGTCTTCATCGGGCCACATAAATTTAATTGGTTTAATGTGTGTTAAAAGTTTGAGGACGATGTTGCCGTGGACACAAGAGATATAGTCGTGACAGGAAACACCATCTACAATTAGTTTAATTCCTTTGGCATTGATCTTTAACATTCTTACCCATCGTGGCAGAAACGAATATTGTTTGAACACTAGCTCCTGGCAATGATATTGCTTGTCATTTAGTTAATTTCTAAAGCTTGCAACAAGCTCTCAATACAGCGATGCACATCAGTAATAAAAATCATGAAAACAAAACAGAATTAGTATTTGACACACGGCACAAACACCGAGAGCTAGAACTTGCTGTGACGCTTATGTTTATTTTTCTTTCTTTCTTTCTTTCTTTCTTTCTTTCTTTCTTTCTTTCTTTCTTTCCCAAGAAATAGTATGAACTAATAAAGATCATTTCAACGCGAGCGTCTGTATATAGACGAAGAAGGAATACAAATTTATTTGCGCAATTATTATTACATTTTCTGTTGCTTTGTCATTCCAGATTTTCCATATTTATTACCTCTTGGTACAAATCATTCTCTTAGTTACTTAATTTATGAGAACACAATTAGTGATGTGATGTGATGTAACTGGGGAGTGAGGTATGAGGACGCAATTAGTTTATTTAACTGGGGAGTGAGGGATGAGGATACAATTAGGGGTGTAACTAGCGAGTGAGGTATGATGACACAATTAGTTTATTTAACTGGGGAATGAGGTATGATGACACGATTAGTGGCGTAACTCGTGAGTGAGGTATAAGTACGCAATTAGTGTATTTAACTGGGAGTGAAGAATGAGGACATAATTAGTTAAGTAACTGGGGTGAGGTATGATGACACAATTATCTCCATTTTTATTTTATCTATTGTATCTCAATGCTCACTGAACTTACGTTATAGGTAGCACACGTCGATAATGATTATTCCTAAAATAATAAAAGTTCAAAAGAGGGTTTCTTTTTTTCGTTATAAAGGTATATCACAAACTCTCTCATTGAAAACAATGTGTTTCATTTGTATGTTTTCTATGTATGCAGTCCTTTAATATAGTAATTCTCCGATATATTCTGTCACAGATGATTGTATTGATAATATGCAATACTCACTCCTTTGACAAGACTACTGTGCATTCTGTCCGTCCCCGACTAACCCGTACTCAGACAATTTGGGTCAGTCTTTGCCCTTTTCATTCGTTTGCCAAAAACGACATCCGATTTTTAAAAAAAAATTCAAGACGTTCTTTTGAAAATTGACAAAAACGTCAAAATGAGATCAATTTGTTTTGCCTGAAGGAAGTTCTCAAATTCTTTATTCATATTATCACTTTATTTCTTTCTGTTGTTGTCATGTTATCTAAAATATTTACAGATCGACATGTGATGTAAAACACTTAATTTGTAATAGGCACCGTCGATCGTTTATGACCGCTTTGTAACAAAACACTTTGCGCCATTTGATCTCGCATGAAATAGCTACGATCGTACATAAAATAGCATTAATACTTTTCATCCGTTTTTTATTGCTTAAAGCTTTGGTGTTTGAAGATGTATCGGACAAATATCGTCGGGGACATGATTTGCAGTTGATACGCATGCCTTTTTCACATGTTTTCAACAAAGTATGGTGCACAATCTATGTCCGGGAATCTAGCGTTTAAGCCCCAACAGGAGATATCAATGCCTAATATGAAATACGAATAAGACATCTCAGTTCGTCAAGGCTTTGATTATATACATCAGAGGAAATTAGACACCGGAAACATAATGAAATATAAATGACTTTATCGTCTGCTTTCTTTTTAGCAGGCAAAGGTAACGATATTTCTGATACCAATGTTTTCTACAATCCTTACCCATATATATCGTTAAATCAAAATTATAGAATAAACCTAGTTCTATTGTTTCAGTGCGCTTGGTAGATCGCTGTCTATGGCGTCCAATTTTAAATATAGAAAGAACATCGCAGAGCGAAGTTTAGGCTTATGCTGTTTCCTGCTATTTAGCGTTATACACGTGTAAAATACTGAATGCATTACATCTCTTTTACATCTGAATATAAACAGATCCATCATCCTGAAATAGCTGCCATTAAACTGAAACTGATCAGTCTTGCCCTAATCTACTGTCTGAGTCTGGAGTGATTTGGCCGTGTTAACACGCGTGACACCTACCGGCGACGTCGAACAATAACAAGGGGTTTAGGTGCTCTCTTTGCACAAGAAAATCGCTGTTCTCTGAACTAGCAGCACTACGATGCGTCTGAAAGAAGAGTTTCTTTGATGTTTAATTGCTATCTTTCAGAGACTAAGTGTGTACTTTGATTTATATTGGAACTTTTACTTCCTCTCGTGGAGACTGCTCCGCCCAGCAATTGCCCAATTAATCAGAAAACATATATGCGAGAGTGGCCCCTCCTCGTGACGGTTTGTTTTCATTTATCTCGCCAGCCTCTTATTATACTTTTCCAACGCAACATTAAAAAACAGGAAAAACATCAGAAACTTTGGAAATCATCATCGTTTTGGCTGGAGTCCGAAAGCGCTAAAGATTTATCACCCATTTTAGTGCCTAAGGCCTATTGCAAGTCTAAGTTACGGAAGTGGCAAAACGTGCTTTGTCACTAAACTTGGCCGTGGAATAAAAAAAAAATAATCTAAATCGTCTAATGCATCTCGCAATTGTTGTCAAATTTTTGCAAAGTCAGATTACAAATGCAAATAACTAGACAGACGAGGGGGATAACTGTGTAGTAAGAATGCCTACTGAAATGAAAATTGTGACACGGAAGAGAACCAACATAAAAAAAACACCTAGCAGTGGTCCTACAGTGCCAAACCCAAAACTAAGACCCTTTGATCTTGGGAGGTATGAAAGCATTTATATGTATTGTCAATCTCCATACTCTCTCTCTCTTGGATGAAATATCTAAAAGGTTCTACAGATTGGAAAACATCAGACATCAGTGACGTTTAAAGAGGGGCACTCTGTTTAATGCGTATTCTGTTTTGTATCCCAAAACATTGTTGAAATAAGGCTCTACTTCAAAGGAAACTCAGGTGTTGATTGAAATTTATTTTCAGTTTAAGTTTATTGCTGGCCCGGCTCGCTACTTGTAGAAAACACTGGCACGGCTGCTTCCGTGCATTATCATCAGGTTCTGTTTCTCAGGATCGGACATGGGTATAGTTTTCTTGTCCAGCTTTCACTAACCGTTTCAATTTCGGAGCGTTCCAAGTTAAACTTAGCGGTGTAAAGTTATATCCCTTAGTCTCAATTCTTCAGTTTGAAGGAAAGATTATTATTCTCAATGCAGTATATATTTCTCTTAGAGATTAACTACATCAACCAACTTAATATGCATTTGTAATTTAAATTGTAAACCAGTCGACACTTATTCGGTACCAGAGTAAATTTAAGAGACTTCTATAAAATAAGTGTCTTTAAAATACAATTTGTTCCTTAAAAGAACTTTCTAAACATATTAGATTAAACATTGACTGATTCTGTTAGGGAGATGGAGATTGTGCATTTACATATCACTGTATTTCAACGAGTTACAAATTTTTAATTTGGAACGCTCTCAAATGGAAACGTTTAGTGAAAGCTGGATTTCTCAAGGGTGGGAATAAAAGGAGAACCTGCATCAAAAGTGTCCCATTTATTGAAAGAAGCGCTACTTTTTACAAGAAATTA